>CM038004.1:12264061-12864061 GCA_021234005.1 Nephelium lappaceum
TGAACTTTATTGGCGATATCTGATATTGACCCTTCTTTCAATTCTGTTAAACTTGCCTCTCCAAAACCCAGAGACAAGACATTGCCTATGTAATTGGACATGGAATTTTGATGGTCTCCACGGATTCTGCTGCGTCCATCTACTAACCAACCCATCTTGCACTTTTCGTGTCTTTTATCATCAATGGCATTAACCATAATCTTCCAAACGTAGGCTGAGAAGGCCTCGATCTTAGTTCTTCTTTTACCATTTATGCAAGCAAGTTCTTGTAGCCGCCTTATACATGAAGCATCAATATAATAAAGGCGTTTCAGCAAGATGTTGGTTGGTGGCATATTTACTATCTCCTCCAAGCTGCATTTGACAAAATTTTGATCCAAGGAATTGTGATAGCTGGGAGGGAATCGTGCGTGAAGGTAACTTCTCTGATGATTGGGTGTGCAACTTAGTGATCTTTGTTGAGCCATTTCAGACCAGGAGAGAAGAAACTTACCAAATGCAGTTGCATCACCTAGGGCATGGTCGAAAGTGAAGGATATCGAAATGCCTCCACAGGTGAAATGTGTAACTTGGACCTGCAAGGGGAAGTCTGGTCCTGGAAAAGCTAGCTTTCCTTGAAGAGACTCGTTAAGATTGTAGAAGTCTAGATTCTTTAAAGGGATATTAGCGTTGGCTTCTGAAATTAAAGCACCACTATTATCACATATGATCTCAGGCTCACCATTGCTTGGGTTTTGAATGATTCTACCAGCAAAAGGGTAATAATAACACAGGGTTTTTGCTAGGGAGATCCTGAGGGCTTCAATGTTAAAGGTGGTGCTTTCATCTTGATTCTGGCGATAGAAGTAGAAGTATGTTACAGGAAAACGGCCGGAGAGTAGGTCAAGATTTGAAAGAGAGAGGACATGAGACTCTGGCAAGGGTCCAGTAGCTTTGACAACAGTTTTTGCTATGACGTTTACTGCAAACTTGGCATGTACTTGAGCCTCCAGTTCCATTGAAATATCTGCTCTTAGAAGAAACTAAGAGAACTGTGATGGGTTTGAGTTTTTTCAATCTTTTGAGCAGCAGTGGTTAAAGCATGTGCTGAGTATTATAAGGCACGCTTGGATAGCATTTGAAGTGTGTCAGTGGATACTTTGTTTGGTTAAATGCTGATTAAATACACATACTCTTAGCTACTGATTGGATCTTTCGGTATGAAAAACTTGAATATAATGAATTTTGACTGCATGTAAACGAAACATTTATTAGTGAAATCCTTAATTAATTATGCCATAGGGCACACATCTCACAAAATCATTGACACATTTACATTGGCAACTGACGAGTGGTATTAATTCAAATCACCAACCATTTAGCACATGGTAAAATCTAATATGCTAATACAATTTTCCAAAGGATGATGCAATACTCTATTTTGATCCAATTCATGAGGTGTCAAGTGATCGATAGATATTTATTAATTATTTATTTCACTTAAAATATATATTCATTGATTCAAAACACCCACCATTTAGCACTTGGTGAAATCTAATATGCCTATACAATTTTCCAAAGGGTAATGCAATACTATGTTTTGATCCAATTCATGAGATGTAAATTGATGAATACATATTTATTAATTATTTATTTCACTTAAAAAATATATTCATTCATAACTTACAAAATATATGCATTTATCAATTAATATCTCTTGGAATCAAGGTGAAACAAAAAAAATTGAGATGTCTAGCATTATTATTTTTCCAATTGTCCTAAAAAGATAAATAAATAAATAGCAGCAAGTGGGGTAAGAGTAGTGGTATAGTTACCCCCACCCATACATCATGGTCAGGGGTTTGATTTGTATCATCCCACTAATATGTGGGTAATTTTTTAACTCTATATGAGCAGCCCTCTCCCGTTTTTTATAGCAAAAATTCTAACCGTATTTTATAGTTTCATCCCAGTTAATCTCGATAGAATTTTGGTTTGATATTAGTAATTAAAAAAATAAATAAGTAGAAAAATAAATAAATAATCATACAAACAGAAATGGATAGTATTAATGGAATATGGCCACAGCCCACCTCCCCTACAAGTAGGAATGCCTCCACTACCTGACCCCTGCAAATTCTCTGTTGAGTGTCTGTTTTCCCAAGAAAAACAAATTAAATGGTGAAGTTTGGCCGGCAGAATGATTGTGGAGTGAAAGTTGCTGCATTGAATGCATTACACTGGTGAAGGTTACATCAGCAAAATCATACAATGATTGAGCATATAAAAAAGGACGAGTCAGTGACTTTGGAATCAGTTACAGTAACACCGAATAATTAATTAATGCCCCTCTGCGGACGTAAGACGCTCATTTGGTTGCAATGGTCAAAAGCATGCATTATGAGAGGATTGAATTGAAGCCCTCTTTTTGTGGAGAAGGCCATATTCCCATGGAAAGGGAAAGTTGAGAGGGACATAAAACATCAGCATCTTTTATGGTCACCATTCATCATCACCAATGCTAGTGTAGTGCTTGTCACTGTGTAGATGCGATTCCATTGAGGTATGCAAACACCATACGCATGCCTCTAGTGACTCTTACTATTCCTTATCGTTGTGCACCATTTTCATATTTTGTTAGGCTGAATCAGGGCGGTTCTTTTCTAAGAGCAAGTATGGGACACCACTGTCATCATGCTTGAGTGTTATATATATATATATATATATATGTATGTTCAATATTGAAATACGCCGATATTATCAATTATGAATTCATCCAATCAGCTAGTATATAGAAGATAATCATATAAATTTAACGGAGAATAAGGATTCTTTGGAATGGCTATTAGGAACCAACTAAGATTCTAAAAAACTACTCATAATAATGCAGCTGATAATAACAGTAATTTATTTAATCCTTGATTTCTCGGTCATGTCTACTTCCAGTAATTTGATTAATTTCTTTATGAAACAAGCTATCCTATTCTTCATATCGATATTTTAGCGAATGATATCTTTGAGGGTGTGATCATTTATTTAGAGCTTTATGTTGAATTATTATTTTTTTTTCAAGATTAAAAACAAAAAGTAAATAGAAATTAATTGAAAAGGTTTTGGGTTAATCTACGAACAGACATATTTCATAGTAGAAGGATTAAGTTAGAGAGTTCCGTGGATAAAACACACTATAAGGGCCCACATTTGTGACTTTGTACTATATTAATACTTTGAGTTTCAATGTCACTAAAATATATGTACCGATAAAAATATCCTTACACCAAATTTGATTTTCGTTGGAGATAAGTTCTTCTTTCAAAAGATAGGTCTTTTTTTTGAGAGATAAGTCGTTCATTTGATATATCGATAGATTTTTTTAGAGATAAGTCTTTCATTCAATAGATAAGTCCTTTATATAATATTTCCTTATTTCAAGTGATAAGTAATTTTTTCGATAGATAAATCCTTCTTTCAAAAAAAATAAAAATCTTTCGAAAGATATTTTCTATTTTGGATAGATAAGTTCTTTTTTAGAGAGATAAGTTTTTCTTTTCAGAGGTATTTTCTTATTTTCCTTCTCATTCTACTTTTTCATTTTTAGATTTTCAAGTTATTCTTCCAGATTTGAGTTTTCTTCGTCTTCAACTTTTTGTCATTCAGATCTTCAAATTATTCTTCTAGATTCGAGTATTCTCTCATATCATTCACCTAATAATCCATATATAAAAATTATGAGAGAAAAGGGAAAGAAAAAATGAAAGACTGAAAAAAGAGAAGAGATGAAAAATGGATGGAAGAGAAGGCTCATTAAAGGCATTTTTGTCGGCACACATATTTTACCAATATTGAAACTCAAATTATTAATATAGCGGTAAAGTCACAAGATTTGATTTAAAATGTATCACATCATACCATTTTAACTTAAGGTTAATTTGTATGATTAAATGAGGAATGAAATTAATTTTTGTCCAATGTAATTCCATATTAAAATTGTAATAAAATAAGGGTGTAAAAATTATATCTGTTATACCACCGTCCAATATGGTTTGGAAATGCAAAGCCCACATTTAAGCTGTGATGTTTCAAGTTTGAGTGGTTATACCGTAACTGATATAAAATAAAAATAAAAATTATATCCCTTGGTGACAATATGTACGTTCTTAGTATCTTTTTAAAAAAAAAAAAAAAATCGAGAGAGTTTATTAAACAAACATCAACAGAAACAATATTTGAAATACAATCTGAAATATAATCGAATCAAAATTGGTTATAATTACTTTCAAAAACTAAAATGGTTGATTGATGGATTGTCTCGTTACTTTTCTTAGGAGTAAACTAGTATCGAATATTACCTAACTCAGATAACATCAACCAGATATCTCTAATCATGAAACTTTCCACAACAGAAAAGTTATGATCCTGCATAGCCAAGATAGCTAACAGAACGTCCGTTTTTAAAAGATATCCCTGATAATGTGCATGCTTAGTGTTGCTATTTGCTAGCTGTGCATGTTTTTTAAAATAAATAAGTAAAGTTAAATCGTAATCTTTTCTTGATGTGATGCATAGATGAAGACATAATGGTCGACCACTCAAAATCTAATCAATATAAAATGTTGAAACTTAACCCAACCCAAATCTATAATGATAAGGAGCATTATTTCTGCTTAATACCTTCCACAGCAGAAAAGTTATTAGTCTGAATAAGCAAGATAACTAACATTAAAAGATATCTCCAATAATGTGCATCCTTAGCATTGCTATTTGCTAGCTGTGCATGTTTTTTAAATAAACCAGTTAAATCGTAATATTTTCTTGATTTGATGCATAGATGATGACATAATGGTCAACCACTAGAAATGTAATCAATATAAAATGTTGAAACTTAACCCAACCCCAAATCTATAATGATAAGGAGCATTATTTCTGCTTAAAATAAGTTTTATCATGTGATTAGCAAGTCCCTTTTCTTCAAATTAAACTTCCAAGTTTAATTTTGTGATAACAAGAAAAAAAAAAAACCCCACATCATGGCACATCAGAAATGATTATATATCTTCCCTTTCACTTTCGTTAGTAATTGTGAAAGTTTTAAGTTTCATCAAAAGTACTTTATAAACTTTATATAGTTAATTTTTTTTAATTATAAAAATAATTATCTTTTAATTATGAAAGTAAATATCTTAACTATATAATTAGAATAGTAGTTGATTTTAATAAATTCTTATTCATTCAGTATCAAACTAAATAAAAAAGTCTTGTGCTGGCAAAACAATTTTCAATTTAAAAATGATTTTATTTTCATTATGTGACCCATTAATTCTGCATATTATATATCTTGCAGAAAAAGTCCATTTAATTCATTAGAATCATTACATCCAAGAATAAGTGGTATACCACCAACAAAAGCAAACATTTTAAAATAACAAAATCCTTTGATTCAAAATTTTTAAAGTTTTGTAACTAGATTATTATACTATCAATACACTTTGTAGATTTGTTATATATATATAGTTATAAACTATGATAGTAACTTCGTAATTAGTTAGGTAAAATCTCATATTAAGTGAGAATTTCTGTTACTTGTGTAAAAATTAAAAATAGGAAAACATGCTTGAACACAATTTATGATATGATATAATTTTTTTATAGCCATATTGATATTCATGATTTTGGAGTTAAATTTTTTGTCCACAACCAATAGCAATTTTCTTTGTTTCTTAGGAAGAAAAAAGAAGATATAAGTATATATAGCAAATTTTATTATTATTATAATGATAATAATAATGGTGGTGATGATGATAATAAATTAAAAAAAGGAAGTTGTTTGACTCGCAATTAAATAATGCCTTACAAAGTATCTCCTGCTAAAAATCTTGTTCCGGTAATTTGATGCTACATTTAAACTAATATTAATTGTTTCTCTTCAGTATAAACTAATATAATAATTCAAATTTCTCAATTATCAACAATTAAATTCATTTACTTTCATTAATTTACATCTTAGATAATACTTACTTATATTTAACCAAAAACTCATTCAAAGCACTGGCTCTTAGATAATACTCACTTATATACCTTTTTTGCACTTTATTTTTGGTTTAAACTTCAAATTAACTCTATGTAGTAAATATATTTTTGGATGGTTATAGACATAATCTGGTTAATAATCATGATATGTATATCATATATCCTAGTAAAACTGAAATCATAAATTCAAATTTCCCTCCATACAAACTAAAAAGAAAAAAGCTTTTGGCTTAAAAATCTAATATATCTTGATGAAATTACAAAATTTTACATCAAATTTATATCTAAAATGTGTGTATCAAATATTATAAAATTCATGAGAGAAATTAATCTACAGATTAATAAGGGGAACTACTGAACTGAGGAGATACAAGTTAGTATACTCTAGTAAGAATATCAACTACTATACTGGCTACATAATTTCATAATTTGTATAATTTCATATTTCATGCTAATTTTAATGCTCTTTTTTGAGTTTACACAAAATATATATATATATATGTATATATATATATATATAAGAAAACTAAAATAACAATGACCATATAAAAAGGGTTGGTAACATATACGTACGAGTGTGATCATAGACATAATCTAATGATAATCATATTTTTCTATAAGGTGAAAGACCAGAGTTCAAATCTCATGCTCTAAATTAAAAACCAAAAAATAAATAAATAAAAATAAAAATACTTGTGCAAGTGTTGTATTATAACATTCTCTTGGTAACGACCATATAGATTTACCTCAAAATTTGAAACAAATCCATAGAACACCCTTCTTCTTAATTCTTATTATATAGTCACAACCCAGGAGGTTATGAGAGGGATGACTTTTATGTCTTTATAATCATGCAACTGGCGGAAGATGATAACAACAAAATGTGGTTATAAATTATGAGTATGATGTTGGGATTCTTCTAGAGGGAAAGGTACCGGTACCATACTTAACCCTTATCGATGGAGAAGATAACAACAAAATGTGGTTATAAATTATGACTTTGATGTTGGGATTCTCCTAGAGGGAAAAGGACCTGTACCATACTTAACCCTTGTCGATGGAGAAGAGCCAGAGAGCTGTGCATGGCTTTGGGTACCTGATATCCTTTCCTATTCAATTATAAATGTGACCAAAATGACGAAAATGACACTACAGCCCCGCCAGCTAAACATGGTCTTCTATATAGCACCAATCACCCACTATATAAAAGCCATTAAGCCACACAGGTAGCTAGCTAGCTAGCTACTTGATCTCATTATAATCAGTATATTTCATCTTTAAAGTGTGTTTCTCAAAGCATTTTATCTTATGGCCACCCCATTTGTGGTCTTGACAACATTCCAGCATTACTCTCCATGCAGAAAATCCATGCAAATCTCGACACAGGCAGCCGACTGCTTGCCTGCTGTTTCCACTAGAGGGTGGCATAGTAAGTCGACAGGCCACTCCAAAGAAGGAACTCGTAGTGGGTTTATCATCAGTATTAGAAGTGAACATGGCCGACTATACTCTCATAACTGTGCTAAGGCTCGAAGAAGAAAGCAACGTTTTCAGGTTCCAGAAATTCCACGATTTGGGCTTTGGTACGCTAAATCTTCCATTCGGCACATCCTGAGGAAGGCCAGAGCTTTCTACAATAAGCTTTCCTGTGATAACTACCACGAACCAAACGTGTTTGGTGAGCGAGTAATGGGCGTTGATCCATATTTCTCAATCCCAGTAATACATCCACCTAATGCTGCTCCAAATTAATAGTCTAATTGTGTAATTAGTTGTACGCTATATAAATGCCATTGTACTACCTCATTCTCACATTAAATTAAGATTGGAAACTGGAAATAATGAAACATGTATCCAATCGGAATTCTACTAGAAATCTTGTATGTGATTAATTCCTTTTCTTATTGTCATCATATTCATATTGCAGTTGATTAGATGTATGTATATATAAATATCTAAAAGGATCTTTTTCATATATGTCTTACTGGTCCACTAATTTATTACATGGCTTGTTGATGTATGTTACAGGAAAAAGATTAGATTTGCTTTCAATGGAGAATTTTTTATATTTTCACTTTTCAACAGAGAAAATTTGATGCTTTTTTTCCCAATTCATTCCAATTTGTCAAATTTATTTGTACAAATTAAAATCATGATTTTTTTTTTTTTCCAATATCACTTGCGGTATAATCACCTGAACCTAACTAGATCATTACCCAACTAAATAAAAATTTTCTACCATCAAATCACATTGAGAATGGTAATTAAATCATGTACTTACAAATTTTATCAACTAAAGCTTGAAGGCGAGTATGTTTTATTTCATTAAAACATAAAAAATTATGGTAATTAATTACATATGAAATAAATTTCCAACATTTTACTGAATACTCATGACAAAAAATAAGAATAGAAATTTTCCTGTTTTACACATTAAAACACTAATTCGTTTGATTTCAAATAATAATAAGAAAAAACATTAATTTATCTAGTGCACATTCATTGAGAAACATTGTATTTCCCTAGACAACCTAAAAGCAAAGAATGTCGATTTTTACACCCCTCTAAACTGTTTGTATTAGTAAGTTCATCCCATTAAATGGGTTATAATCATAATTTATAATTTTTTAAAACAATCTTACAATCTTTAATAGAGTGTGTATAAAAAGGGTGTACATACAATCTTAGTGGATGCATATATCGATCCCCAAAAGCTAAACACCATCAAGAGCCTATTTTATATATATATATATATATATATATATATCACAGTCCCGTCCCATTAAAGTGTTCTTGCTTGAGATACAACTTACAAAAATAAAACTCTTATCAGCGAAAGTTTAATAAAAGGAGGTAATTAGAGTTTTTATAAATCAAACCATCATATATAATTAAATTCAATTAATTATAATGGTTCAGATTCTTGCTATATCATATGAATGATTATAAAATGTTATTTTCCTTTAAAAATATCTTTAGATCACATATTTTTTTGTACATCAAAAACATGTTAATGCATGTGGCTAGTAGAGTGTATATACAGACATATATACACATGTGAGTTAAGAGGACATTGGGGTCATAAATCATAACTCACCTTCATTGATGTCCGCCAGGCCTTCAAGTGAAGGACATGCATGTGATCACAAGCTGTAAGCCCTTGAGAGTCTCAGAATTTTATCTATTTGTAGGCTGAGTTGGGTGGCCTTGTTGGACTTTCCAAATGTAATGTCAAATCTGTTTTCATTCCTTCCCATCGGGAAAGCAACTATCGGGGGGTCCTCTACTCTGTTGCACTTTGAAGTCCCTTGCAAATTCCAAAACCAATTGGTCGGTTGCATTTTTAAGTCCTTTTCATTTTTCAACCACCAAAATGAGAGTCACAAACTCATAATCATCATTTGTTTTTCCCATATATCATCATTTTTAAGTGAATGTTAAATCACTTAATAGTTTGTTAAATATATTATTCTAAATTTATCTTTCCCACAATAACATATTTTTAAATTTATCCTAATTTTATATTATGCAAATTCCTATTAATGTTATAACAAACATCGTTGAAAAATAAAAACCCTAAACATCTTTGTCCTCAAATTTATTTATTATATATAATTAAAAAAAAAAACTTTATTATAATAATTAATCATATTTTACTTATGAATAAAAATATCATTAATATATACATAAAAGTGTTTAAGCATTTGTTAAACAATTTATTATAATTGTTTGTATTATATTAAATGAAGTTATATAACAACTAATAGTAAAATGATATAAATGTCAAATTACTAGTTTTCAGAAAATTTTAACTTTGAAAAACAAACAAAATTATTATATATTCAGGGGTAAGAGAAAAAGAAAAAACAAACAAACAAACAACATATCATTCAGATTTCAGGTTTTAGTCACTATTTAATCTTTAGTTTTCGACAACACTATTCAATATTCAAACAAAAAAATAAGGGCAAATTGCACAAACCTCCCCTGAGGTTTGACGAAATTGCATAAATATTACGATGTTTGGGTAACTCGCACGGACACTACCCGAGGTTTTAAAAAATCTACACAAACCTCCCCTGTCGTCAATCACCCGTTAGTCAATCATGGCTATCTCAAAATTTTGAAGGGTAAAATAGTCAATTCACATATAATAAATATTTTAATTAAAAATAATATTTTTAATTACTAAACTAATATTATAATATTAAAAAAAAAAAAAAAAAAAAAAAAAAAAAAAAAAACAAACCAAACCACCATCTTCTTCTACCTCCCTCATCTCCATCTTCTACATTTTTGAAAAGGGTTATTATGAAAAACCCCCCTGGAATGAAAATTAATCGAAATTTACCCCCCGTTTTTAAATTATTAGGTAAACTACCCCTTGCCGCTAACTTTCCGTACAAAATATTAATATTTTCCATCCGAAATAGTAAAATGACCAAAATACCCTTACCATATCCTATAAAATTCCTCTTATACCCTTCAAACTTATGAAAGGACTAAAATGTCCTTTAAATTATTAATTGATTAAAATATTAAATAAAAATAAAAGATTTAAAAAAAAAAAATTCTTCACACAAAATCCCTCACTCCACTCTCTCTTCTTTTTCTGCTTCTGCGCTTCTTCTTCTTTTTCTTCTTCTGCTTCTGCTCTTCTTCTTCTTTTTCTTCTTCTGCTTCTGCTCTTCTTCTTCTTTTTCTTCTTCTGCTTCTGCTCTTCTACTTCTTTGGGTTCCTTCGAACCCAGAAACTAGGTTCCAATGAACCCAATTCTGGGTTCCATTGGAACCCAGATCTGGGTTCCATTGGAACCCAGATCTGGGCTCCTTCGAACCCAGAAACTGGGTTCGTATTGGAACCCAGATCTGGGTTCGAAGGAACCTAGAACTGGGCTCATTCGAACCCAGAAATTGGGTTCCAACGAACCCAGTTCTGGGTTCCTTCGAACCCAGAAACTGGGTTCCAACGAACCCAATTCTGGGTTCGATTCGAACCCAGAGAAGTAGAAGAAAAAGAAAAGAAGAAGAAAAAAAGAAGAAGAAGAGCAGAAGCAGAAGAAGAAGCGCAGAAGCAGAAGAAGAAGAGAGAGTGGAGTGAAGGATTTTGTGTGAAGAAATTTTTTTTTTTAAATCTTTTATTTTTTATTTAATATTTTAATTAATTAATAATTTAAAGGACATTTTAGTCCTTTCATAAGTTTGAAGGGTATAAGAGGAATTTTATAGGATATGGTAAGGGTATTTTGGTCATTTTACTATTTCGGATGGAAAATGTTAACATTTTGTACTGAAAGTTAACGGCAAGGGGTAGTTTACCTAATAATTTAAAAACGGAGGGTAAATTTCGATTAATTTTCATTCCAGGGGGGTTTTTCATAATAACCCTTTTGAAAATCATCAAATCATTCATCATCATCAAACCAACCAAATCAATTATCATCATCAAACAACCAAATCAAACAAAAATATATCAAAGTCATGAAAATCGAAAATATTAAACAAAAAAAAAAAAAAAAAAAAGTTTGATCTCCATGGGAGACCAGATCTGGTCTCGATCTGGTCTCCCATGGAGATCGACCGTCTCCATCGCTGGAGACGGCGGCGTCTCCAACGATGGAGAGGGCATCTCCATCGCTGGAGATTACTCCAGCGATAGAGATCCATCGCTGGTCTCGATCAGCGATGGAGACAGCACTGGAGTAATCTCCAGCGATGGAGATCTCCATCGCTGGTCGAGACCAGCGATGGTCATCTCTGGAGATTACTCCAGCGATGGATCTCCATCGCTGGTCTACGGCGACCAGCGATGTCGTCTCCATCGCTAGAGACGGCCGTCTTCATCGCTGGAGTCGACAGCGTCTCCAGCGATGGAGACGGTCGGTCTCCATGGGAGACCAGATCTGGTCTCCCATAGAGACCAGTTTTTTTTTTCTTTTTTTAATTTTTTTTGTTTTATTTTTAAATTAAATTAAAAATATATAATATATTAATTTTAAATTTATTGAAGGGTATTTTAGTCTTTTTATACTTTTAACCATTGACCATCAGGATTTAACCATTGTTGACTGACCGCAAGGGAGGTTCGTGTAGAGTTTTTGAAACCTCAGGTAGTGTTCGTGCGAGTTATCCAAACATCGTAATATTTGTGCAATTTCGTCAAACCTCAGGGAGGTTTGTGCAATTTGCCCAAAAAATAAACTACCATTACTATTTAATATTTTGGTTTTTCCAACCAATGGGCTGTTTTTAACTTGCGTTAGACCAAACAATAGCGAATGTCGAAAAATTTCACTCTTTTATTTTTTTTCATTCTACAACTTATCTTGAATAACTTGTCATGTATTTCCTCAAACCTCAGTTCCTACAATTGCCTAGGCGAGAATTGCTCACCTGGAAAATTGAATTCTGAATTTCTGATCATTGACCTATTTTGCTTCACACAATTCGGTGTGCAGATTTTAGGGAAGCAGTAAATATTTGAACTATTGATTCCACTCCACATGTTAGTCAGTGGGCCGTTTTGACTTTGCAGTCTATTACCAAATGTGTCCCTCTCTCAAAACTCATGTTGGTTATGCTTTAATACGTTCCAAGCACTCATTAAAAAGAACATAAAAATGATGAACCTATAGTATATTTTTGAAGAAAACTATCTCTGAGATTCCAAAATGTAATGTGCATTAATGCATTTCATCAATAGTAATTATCAAAACAAACAATTCATCTATGCAAAGGTAGATCAACTCAAAAGTCCAAAATATTCCGCTACGAATGAGAATCCCACTAGCTTTGTTAACAAGGATAGAAAAAGATTGAATTGATTTTATTTATTGAAATGCTTTCATGAGATCAAAAATGATTTGTCAACAAGAAGAATAAAAATTTTAGGATGAATTCTTGGAGAACATAGGATTGGTTTATTTATCAATCAACAAAAGCCTATTCCCTCATAACTTCAAATTCAGCACCAATTGGTAGATGATCACTTGCGTGGTAGTGATTTGGTAAACAACCAACATCTGGTGAGTTTGGCTCTGGAAGTTCAAAGATACTGATTGGTTTTATGGAGTCAGAAGGAGAGAAGAAAATGTAATCAAGTGTATCTGTGAAATCAGGAATTCAGTTTGTAAACGGCGGTTCTCCTATAATGTATTTGTTGATTGGTGTATTTATCAATCAACAAAAGTCTATTCCCTCATAACTTCAAATTCAGCACCAATTGGTAAATGATCACTGGGGTGGTAGTGATTGGGTAAACAACCAACAACATCTGGTGAGTCTGGCTCTGGAAGTTCAAGGATACTCACTGGTTTTATGGAGTCAGAAGAAGAGAAGAAAATGTAATCAAGTGTATCTGTGAAATCAGGGGTACAGTTTGTAAACGGCGGTTCTCCTCTTGTAGAAGCATAGACACTGCATAAGGTAATAGGGAGCTCATCCGAACTTTCCTCATGCTGTGTTGATGAAGAGTGGCCTGAAACAAGGTACTGGTACACCTGAAAAGGCGAGCAATTAAGAACTACTGAAAGAATATAAGATTGTGTTAGTATTAATTAACTAAAGCTGAAAGGAAGCTTAAGGTAGGAGTACAAACACAAACACTATATTTATGAGAAGCACAACTTCGCTCACGACCAAAGCTACATCAGAGCAAAGCCCGCTTCATAACTAGGCTCCACCTATTTAAGTCTAAATTTTTTGTCTCACTTTGCTGAAGTCACTCCGTTGTTTCAATTTATATTTACTCCACAAATTCGAAAGTCAAATTCTTATACAACTTTATTTTTCTAATAAAATTTTATAGTTCAATGCTGATTTTTAAATTACCGTAAGTTGTAACATTTCTCCAATCCCTGTTCTCCATCTAAAGGCTAATCTTAACTATCTATTTAATTTTTTCAGTATACATTATATTTTTTGAATCAAAGAGGAAAGTTTCAGTTTCTTGTTATTTTGCAAACTAAAGAAAAAATATAATACATATTGAAAACATAAATTATTTCCTTGAGAACAATAACTTAGATGATCTGGAAATTAACATTCAACTACAAAAAATTTGCAACAAAATAGATGCATTTATATGATAATTTGGCTTCCTAATTTACGGAATAATTATTTAACTGAAATAACAAGAAGACTTTAATAAAGTATGACCTAAAATATGGCCTTAACAAAGTAGGGCCTAGACATTTGCCTCAAT
Source organism: Nephelium lappaceum (assembly GCA_021234005.1). Classification (NCBI taxonomy): domain Eukaryota; kingdom Viridiplantae; phylum Streptophyta; class Magnoliopsida; order Sapindales; family Sapindaceae; genus Nephelium; species Nephelium lappaceum. The sequence continues at coordinate 12,278,270 of CM038004.1, forward strand.
TGCATAGCCTTGGAGTTGTCACTGAGAAGTTTATATAGAATAGAAACTAGATTTGACACATCTATGTCTCACGCCAGTATTTCATGCTAATGTGTAGAGTCCATCGATCTGAGGATTTATAAACCTTAAAAAGCTGTCTTTCTGCTTAAGCTATTAGTTTATCTGTGAACAAATTGCTGTGCATTATTGTGTAACTTACAGTCCTACTTCAGAACTGAAAGAAAGTATTAATATTTTATAAGCAAACCCTAAACAGCAGACATGGAAAACAAGAATTAGAAAGCCAAAGAAATAAGCAGTAAAAACCTTATCATTAGGGACTGAATTAAAGTCACCAGCCACAACGACTGAAGGTACACATTCAAATTTGTGTGATACCAGCGTTTTGAATTGGGCCAACCGTGATAATAGATACTTAGCTTGTGCAAGCTTAACATCAGTCAATTTTGGGTCCCTACCATTTGAAGAAATAAAATTAAGAATGCCCAGAAGAATATAGGAGTCAAGATGCATAAAACAAAATGATGTCAGTAAATGACCACTTTACCAATAAAGGTGTGTGTTTGCCACAACAATAACATGATCAAATGGACCTTTGACCCTAAATGCAGCCATAATTCCCACACAATCGCGCTTTAACCTTACACGAGGATCACTAAGATCTCCATGATCCCTTGAAGTATCATTTTGATGAAAAGCACCTATGGACAGATCATTCAAGAAGTAAGCCACCAGCATACCATGTCATGCACATTTAAAAGAAATCAAGGGTACAAGAAAGATGCATGGACATCCATTGTGGAGCAAACAAAACGAGAAAAAAAAAAAGCATAGGTTCTTAGACAAACACAAAAATAACTCAACGTATCATAAGTCAATTAGGACCTCTGCTTAGTTTCAAAAGCTATATTTATCTTCTAGCTATAGCTGGTAAAAACTATAATAACATAAATTAAAAAACACACACTTTTGACTTTTCATAAACAAATCCAGTAAATTTTCTGTAAGAACAAGATTAAATAACACATATAAGCACAAACAAATAACTGAGGCAACGGAACAAGAAGTCACCATCTTTTGTTGCGTCTTCATTTCCTTTGACCAGCCTATTATTCTGTTCATCATCACATGATATAACTTCATCTTTTATTGTGTTTACAAGATCATTGTACTCTATTCTCTCCTCCAAAAGCAACTCTGAGCTGAATCAGTGACAACAAAGATACATTACGATTTTATTAGATTGAAGAAATATATATATGTACGTCCAGTTGCAACGACATCTTCCCCAGGGCACAGACGATAAAAAGCTTTTATTTTGATACAGACTAATATATGGAAGAATAAAGCACATTTTTCAACTCCCCATAAGAAATTCAGGTAGATAAACTTTCAAGCTTTCCACAACCTTCATTATCTTTAGCTACATCCAGTTAAAATGGATGGTGGGCCTTGCAACTGATTTTAACCAAAAACTTTTAAGCACTTGATAAATGTTATTAGCACCCAAAAAGTAGAACAAAGACTACAGAAAAGAGGATAAAAGGCTTAAAAGCAGAGAACAATGTTGTAGCGGCCAAGGATCAAGTGCAAAATTTGTTTAAATTAGTTGCACATAGCTAAATAGGAAAGTTAAATTAAAGTAGCTAAGATTATATTTATTTACTAACTTTATATATAAACTGACCAAGATTTTGACCAAAAACTTACCCCAATTCCAAGCTACCACCATACCAATTGAGCAAATGAACAAGGGACGGAGGAATGTAACAACCAAGATCTAAGAATTAAGGCAATATGGGTTTAGTTAGAATTAGTTTTAGTTATAGGAATATGGATGCATATGGCTTGTTATAGTTGAAACAATAAGTTAAGAGTTTATTTGATGTCAGTACTAGGTTTTGGGTTATAAATTTCAACAATTAGCTGTACTTTATTCCAAAGAACAAAAAAAAAAAAACAATTAGCTGTACTAAATATTTAACTAAATATTTTCTTGGTTGGGGTCTCCATCACACATCACATCTATTCTGAATAAGAATAAGAGAAAAGTCAGCATACCAGTTCTGTTTATAAAAAATTCCACAACCATCACGTTTCTGCCCACTTCTCTGAATATATATACTTGAATAACCATCAGTCTCCATATTTGCTTTGTAAAAGTCTTCATCGTCTAATTCCTGTAAGACTTGTAACATAAAGCACATTTAAAAAATATTCCATGATACATTAAAATACACAAAAGACATACATGCTCATGCACACATATGATACATCTGAAAGGAACTCAAGATATGAAGGAGAAAACTTTCTAATTTCAGATTAAGAATTGAACGGATAGCCAGAAACAAAGAATGGACAATGACCCACCCCACCAACATATATATGTAAATCAAACCTGTAAGCATAGGAAGTCAGCACCAAGGTTCTTTAAAACAGTTAAAACTGCCTCAGATCGGTTTTTCCACCTGTTATGCGCACGATTAGTAAAACATGAAATTATGCAATTAAGTGCTCATAGGTCAGTAAGTACGTTGCAGCTTAGACGTCAACCTCCAACAGAATGCAAAAATTTATACTATATTTTTTAAGAATGATCAATAACTAGGGACAGCTAGGATACCAAATCTGCCAGTAGACATCCATTAAAGGAAAAATAATTATCAAAAAAGAAATGATCTCAAAGTTAGAACATTTACTTTAGGCAAGAAGATGGAGAATGCGGAAATAGAGAGCTCTTCACATAAACCTACATGATAAATAGATATTTCACATATCAGAATCAAAGCTATAAGAGTACCAGAAAGTCTACTTATATTCATAACCTAGCATCAAGGATTTCCTATATAAACACTGGCATTTCATCATTGGCTGAATTTATGCAGAAGTCACATTCTGGTATAAGCTAAAAAAGACAGATTCATTCCGGTAAAGCGCTCAATGCCATACTATTATCTTTGCAAAGATACAACGAAGTAAATTTTGCCACCTATTCACCCAATATAGAATTCCATGTGACTGTTTTTCTTTTTTTTCAACTTTCAAAGCTTGAGGCAAGGAGTTAACAAAATTTGGATCATGAAGCTATAAAGGATGCAGTTTACAAAAATGGTATGACATCAAACAGAGTGTTTAATATCTTACTGCTCTCCATCAAAACAATATTTCACACCAAAGAAATATCACAATTTTTTAGTAGTATCCTGTCTTATATAATAATATAAGAAAGCTGAATAGCTGATAGAACAAGAAATCACATTAGAACACTTGCTCTTTGACGGCTAACGGTGGTGATAAGTTTTCCATACCTGCGCCAAAATGTTATATGAGACAAGACGGAATTTGATTCCTGCAATATGAAATTTTGTAACGTCATTATTAGACAATAGAATCAAAATTTCACCGTATTTCATCTTTAGGTTTCCCTTACAATACTACAGCTAATACATGTACTTAAAAACAATCAATCCTGTTGTCCACGACTCCAAGTGAGAGAACATTTAGTCCTCCATCACAAAAAGGGGGACCAAGCAAATGCAAAGCGTGTTTATGCCACACACAAATCGAAATAAAACCATCCAATCCAGTCTTTATTAGATTGAATCAAACAGCAGATCAATAAAAACATACCATCAGTGGTGCTCCTTGAAGAGATATCACCCCCTTGAACAGGAACGAATTTTGGGCATTTTGGTGGAGGTTTTGTGCTCATTTTCCGCGTACAGTTTCTGCATCACAATTGAACAACAAAACGATTTTCAACGAAACACACCAATCAATTCACATAACTTTTCTTTTCCTCTCCTTTCTGTCCAGAATTGATACACAGTGCACGCATGAATGCGTGTGTATATATATATATATATATATATATGCAGATTACAAACGTTAAACTGAGAGAGAGAGAGAGAGTGTGTGTGTCACCTTGTGAAGGACACAACTGATAGACGAGGAAGCAATGGACTAGTCTTTAGCATGAGACTTTCTATCACTCGAGTGCTCCTCTGCTTATTTATACGAACAAAGATATTCCAGAGAGTTTGAAGTTTCGTTCACTGCGCCGAAACGGTCGCAGTTTTATCGATTTGCAGACGCCCTGTTCGATGTTAGGCTTCACTTGGCTGATTGATGACCCCAACAGGCGCATCCCAAATGCCAAGGGCTCTCTTGGGTTGGGTCACGACATCATGGGCCGAGGCTGCTGATCGCACGGCCCATTCTCCCTTAAGTTGCATTTTGAACATTACGTTAGATCACGTAGGTAAGAGGTTTGATATATAATTATTATGTCATTATCGCCACATTCGTTTTCGTGCAAGACTTGAACTTGGTGACTGGTAAGCAGAGTCTATGGATGATTACGACTTCCATCACTTCTTTTGGGAGAAAAAGTTTGGTTAAATAATAATCACGAGTCACGACTCCATGACCCTCATGTACAAAGTCAATTATCCATTTTGGACAATTTCGATGGGCTTCAACTCCAACCGCCCACGAAAGTCATTGTTTGCGGTTCTGTTTGTTTGAATGTTTATGTTGTATAAATCTTCATTTCTACTTTTTGAAAAAAAAAAAAAAAAGGTTGATTTCTACATTATTGTTCTCCAATAATTCAATTTTCGTTAATGCAGCAAATCATATTATCTTCTCAATAATTCTAATTCTGATTTTTTTTTTTTGGTAGGAGCCCAAGGTCGTAGAAGTTGAAAATTTAAACAAAAAGGCAACAACAATATATAATTTTTTGAATAATGAACACATTTTTAATGACATTTCAACGTTGAATTAAATAGAGGAAAACAAATTTAAAAATAATAATAATAATAATAATAACATTGAATTAAATAAATAGATCCAACCTTTTATGTATAAATTATTACTAAAGTATGTATATATAAAAACTCATCATTGAATTGAAATTCAAATTAAGATGTTTAAATGTTGAGATTGTATTCATCTAATAACCTAAAATACAACAAAATCTTTTGTACGAGGGAGAATGATTATTCCTATCCCTTTTTATTTTATTTTGTGTATATTTCACTTATATTATAAATAAAGTTCATGTAAATTATGTGAACTTAATCCAACATCATATGAATTATCTCATAATCAAAATCATCTAATTTCCTCCATCGATAGATTTTTTTTTTTTTTTAGTATTATAGACAATTTTAAATTTAAGAAAATTAACACTACTTAAATTTATAACCTCATAATATAAGACATGATCATCTCTATGTTCCCTTATTTTCAACAGTGCATCACATCTCACGCAAGCTAGAAGATTTGGGGTTGTTCCTTGAACAGCTGCGACATGGAGCACCAACAACGTTGCTGTTTTCCACACCTCACATTCACATACATGCATCTTTCAAATGTTGTACCAAATGATTTACAACCGCTATAAAATTATATCATTTCTTATATTTTCTTAATATCTATGACTGTGTGACCATTACTTATCATATTATATAATTTGGTATTGAGATAAAAAATTGAAGACATGACTGTGACGTATTATACTTGTCTTATATTCTAGCTCAAATTTTCTTCTTTTCTAACCACATATCATGTTATTGGAGCTAAATTTGATTCATCCATCTTGTTTTTGGGTGAAAAATTTGATTCATTCAATTAGTTCTTCACTAAAAATTAAAAATGATAGACAGTTACATGTGAATGTCCTTATATCTAGGTGTGACATTGACATTCACATGTAAGTCATAATGGCCCTCTAGGGCTCCAATAATGATAACTTTTATAACAATAATAATAATTATTACTATTAGTTATGTGTTACCAACTTACCATAAAACTAAGGTAATAATGGCATACCAGCTTCTGCTCTTTGTTTCACAAAAACTGTAATGCATGCACAATGATTTTTCATTGGCCTCATTTCTCTTATCTGTTCATGATAAACGCTCGGAGAGAAATTTGTACGTCTTGGCTTCAGAAGCATGCCAAAGCTGTGTTCATTGAAAAACCAATGGAAAGCTTTACATAATACATACTGAAATTTAGTATGCTAATATAAACAAAAATATTCATACGTTGCATAATTTTGTGCGTGTGGTGACAAACTAATCAACAAAAGATAAATTCAAAGGTCATACGTATTATTTGTGTAAAGATTAGATTTATTATCATTTGTGTAAGTTAATGAATTCAACAATATTGTCCAAACTATTTTTAAATTCTACATAAATATATATATATATATATATATATATATATTGAGGTGTCGATTAGATAGATCGAAAATAAAACAACTTAAATTTTTATCTCAACAGGTAATTTGTTCCAATCTTATGCATAAAAAATGCCCTTTATGTATTTTATTGATAATTTTTATTGGTTTTGTTCGCACTAGTGAGAAAATAAGTTTCAAGTATAAAGCATGAGTTAACTGATCAAGTGGGGCGGGTGTGTTCACTTGATTCCAAAACATTGAAGCTAGTGGATAATCATCATCACAATCACCTAAGAAGACACTTTCCATATGACGTTAACTTCGTTCGATTATTATGCAATCTCAATTTGTAAGTAATTTATAATGTGGTCCATGTTTTGTTCATGAGCGATTCGTTGGTTGCTTGATAAATTTCCAAGATTTGAATCAAGTGTTGCCTATTTATATCAATTTGCCCTGCTGGTTTAGTCCTTTTAATTTTTGGTGTTTGTCTTAAAGTTATGGAAATGGAAGTGTTACTATGAAAATTGAAAACTAAAGCCAACCCAAAATATATACTTTGCTTTCCATGGAAAGAAATTATATGAATCAGTCATTTTATGAAGTCATTTTCGCTTCCAACAAGAATATTCATCATTAATTTGAAGTCTCAACATTATATCATGTTCAATGTTTTTTTTTTTTTGGTATAGTTCATAAAAAATTGGTTTGTTGTTTTATTTATTGCAATGGAGAGAGCGGCAGCACCCGTCAATCGTGAATGGTTTTAAATTGAAGTGGGGCATCCTCCATCACATTATATTATTTAGATTGCATAATGGAAAGAGTTGACTAATTCGACAAAACAATATATTATTTTGACTGACGTTACGATTAATACCATGACTAATTGTATTCTCAATATGAGAATATGATAAGATTCTGAAGTTTGCTGATGATCCAGGATGAAATAAATTTGCGTACTGTAGTCTGCCAAGAAATAGTTGAGGTTTGAAATAGGTTTGACAATCGATGAAATTATACAGGCACTGACAACAACTTTTTTTTCTTTCAAAAATAAGCATTGACACTATCATATTTTGTCTAAAAATATAATAGTTTTAAATATTATTTAAGAATGGATAATGATGAAAACTGAAGATTAAATAATATATAATATATATTTTTTAATACTAGAAACTTTGTTACCCTACCAAATTAGGGAACAACAAATTACAAACATTGAACGTCTATACAAATTTGGAGAAACATTAAATAAGCTTACAAACAGAACCAGATCCCTCTGCAAAATAGAGGAAACCAAGATGGCCAGATAGATTGTGATGCAAACCCCGTATGCCAATACGACACCCATAATCAATTGAATCAATAACCCCAAGAAAAATATAATTCAAGAACAAGCAAAAGAAAATAAAAGAAGATATCTTGACTCAATGATTAGCGAACCACGAACCAAGATAATAAAGACGTCACTCCCAAGAACAAGAGAAGGATGAGGGAGATAAGTCAAATGATAAATCAAGAATCAAGCTTTGATAAAATTTCAAAGTTCATGAAGAACAAAGAGAGAAAACTCAAATTTTATGTCAAAATGTCTAACCTCGTTTTTTAGACTTACATGGGTTTTTATAGGCAACATAAATGAAACCCTAGCTTTTAAACATCTCATGGACGCCCTAAACCTTTAGTACACCTCACTTGGGTTTAAAATAACTAAGTTTGGACTTAAAATAATTAAATTTAACAGCTCAATGCATAAATTAATAACCCAACATGAAATAAAACAAATTAAAGTCCAATAATATTAAATTTTGATATTTAACTACTTAAATAAATAAACTAACTTAATTAAACTAGTTCATAAAATAAATTAGTCTCAAATTAATACAAATAATTGAAAACAGCCCAATTTGCCTTCAAATAAGCTCTCAAGCCTTTAATATTGTTGATCTTGGACTTGATCTCGAGCTTGGATAATGTTTTGAAGCCTTGATATCATTTCCATGTCATCCAATCTTTGTTGCGCAAGACTCTTGGTCCAAATCTCTTGAATCAACTCATTTAACGCTTCTTTCATCTTCTTGGCTGTAGTCTTTGTCATAGGCTCTCCATTGATGTTCAAAGGATCCTGGTGCTTACTTCTTTGGCTTCCATTAGATTGTCAAGCATTTCCCTAACCAAGAAAAGACTTAATATCTCTATATCCAACCTATCTATAAATCAACTAAACATAATAAACATAAACATGAAACCAAAAAAAGATCGACAACAACATATAAAATAGACTATACATAACAACCTCCTTGCACCAAAAGGAATTCATCTTTTTCAGCCTAGATCCTAACCTTGGCGAATCGGAATCTACAAATCAACTAAACACAATAAACATAAGCATGAAACAAAGAAAAAATCGACAACAACACACAAAATAGACTATACATAATAGTCTCCTTGCATAAAAATGAAGTCATCTTCTTCAGCTACCTCCTAGGTTCTAACCTCGGTAAACTAGAAGACAACATTCCTTTAAATAACTAAAACTCTTATAATAATACATCATCCTTGAAGACCGTTAGTTACTCCATCATATTGACAAGAGGGCATCCAAGACACTTCACTTCTTTTGATCAACAAGGAAGCTTGAGTTGAACACCGATCTACACTAAAAACCATGAGTCAACAGCCATCGAACCAACAAAGAAAACCCAAAAAACCCTACCAAAATTGGAGAAAGGGACCGAGACTCCACGGTGGACCCAATCCGTAAAATAGTTTGGTTTTCAAGGGGTAGTTCCATAAAAACTCTGGTTTCACCCCTTGAAAACCCCCGATCAAAATGAAAGTAACGAGAAGAATCAGAAGAAAATGAGCAAGCTTTGTTTGTAAATCAAATGAAAAAACGATCGAATCTATTAGGAGAAGAAGCTTGAGAATGATGCTTCTAAGGCTTTCTCTCTCTTGAGAGTTCTAGAGAGAGAAACTCTAGAAGACTCCAATAAATAACTAAAAGTAATTACTTTGACATCTTTCTCCTTTCAACTATTATTTTTTCTTTCCCTTCAACTATTATATTTTTTTTCCTTTCAACTATTATTTGTTATATATGTATTTTTAATATATATAATATAATAAAATCTAAAAAAAATGTTTTTCTATTAATAATATTTCAAATTTTTATAAATATTTAGATACAATGATAATATTTTAAATAATTTTTATATACTTTTTATGTACATTGACCAACCCAATTTCTAAAATTGTTTATCATCCACTCATTCAGAGAAATAATGTTCTCTATTTTTTTTTTTAATTTTGTTTATTTAATACAAACACATACAAAAGATAAAATTTTGCTCAAATATGAATTCATTTTTAATTGTGTCTATTAAAAAAAAAATGTTTATCTGTTGACAAACTTATGAGTATATTTTGGAATTAATATACAAAAATGCTATTAAAATACATGAGAAAAAAAAAAGAATAAAGCAACAAATTGCATTTTGAAAACAAGTAAAGAGATGTGAATCTTTGAAACAAAATGAAACTAATCAAATTATGAAAAAAAAAAAAAAAAAAAACAGAAAGAATGAAAGAAAAAAGAGTCCTTATATATATTTATAGTGGGAAAGGAGAATTAAATTCAGATAATGGAACCTAGCGTTACAAGTTTTATAATTGTCATATAATCATAAATCTAATGGCTTTCTACTGTGAAAATTGAATAGTCCTACATATTATTAATGACTGAACAAAAATTTAAATTTAAAACCTAAATGATATGTTTGTTTTTTCCATTCTAACATTTGAACATGGATATTAATCATTTATGTTTTTATGACAAAATCATTTGAAAATATACACTTTTATATTTATATCCTTATAACTACTAATTATCATATACTTTTATTTAAAATTACATATATAGCAAAAAACATATCATTTGATAAATTTTACACCAACATTGTCTACATATTTTTAATATTTCATAAAGTTATGTTTAATGAGAATAACAATTATATATCCATTTAATAATATTTAAGAAAATATTAAGTTCATGTAACGCAAAATTATATATGTATTCTTTTTAAGTTATAAAATATATGTTATAAAAATTACTTTATAAATAAAAAATTCAATTTACTAGCAGCATCTGAAAATCAAATTTGTAGGATATGTGATAAAGACTAATTTGGAAATATGTTACTTTTAGATAATAGTTTTGGAAGAAAATATTTTAATTATGATTAGGTGATAAGTTAGAATTTTCTAACTTTTTATTTTATTTTATTTTTTTATAATTTTAAGTTATTTGACCACTAAAAAAATAAAAATAATAATAAGTCGAATTTAAACCATTAATTGATAAATAAAAAAAAATTGAAGATTATGAGACAAGTCATAAAATTGATGAGGATAATTTAGGAAGTAGAAATCTTAATTTTAATTTAGTACTTTTAATCAGGTGAAAAGTTCACTTTTATAATTATGTACACATAAAAAAAAAAAAATCAAACAAAATAACTAAATGGAACATATTATGTGTCGTTTAATGCTGTTAAAAAATAAAACCACCCTAACACATTAGCAAAAATACAAAAAGGAAATATATATATATATATATATATACACACGTGTGTGTTAAAAATTAATGGGTTAAAATCTTTTATCTATCAAATTACGATGTGACAGATCAATGTACTATCAGCACCAATTTAACAAGGGGGAAATTACCCACAGCTACCTGTAAATTTCATATTTACAGGCGTATATAACTTTTTAATTTTTTTACAAGGACCTCCCCTGACTAATGGATTGACTGGATTTGACCGTTAAATAATCTCTTTGACCGTTTAAAAGGTGTTAAAAGACGAAATTACCCCTCAACAAATTTATTTTTTTAATTTTCTTTTAAAATAAATTTTAAAAACTTTAAATAAATTAAAAATAAATTTAATCAGATCTCTACCGTCCATTTGAAAATGGACGATAGAGATTAATTTTAAAAAAAAATTAAAAATTTAATTAAAATATTTTTTAATTAGATCTCCACCATCCATCTTTAGATGGATGGTGGAGATTAGTTTGAGAAAAAATAAATAAATTTAAAAAATGATTTAAAATAAAAATACATCTCTCTCAATTCTCTCATTTCTCTCTCTATTCTTCATCGTCTCTCTCATTTCTCTCTTCTTCTTCATCATCTTCTTCTTCTAACTGGTCACTGTCTCTCTCTTCTCTCTTCTTCTTCTTCTTCTTCTTCTTCTTCTTCTTCTGCTTCTTCTTCTTCTAATCGAACCCAGTTCTGGGTTCGAAGCCTTCAAACCCAGTTCTTCGAACCCAGAACTAGATTCGAACCCTTTGAACCCAGAACTGGGTTTTGGTTGGGTTCAAATCCTCTTCGAATCAGTTTGAAGGTCCTGGGTTGGGTTTGAATCAGTTGGGTTGTTTTTTATTGTTTTGGGATTGATTATTGGTTGTTTTAGGGAATTTTTTGTGATTGAACACTGATTTTTATTGATTGATTGATAATGATAAATTTGGGTTGATGATTGATGTTGATGATCTTGCTGGATTAATGATAATTTTGGTTGAAGATAAGAGGGAGGAGAGATTGAAAATGATTTTCAGTAGAGGTTTTCTGGGATTAAAGATGATTTTGGTTAAATATGATTTCAAGGGTATATTGGTAATTTCATTTGGCTACGAAACCAATCCATGACAATTTGATAGTCTCAAGGGTAATTTCGTCTTTTAACACCTTTTAAACTGTCAAAAAGATTATTTAACGGTTAAATTCAGTCAATCCGTTAGTCAGGGGAGGTCATTGTAAAAAAATTAAAAAGTTATATACGCTTGTAAATATGAAATTTACAGGTAGGCTGTGGGTAATTTCCCCATTTAACAAGTTATCATCAATAATGGACAATCTAGTAATTGTAACTTATTTTATAAGTAAAACTAAAAGTATAAGTATTGAAATTTGGTAGGTTGGCATATCAACGTAATAAGGATTTTCTTATAATACCTTAAGAGTGGTTTCAAGTAAAATCTAGCGGTAACCATACTTTTCCAAAAGAAAGAGGCTTCGAAATCCTCTCTTCTTAAAAAGAATGATAAAAATTAAAAAAAAAAAAAAAAGGAAACTTTGAAGATCCACACTAAAAATATAAAATTTGAATGAAAACTATATTTTAATTGTTTGTATGACTGTCAAGATGATTCATTATTAAATTTGTTGTAATGGAATGATCAATTAAATCATGTTTAAAGTATTTTCTTCTTAGTTCTTAAATCAGTAATGATCTACAAAATTTATAATGTTTTGGAACAAAAAATATATTTTTCTATACTGTAAAATAAAGATTTTTATTGAAGACTAAATTCAACTATTAACTAATATAAATAGTATTGTTATTGGATTTTTGTTTAAAAAACGTGTAATTGGATTTGTATGTCATTTGAAGTCAAAATTAAACTATCAACTATTTTGAGAGTTGTTCCTCATATCACATTCTAAAATTATATTTTTGTTGGCCCTGAGTTAAGTATTAGTTATAAAATAATAATAATAATAATAATAATAATAATAGTAAAATTACTAACTGTAATATTGTAATTGGATATAGTTTTTTAAAAAAATAATAACAATATTGTAATTGGATTTATTTGTCATTTTAAAAAGAGAATCTAAGGGAGCGTTCATGGGACCATCCGTCGCGAATCTAACCAATTCAAGCATGCTTTTTGAATCGGATTCCATAACCACGCGCTTTCACTCTCCCTAATTGGCATTTACAGTCATGTACTCATAACTGATTGAAACGTTCACTTAACGCGCCTAGATTGGCATCGAAGTAAAAAAGAGATTCAATCTAGGGTTCAATTGGATGACAGCTTTCAAGTTCCTTACAGCTAAGCCAAAGCCTATATAATGAAAGTACACCTACCACAGCTCATAGAGGTTGATGTGCATGACTGGTGATGGTGTTCACCAGTTATGTGGGTTCCACTCTAGTTCGGATCACCGTCAATCACGTGCCCTAGTGTGAATGTACTCGCACCACTGTCCTGTTTGATTCTTACATCAGCGGTTCAGAATTCACCACGTTTCCGGGTCCCAAATGGGTTTGAAGTCTTTCCTAAAAAAAAAAAAGGCTGTGAAAGAAGGATGTTTTCAATATTATTGTATATTAATTATATATAAATAATTAATATGAAATATTAATTATTAAAAAAAATCAATACACCTAACGATTTATAATATCCAATATATTAATAAAATCAATTCGATTTTATAATAAAAAAATTTTAAAAGATTTGTCTAAATTTAAACTCGAATTATATGTCATATAAACTTAAATTGAAGGTAGAATTTTCTCATAACTTTACTTTTTACCTTAATTTTTTATAAAAAAAAAAAGTTTGAATTTAAATTATACATAGAAGAGAAAAGGTAATAATGGTAATAATTTTTTCATTCTTTTTTAAATTTATGTATCACTTAATTTTTTTAAAAAAATTAAGAAAAAAAAAAAACAGGCTAGAAAGTGATGCTAACTTTTATAATTAACATGTCAATCGCTAAATCTTTAATATTTTACAAAGTATTAATATGCCATAACATTTGTAGATAAATTTGGGAGAAAAAAAAAAAAAATTTCTACTCCGAGCTTGAAATTTCCATTCCATGTAATTTGGGCTGTGCTCTCTCCAGTTTTCGAATCACAATTTCCCATGCAGTGGATGATGAATCTTAATTCTCTACGACTCCGAGTCTCCCACTAGTGCCACACGTATCCCTCTCTTTTTCGGTGCAAATTTATCTTATATGCATCCACAAGACGTTACAAATTCTCCTTTGCTAATTTAATTTATTATTATTATTTTTTTATAACATGTGATATCTCAAATAAAAAAAATATATTGAATATAACAGGAACACATTTTTTTCTCTCTCTCTTTTAGAGATAAATTGGATGATTTTTATTTTTTTGGAACTATTACAATATATAATTTGAATGAGAGGAACATGACTGAAAACATATAATTACTGCTTAATCGAGTAGGTGGTTTTTCTTTTTCTCTTTGTCTTTTATAGATAAATTGGATATATATATATATATATATATATGGGTGTGTGTCCTTTGGAACTATTGCAATATGTAAGTTGAATAAGAGGGGCATGACTAAAAACATGTGACTTAATTAGTATGAGCGTAATAGGAATATCGTTGGCTCAACCTTGTTATTAAAAAGACATTATGTACACTTGTCATATAATTTTGGAATTTAGTGAAGGAAAATATCAGTTGAATCCATAACCTCAAATATTGTATATCACTCTTAGTTTATAAATTTGGGATTTAGAGAAGGAGAATACCACTTGAATCTACAAACTCTGCGTATAAGTGGATGGTTATCAGTAGGTCGCCTCAATTTTTTTTTTTTTCCAATTTTTTTAGTTCATATTTACTTGTAAAATAAAAACCAAATTTACACATTTTTTTTTCCTACCCTTTCATTTCAACAATATTTTTCTTATATATACATATATATATATTGTGCTTTTATAATCAGGTACACCTGATTTTAAAAAAATAAGGACCAATAAATTAAACTCATCTATTGCATTCCTCTCCTAAAACAAACTCTCTCTCATATTTAATTTAAATATAATAAATGAATTTAATTGGTTGGTCTATACTATTTAAAATCAGGTATACCTCATTATAAAAAATATATATAACTTCTGAGTGCTTTTATAATAAGGATTTTCTAATTTTAAAAAGTAAGAACTAACAAATCAAATTCACCTATTCCATTTGAATTAAATAGGAGAAATAATTTATTTTAGGAGAGAAAATATCATAGATAAATTTGATTGGTTGATTATTATTTTTTAAAGTTAGGACGTATTGATTTTAAAAACACTATATAACTTCTATTGTTAGTGTCTTATAACTTTAAAAAGTAAGGACCAACCAATTAAATTTATTCATTGTATTCTCTCCCCTAAAACAAATTTTTTCTCCTATTAACCATAAAAGTTCTATATATATGTATATATAAAAGAATTTTTAAGTACATATTTTTACACATAAGAGTTATATCCAAACTGTATCGTTTTTTTAATGCAACCTTATTTGGATGAGATTTTTTTTTTTCCTAGAAATACTAAGAAACATTAAATATTCTTATAGATAAAATTATATATTTTTTCAAGTTTGAGAGCTATTTTTTCTAAATTTTATTTTGTTCTACTATTTTAAATTGAATTTTTTGGAAAAAAAAATAGCCCCTGTAGTTGAAAGAATGTAAAATTTTATCTATAAATATATTTCATATTTCTTAGCATTCCTACAAAAAATATCATAAAAATATAGGAGATTTCATAAAAAAAAACAAGAAGAAAGGTTTAAATATAACTTTTATGTGAGCAAGTATGCACTCGAGCACGCATACGTGTGTGTGTATGTATGTATATATTGCTTTTACTATCGGTGTCTCTTAACTTTAAAAAGTTATAACGAACCAATTAAATTCATCCGTT
Organism: Nephelium lappaceum; assembly: GCA_021234005.1. Lineage (NCBI taxonomy): Eukaryota > Viridiplantae > Streptophyta > Magnoliopsida > Sapindales > Sapindaceae > Nephelium > Nephelium lappaceum. Next base: position 12,294,016 of record CM038004.1, read on the forward strand.
GCATTATCTCTTCTAAAATAAATTTTTTCTCTTATTTAATTCAAATGTAATTAATAAATTTGATTAATTTATCCTAATTTTTAAAAATTAAAAGGTATTGATCGTAAAAACACAATATATATAAACACAATACTTTTACCATCAGTATCTCGTAACTTTAAAAAGTTAGGATAACTCAATAAAATAATTGTAACTTTAAAAAATTAGGATAACTCAATCAAATATACAATGCTTTTACAATCAATGTGTCATAAGATAAATAAATCAAATTCATCTATTATACTTAAATCAGTGATGTGATATTTTTGGTGGTATTAGGATTGGATTATTATTAAAATATATTATTTTTTTAAAAATAAATAAATAAATAAATAAGGAAAAGAAATGAAAAAAAAAAAAGATATGAGAGAGGATTAATTAATCCCACTCTAATGGGATAAAAAATAAGAGATGAGATTAAATTTTATCTAATTCCACCTCTTCAATAAACATGAGATCAGATAAGAAATTTGTCCAATCCTGCCTAACAACCAGCCCCTTATTTCTTAAACCGACTATCTAATGATGCAACGAAAAAATCTTTTATGAGACTATTTTATGACTAATATGATGTGATGGATCAATAAAAATTTTTTTTTTTAAAAATCAATAAAAAAAGGTAATTAAAAAAATATATTATTATTTAATTAGTTATCGCTTATCATATTAATCATAGAACAATCTTACGAAAGATCGTCTCTCCAGGCAGACCCATTGAGGCTCAGATGGTTCACCTGCCAAACTCAAAAATCTTTTCAATTTTTTTGTGCTTTGGTTTCAATGCGACACAATTACACGAAGGATTCTGGATTGACTTTGAGTTCATTTTGGTTTTTGTGAGAGCGCTAACTTTCTTTCCTTTTTTCATTCAAAAAAAAAAAAAAAACTTTCTTTCCTTTTTTATTGTTTATTTGTCACATCTTCACTTTTTATTCATTTATTTTTATTGTTTATTATTCATTTTAAATACTATTATTTATATTTTTCAAAAAAAAAACTATTATTTATTATTTCTATTTTTAACATGATTAACTTTCTTTTTTATTAAAAAAAAACTTTCCTTTTTTATTATTTTTCTTATTCTTACTTTTTCTACTTTTTCTTATTCTTACTTTTTCTACTCTAGTATTTTTCTTACTTCTAATTAATTAGTGTTTTCCTTTTTACAATTTTTTTTTTATTTAAGTCACGTGTGTATTCTCCCCTATGTAAGTACCTACACGGACTCCATTGGCATTTGACGATTTACAATTGTACTTAACAACCATTGTTTTTCTCTTCATCTTTAATATTTTTTCAACTTTTTTTTATTATCTTATCACTTATCAAGTTAGCTTACTAAATTTATTATTATTATCATTTAATTTATTTATTTTTAACAATTTAAATTTAACATACATCCCATTAATAAATCTTAAATCTTAAACTTTAAATTATTGCATAAAATTATTTTGTCATGATTAAACTTTTGTTTTGTAGTTTAACCTTATTTAGAATTAATTAAGTTTTAAAAAAATTTATAACATGATTTATAATATGTATCGATCAATTCTCATTATATAAATTTATTATTGTTCATTACAAATACAATTTCTTTTTGCGTGTTATAAAATTATACTGAAATTGTGTTTTCTAATGAATACATATATTGTTTTCACTTGAGTATTAATGATTAAATGATAGTTTGCTTGTGTATGTGAAGAAAGATATTTTTGATAAAATCGATAGAGGATTTATTATGAAACGATTTTAAGATATGAAGTCGAAATTATAACTTTACGTAATTTATATATATGTTTTATTTTTATTTATTTTAATGTCTCATTAGGAGTTTTATTTAAATTGTATTATATTATCAAACTTTGTTTTATATAAAAATATTATACATTTAATATAATCTTGATTTTCGATATTTTTATTACTTTATTTATGTGCTTTCCATAATAGATTTCTGGATCTATTACTGGTGATGCTAGATCTCAATTTGTGATATTCAGTTGATATATTGATACACTTTGTTTAGTTAAATAGAACCATCACATCATAGATTTGTATAATTAATGTTATTATATTTTATTAGGATTTTTTTATTAAGTATCGAATTTATCTACTCTATAATACTTTATAAATAAAGAGTATCACAGATTTTTTTTTTCCGGTTTGGTATTACATTAATTATAAACCATATCAGGTAACAAAAAATATATATATATATATATAAATAAACCACATCCCTAAATCCAATGTCATTGTACCAAATTCATAATAATAATAATAAAAATTTACTTAAAAAAATAATAGTAAAAATTATAATACTGTCAAAATAATGAGAATACTAATAAGTAAATATAAGAGTAAATACGCTTGTTTTCTATTTCGAAAAAAATACACTTGTTTTCAAAAAAAAACAAAAAAAAGTAAATACACTTACTTCATCCAATATGATTTGAATATAAAAAATTTTTATTCATATAAACTTTGAATAATTAAATAACAAATAACATTTAAAAATAAATTAATATATTTTTTTCTTTCACAATTATGTAAGAAACTTTAAATTCATTGTCTACGTTTATTAACATTTTAAAAATTAATATTTATTTAATTATAAAAAATAAATTTCTAATCCGTCTTGAGAATTTTTGAGTTTTACATAATTTTCACGTATAATTTGATTATGTAAAACATGATACACGAAAAGCAAAGTTACAGACAGCTCATAGCAGCTCCCGTGGGAACGCGTACAGGGTAAAGAAACCCCAGGAGACAGGCTTCCCTCCTTCTCTCTCGTCTGAATTGCACATTCAATGTAGGGCGCGTAAAACGATAAACTTCTCTTGTATTGCATGCTTTTAGCGAATCCGGGCCGGGTCATCCGATAACCGACACCTGTCAATGTAAATGATGTAAAATTTTTAAAAAAAGTTTCTAAAATATATTCCATCTAGATTTCATCAGAGTACATTAAATTTTTTTTTTAATGATAGATTTTAATGAATTCTATAGGCTTCATATATTCCATTAGATTTTGTTAAAATTCTGTTTAAGAGTTTGGTGGATTATTTAATGTATTTCATCAAATTTTATTAGAATTTTAGTTCATCATAATTTATTTAATTAAAAAAAATATATGAATTTCTCTTTACTTTCAGTACCAACCAAAACCCTCTTTTTCTCCGGTTAATCCAAATCAATTAATTAATTTTTTTCTCTACCATCAAACATGATTCAATATATGCACGCTCACTTCAAAATCTTCTAATTTTTCCATAAAAAAATCTTTTATTTCTATTTTTTAAAAATACTTTTATTTCATAATTCTATTAACATATTCACTTACTTTCTCTTTGTTTTGCGCTCGTTTGACATATTTCAATCTTTTTATCTTTTTTTTTTTCTTTAAATCCATTTATTATTTTGTAAACTAAATAACCCGATTTGATTGTATACATAAATCTATTTACTAATTGTGCTTCTTTTATTATAATTTTTGTTCGATTTTAGTCTCAATTTTATAATATACCACAATGGGTTCTATTGAGGACCTATTCGGATTTTGAAGATTTCAAACAACAATTGATTATGGAAAAAAAAAATTACAAAACATACATTCAATTTACCATCACCAAAAAAGTAATGTGTGAGCCTCTTCCAAGAGAAATATATATATATATATATATATATATATGAAATCTAGGAAATCTTTGAAGGTATGGTAAGATTTCAAATGGGCTTTTTTATTTATACCCAGGGTTTAAAAAATCTATCAAAATTCATTAAAATCTAATTCCTATAAAATCATTAATTTTTTTAATACATCTAGATTTATTTTGATTTCTTAAAAATTTGAATTGAATACACAAAAAATTCATTAGAATGCTTATAAATTTAGATTGAATACACCTAAATTTTAATAAACTTTTAAAAAGTCTAGATTGAATACACTTAAATTTTAATAGACTTTTAAAGCTTAGATTGAATATACCAAGATTTTAATAGACTTTTAAAAATTCTAAATTAAAAGCATTCAGATTTTAACATATTTCTAAAAAATCTAGATTGAATATATTAATATTCTAATAGATTTCTAGAAAATCTTGATTGATACATCTAGATTTTTAAAATCTTTTAAGTTCTAATAATATCTAAGTTGATTTCTAAAAAATATAGGTTAAATATATTAATATTTTACTAGATTTCTAGAAAATCTTGATTGATACGTCTAGATTTTTAAAACCTTTTAAATTCTAATAAATACCTAAGTCGAGTACACCACCTTAGATAATTTTCCTGTCTCTCTCTTTTTTGTTTTTTTATAATCAGTGCTTGCGACGAATAAGTGTCGGCTCTTGGGTTCTCTGCTTTTATGTAATAGAGAAGTGACTGTGTTTAAGGAACAAAAACAAAAGCAACTTGTATAAAAAGCTCTTTCCAGTTCCTCCTTTGCGAAGTAACCTTTCTCCATTCGCTACCCGTTCCCTCCTCGTAGTCACTTTCATGCTCGTTATAGGCTTTGCAAGTCCAATGTACTGAGCTGAACTGGGTTGCACTCGCATTCTTACCACACCCATCTTATTTTCAGATTTTCTCTCCTTTCCCACTTCAGGTATTCATCAGTGAACGTGTTTATCTCCTTTTTGTTGTGTTCGAGTCCAAGACACAAGTTTGCTTACATTTATGGATTCAAAATAATATATATATATATATAGCAGTTTGGATTTCGTTTTATTATAAGACAACTAACCTCATTGATATTCAACTTAAACATTCTACAGATTGGTACACGTATAGATTTTGGTGTTTTTATTTATTTCAGTATTTTTAATTTTTTATTTTGGTTGGAATTTCTGTTGAAGAAAGCATCAAATGTCTACTTCAGCTGTAAGCGATGCCAAAAGTGGATGGTTGAGACTAGAATTTTGTTATCGATATTTGTCTCAATTTATACTTGGATTTTCTCATCAAAGGAAACATCATTCAGTGAATTTAACTGATTAGTGTCTCCAAATAATGGTAGTATTATTTATGCAAGTTGACAGATCTATAATTGATTATATTATGCAGAAATAGTAATGGTTTTTTTTTTTTTTTTTTCATCTTCTTTTTGGAAAAGCAATAAAGTTGTATCCCAGCTAAATATTTTTTCTATTCATAGCTTTATTTGGTATGCTCTGTTTTTTTATGGTTTTTGCTTCTCCTTTTTCTATGTATTTAATTGCAAATCTTGACTATGCAGAAAATGGTTGATGCAAGGTGGAGCCTGTGGTTGAGGCTTCTAGCATGTGGACTGATATTGCTGAAAACGGAAGGCTTCGATGTAGGAATCACTTATGTTGAGAATGCTGTAGCAAAAGGAGCTGGTGTGTGCATGATAAATTGATTTCCCTACTAATTTTCCTTATTGTATACACCAAACTGGTTAATTTGGGTAATATTTGGTGTGGTTTTTGCAGTTTGTTTGGATGGTAGCCCACCAGCTTATCACTTTGATAAGGGGTCTGGTGCTGGGATCAACAATTGGTTGGTTCACATTGAGGTATGTTTTAGTCCCTTTATGAGGAAGATGAGAGGTTAAGAGCATCTTCCCCATGTGAATGAGCAGAAAAATTTTGATTTGTTTGTTGTTTTTTCTCCAATTTTATGTTAACCTGATGATATCTAAGCACGTGTATTAAGATCATTTGATTTTACGATTAAGGTCACATATATTTTGAGTCACTTGATGTTAAAATATTACGCTATTTTGATCTACAATAATTTGATTTATTTGGCCCATAGATTTAATAGTTTTCGCATATGTCAGAGACAGATTTGGGAAGGTTCTATTGCTTTGTTTTGGATGCCTTCTCTTGACAAACTATGCCTTTTGTTCTCTTAGGGAGGAGGATGGTGCAACAATGTCACAACTTGTCTTTCTCGTAAAAATACCCGGTTAGGTTCCTCTAAGAAAATGGTCAAGGTAGTTGCTTTCTCCGGGATGTTGAGCAATAAGCAGAAATTTAACCCAGGTATGCGTTTAAAATTCAGAGTTATGTTTAATATATATTTTCTCCTTCTGCTTCTTGAGCTTTGTTTTCATTGATGTAGTTAATCAAATTATCATTTTCCCTTTTTAGACTTCTACAATTGGAATAGAATCAAGGTTAGATACTGTGATGGGGCATCATTTACTGGCGATGTGGAAGCTGTAAATCCTGTAAGATATATTTCATTAAAATTTTAAGCCATAGTTGTTCTTCTGTTCACTCTTGGCGGGATCTTTAATCAAAGTGTTATTTGGTCAGGCAACTAACCTTCACTTCAGAGGAGCAAGGGTTTTTCTTGCCATCATTGAGGATCTACTGGCTAAAGGGATGAAAAATGCTCAAAATGTGTGAATATTTTTGTTTTGTTTTTGTTTTTTGTTTTTTTTAACTTTTTCGCATAACAAATTTATAATTTCAGTTTTGATAACTCAATAAGACTGATCACAGGCTATTCTTTCTGGTTGCTCGGCTGGCGGATTGACTTCAATTTTACATTGTGATAAATTTCAAACTCTCTTGCCCACGAGTACTAAAGTAAAATGCTTCGCAGATGCTGGTTATTTTATCAATGCGTACGCTCACTTAACTCTCCTACCCTGACGTTATATTCCAAATTAAGTAACCCTTGCTTTGTTTTTCCTATAATTTAACATAATAATTTTGTTTAACAGAGAGGATGTTTCTAGAGCTCAACACATTGAAACATTCTACAATGAAGTGGTTGCAACACATGTAATCTCTCTCTCTGTCTCTCTCTCTCACATATACACACACAAAGTTTATTTATTTTGCGTAAAATGGATTTGATACCTTATGCGTAGCATACTGTGAGAGTTTGTTTACTTGAATGGTCCCCCTCTCTTGTTTTGATAATAAATTATATTATCTAGCTTTGTCCATCTTTATGATCTGACAAGATGTTCCTCTTTGTTGTGGAGAGAGTTCATTTGCCAAGGTTATAGCCCCTGATTATAATCTGAATATCTTGTTAGGGCTCAGCTAAGAATTTGCCTGTGTCTTGCACTTCGAGATTGAAACCAGGATTGGTAAGTCACTAAGTCTCACAAATTCACTCTTCATCATTCATTCTAGTGCTTACCAATTCTTCTCATCAAAATTACAGTGTTTTTTCCCTCAATACATGGCGCAGCAAATACAGACACCGCTATTTATCATAAATGCAGCCTATGATTCGTGGCAGGTTAGCACAATTCTGGCTCTCAGAATGACAACAAAATGATGAATATGCATATTAATACCCTCCTTTTACATGATTACATGCATCTTATGTTCCCGTTGTGACATTGTCTTGCTAGAGAATTTTGAAAACCATTCCTAACTTCTGTTAAGACTATAATTTTATATAAAAAATTAATTTCTAAAAAAGAAGGATTGCTATCTTCCCAGACAAGTTTGTGTTACTTCTATATTCAAAATCTACTAAGATTGGAGGATAGAAGACTTGATCGTAAACTTGGTTAGAAAAGGGACATTAATTATAAAGGAATTTATTTTCACTTACCCATGTAGTTTCGATGAGAGAAATATGATATTTATCACCCACTTATTCTAAAAACATTGAAAATGAATGTATAAGAAAATTTAAACATGAAGCTGCATGTCTACAATCTGGTGGAATCAAATTTCATCCGCTGCAATAATTGTGTAATGTGACTATTGAGCATATATCCAACTAATTTCATCTTTGAACTTCTATCTTATATCATTAAAGCTCGAATGATTTCTAATTAGTCTCCTTCACCATAGATCCGTACCTTTTAAGGATTTTTATGGGAAGCCAATGCTGGTTTAGATTTGTAGTCAGTGAAGAAGCCTTGTCGTTTTGTCTCAACTATTCCCATCAGTTATAGGGATAGAGGCTATAGAGCTTGATAATTTTTGCTTACATTGTCCGAATTCCATGCTGAAATCACACAGGGTTGGAACTTGGAATTAAACATGTATATGATGTTTTGTCTATTATTCATCATTTTGACTTTTTAAGAACTGTGGTCTGCTAGTTCAATTTTGTTCTTCAGAAGCTTCATATGTACCTTCTGTTTGTGCTCTCTTGGTGATTAAACTGCTATATAGTGAAAAATGAAGTGGTAAAACATAGAACCGTGGTCCAACGTTTTGATTCTGCCATCCAATTGTATGCATATAAGTAAATTTAGAAACATGACATGCCTGAAAACTTTAAATGCTGACAATAACTAGCAATCCACATGCTATTTCAAACATGATTTCGATTGTTCTCTATATTAATAGTTATGGCAGTCGCGTGTTTCTTCCTTCAATTGATCTAATCTTTCAAGGCATGTTATATGTTCAGATAAAGAATATTTTGGCACCGGGTGTTGCTGATCCACATGGTACTTGGCACAGTTGCAAGCTTGACATAAACAAATGCTCGCCTAGTCAGCTACAAACCATGCAAAGTAACATCTTGAAGCCTTTATCACCCTATTAATATGTTGCTAGTGTACTTTTATAATTCACAGCACTACTAAGAACTGGCTTTTATATAATCTGTTTTTGATCTTATTCTGGGGTCTACGTTCAGGTTTCAGGTTGCGATTCTTAAATGCATTGAGCGGACTTGGCAACTCTACATCAAGGGGATTGTTCATAGATTCTTGCTATGCTCACTGCCAAACTGAGATGCAGGAGACATGGTTAAGAGCCGACTCTCCCGTGCTGGGTAAAACGGTAAGAGAGCACTTTTGTAGTCAATATGGTTGCTTTAGTGCCACTGGAAGTGTTTTTACTACTGTCAAAATCACTTTGAAGTGTGCTCTTTCAGAAAGTGATTTTACCAAATTGTGCTTTTAGACTGCAAAACCATTGCCAAACAAACAGTTCATATTGTTTCAGCACACAACATATACTAATTAATTTTGTTTGTGGTCGAAAATGTATATATGCAGACAATAGCAAAAGCTGTGGGAGACTGGTATTATGACAGGAGTCCCTTCCAAAAGATAGATTGCCCTTACCCTTGCAACCCCACCTGCCACAACCGTGTTTTCGAGCCTGACGATCACCCAGGAGTATAGACTCTTTACCAAATAGCATCAAATTTATCATTCAAAATTACAATAATCATGAGCTTGAATAATATAAAAAAGAAAAAAATGAAGTGGTATGATTGCTTCAAGTCTCTGAAATAAACAAAGACAACCACTGCATTAAACTTGTGTGCTGGTTGTCTTCCCTCATTATTTGTGTAATTTAATCTCTCAATGTCTTAGTAAAAATAGTTATTCAATAGTAGATTTAAATTATGACTCCGAAATCTGAATGATATCTTTTATTATTATTATCATTATCATTATTATACAAGTTTTGTTTCTTCTCTTCTTTATATCTTACAAGTAGTTTTTGTGACATGGATGTTTAGCATTAGATTCTTTATTCCCCATGATTTCAAGTGGGGATAAAATTATGGCAAAAGACTCTATGTGTTTTATTTAGCAACTTCAATGGTGTGTCTAGCAATTTTTGAGCTACATTTAGCAACAGATGAGATTTACCAATTGGGTACTGCCAAACCAACTCGTCGTATTTTCTAATGGTAACCCCCTTGCCTGTAAGGCACTCGAAAAATTAATTAAACAACAATGATAATTTAAATTAAAAAATGAAAAACGGGACGTTGGCGCCGCCGCCATCGCCACCACTAGGAGTGGAGGTGTCGTCCACGGTCTCCTCCGGATCTGCATAAAGCAGGCTCACTAGTCGCAGCCCAACTTTTGAATTTTTGTTAGTTAATTAATCATCTTTTTCACGACTTTTATAATCCTTGCTTTTGATCATATGAGTTAAACTGAGAATTAATATGGGATTCCCACCATAATCTCTTAAACAGAATTCAACTAGGGATTCTCCACCTCCACCTCCGCCTCCTCCTTCTCCTCCTCCTCCTCCTCCTCCTCCTCCTCCACCAACTAATTCTCACAACGGAGGTGTCCGTACAGACAAATTGACGGCTCTGTTACTACTTCTGGGCTTTCAAGCTTGTGTCTATTAGTCTACGTTTGCTTGTGATGATGGATTGGAGTTTTGTGCATAAAACTTGGGAGAAGTGGGCTTCCCTCAGTGTTGGCTCTTCCGGTAAGTAGGTTTCACTTCAACTACGTCGTAACTCGTATCAGCTCAAGTGAAAATGATGTTTTTTGGATTTGCAGGCGAGCCATTGAAGGCTGCTTTGCTTATCAACTATGACCCAACTGGACCCTCTCGCTTGTTGTCTACCATGTATGATTTCTTCTTCTTAATATTTTGTATTCACTATTTAATTAACATTTTTATAAATTTAAGGTTTTATTCGGTTTATTGTTGTTAGCAATACCATCCGGAAACATTGGTCCTTATCTAATCTTTATCAATTTTGTTGTAGTTAGATGTAGCAACAAATGTTGTACTGGTTTTATTGTCATCATTTCTTTTTAATGTCTTGATCATTAAAATCTGAAAACACTATCGGTTTTACTTGATCAAAATTTACTGGAAATTGATCGAAAAGAGACTATGGTTTGAAAGGGGAAGAAAGATGGACTATTCCTATTCGACTAATGTCTTGATGATGATATCTTGTCTTAATGTATTTTTTAAGGGTTTTGTATGTCTTTAAGGGTATGATGGGTTTCTGTTGTCATGTATGGCCGGAGAAGATGGTTTGGTAGTTTTTATTATGCTTTTAGGGGGTTATGCTAGGATGGGTTGGTACTCTGGAGTATCTTCCTAGAGTTTGGTGGTGGCCATGGATGAGCAAACACAAAGTGGTGGCTTGTATAGAAGTTTGGCTGTTTGTGTTGTGGGCATTAGATCCTTTTTTCTATGAATATAATGGCTAGCTCCAGAGTCGCATATGTGACTAAATTAGAGAAAAAAAAGTGTCCTTTGAATTAGCAAACTATGAATTTAAATTCTGAAGTCACGGGAAACATGCTTATTCATACTTTTGTGATTTGTTCTGTTTAGAAGTACTAAATTTGAAGGTTAATTGTGGTGCTTGCAGTGCGGAACAAGAAGGGATAAAGGCTGATCCAATTGAATTGACTCGATTTGTTGATTTTATCAAACAAAATAAACTCGAGACTGGGAGCTTTATTATTGGCTCGAATGAATGTAAGTTATGCTATGGTGACATTTACATTATAACATTTGTTAACTGAGATGTAAAAAACACACACCCTGAATAGCATCTTAGAAGGCTCATACTTGGGGTTTGGAAGTGGCTTTGACTGTGAAAATCAGAAAATGTCATTAACAGCCCGTACCAGACTACCAGTAGCGAAGGACAAGCCAGACTTTCATTGTTCATATCTTAAGGAGAAAAAAAGTTGCTTAAAAGGGTGGTGGAAATGTTTTTTGGACTATGTATTTCTGTAGAATGACATGGTTTTCAAATGTGCAGCACTCTTTTTTCATTTATTTATATGAGTGGTGGGCTTATCCTGATTTTACAAATCTAGGAATTGTATTTCTTTGTAACTAACTTGATTCTTCATATTTTATTTTAACTTTGATACTGAGCTTACAATGGAAGGAAAACTAAGAAAACCTGTGAAAAAATTTTTATTGTAGAATATAGTATTTTGATAATTGGTAAGATACTATCAAGTATATGATAGACCAGGCTGGTGAGGGCATCATATTAGTCCACTCCATGCCAATTTCCACTAAATTTTCCCGGATATATCATAGGGTTTTTAAAATCTTTCCTTGCATTTTTATATTGCACTAAAAAGTTTGGTTGATGGAATTTTGTTGGCAGATATGGTTACCACAATTCACGAGAATTGGTTCTCTGCAAGATGCATGAATGCATTACAACCTGCTGGGGAAGGTGCTATTGTCATGCAGACAAAAGCATTCATCTTGGTTGCACTGTAAGCGCTTACTATGTTCATTCAATCTAGTGATTGTCCCTTCCAGTATACTAGTAATGGGAAACTCAGCATCTGATCACGGAACCTTTTCTACATTTTTATCTCTTTGCAACAGGTATGAAGGCTCAATTGGCTCAGCATCACGTTCTATGTTGTCTGTCGATCAACTTGCATGGCAGTTAGGTCGAAGAAATCTTTAACCTCATCTTCCACAATGGTAAAGTTGACAGTTTTGCTATCTGTATTGTGCCTTTTCACCATCTCACATCCAGATCCACAGCCAATTTTAGTTCATGTGGCACCAGCAAGTTTGCATAGTAGTTTGTGCTACATACTTTGCATGTTCTGGTTGTCTGGTGTTTAAATTGGGAAAAAAATAAAAAACCCTCAACTTGTTTGTTCAACAGCAAGGTCAAATCCTTTACTAGCGCTGAGTGGCTGGCTGGTGTCACCCTCACACCCCTTTTTTTGATTCTTACTTTTTTTTTCCAAAATTTAAAAGAGGTGTTACTGAGGGGAATGATAGGTGCAGGAGGGGAAACGGCTAACTGGATCTTGTATATTGTATTCACTGGTAGAGATTTAATAAAAGCTAAATGTGGCAACAATGCTGATTAAATTAAAAAGAGTTCAATAAAGTAATCAATTTTACGATTTCTTTAAAGTTTTCGGAGCTACAAGGTTAATATTGTTGCAATTTTTGTTTGCTTCTTCAATAGGTTTGCTGTCACCAGGTTTCCCTGGAATCTGAATGCTGGTTTAAAAGGAAAGGAGGCATCACTTTGACAGTACATCCTATTGTAACAAAAAAGGGTCAACTTTTCTGGAGGCTGGCCCCATGTGTCTGAGTTGATAATGCAATATAAATTAGGTAATGATTGTGTCTGAGAAGGGCATGCCTGTTTACTGAAACGGCTAACATGCTCATGGATAATGTTTGCAGTAGGCTAGTAGTCTTTCCCCTGGACTACAATTCTAATTGGGTCTCTAGTACTAGTGTTGGCTTGTAATGTGTTAATGATGTCTCTGGACTCTAGAGTCTGCTAATGGTTATTTTTATTTAATTCTAGCACAACCTATTTTTAGCCTTCGTTTGCTGCTGTTTTTTTAGTATTATTAAACGTTTCACAATCTCAATTTCACAAGTAGGACTTCTAACCGAAGCCATTGATTGTTTGGATGTTAGTTAAAAATATGTATACACAAATCAATGGTTGATTTGATAGAGTAACTATTAAAATAGTGTTGATTTAATGAATTTATTTATATCATGCCGTCCCCTCAGTGATGTAATACTTAAAATTGGAAAATGGGATCTAGGTGTTGCCCAAACAAGCATATTCTCTTCATCCTCATAAGATTATATTTTTAAAACATAGAGAAAAAGTTCGTCAAAAAAGCAAAAAAGAAAAAAAAGGGAGAGAGAGAGAGAAAGATAATAATTTCTTCAGTATTTTTCCAATTATCGGGAGTGGTCCAAGAAACAATTGGGATTAACAAAAACCGAATACTGGTGATGCGGTTTAAGGAACGGCTCATACATGGGAGAGAGCGATTCACACATAGATGAGGGAACGGTTCTCACGTAGATGGGAGATATACTAATTTGGGGTGGAGAGGTGTCGAATTATAGTCTCACAAAAGATCATGGGTGGGCAACAACACTTTTACCCACTGCATACTTTTAAGTGAAAGAAGCAATTATAGCCTCACAAAAGATCGTGGGTGGGCAACAACACTTTTACCCACTGCGTTTTTTTAAGTGAAAGAAGCAGACAATTCCAGAATATTGATAATTTTTCAGATTTTAAGATAAGGGATTCTACAAATACCACCTGCTTCTAAGGCTCATAAAAAACTGTGTGGGATGGATGTAATGTCATCTCTTTGATCATGTTTTTGTCTTTAGCTATGAAAAAATAAAGGTTTAGAAAAGTTGACAAGCATTAGATTAAAATTTTGATTTTAATATCAATTCCTTGTAATCCACCAAAACTCTGCAAACCCCACCAAAAAATTTTGTATTTTTTCAACATATCATACTGTCAATTTTGTTTTGAGATGAAACTAAAAATAAACTATTTAAAAATCATTAAAAATAACATATATATATATTACATATTCATAACTGAAAGGCCTCTACTTTCATAATGTCCAGAACTACACTGCATTTGTCTACTTTCATAATGTCTAGTTTGAGGAGCTCATAAGGAGGACTACTTCACTCAACAAATTAAATTCGCGTGAAAATTATTCAAAAAAGTTTCAAAAAATTGTCTAATTTTACTCTTAAGTCCAAAAAAGTTATTCCCCATTTGTGTCAAACAAAAATTTAATCATTTTTTATCAATCTTTGGTGCACAAGGTATTTAATGCACATGAACATTTTCCGTACGTAGAAGTATTGAAAGAGTCAAAATAATTGGAATTTCGTTTATGATAAAAATGATTTTTATTTTTTGTAATCGAAAATGATTTTTTTTTTTAAAAAAAAAAATTAAACTCGTCGTTTAAAAATTGAATTTGTATGTCCAGCCCATATAGGCCATGTACAATTAAATTTGAAGGTAGGAAAGTGGACGAGATGGCAGATTGTAATTGGATAGAGATGCCACGTAGGCAAAATCCGTTGGCGTTCCCTATAAACGCATAATTGGAATTTAAAATGTTTATCTGTGAAAAAAGTGAGGCAGATATAGAGGAGGAGCCATGTTCTCGTTCACTTGATAGCTCTCTCTCTCAATAATAATCGGACGCTTGCTTGCCATAAAAGTGTCTTTCTCTTGTCCCTCTCTCTCTCTCTCTCTCTCTCTCTCTGCAAGTTACTTGGTCTCATTCCTCACCTAAACGCTTTCTTTACTCCACCAACAATCCCGTCTTCACACAAACCCATTTCTCTTGCATATTAATTGGATTTCCACTTCCATTCTCCCTTGTAGATCTGACAAACCCCCAATGCGTTGATTGCATCCCATTCCCGTCCAGATTCAAACAATGGGATCATCTGGCAGCAAGCCCATTTGCCGCGAATCCACACCCTCCTCCAGTAGTCGTCGGAGAACAAGATCTAGAACCAACTGGGGTTTCCAGTCCCCATGTCTCGGCTTGCCTTCCGGATCTCACCACCAGGTTTCCTCACTTTCCTGGCTTTTTAATGTTTTCTTTTTTGAAAACGAAAATGATATAATAATCCAATGGTGTACTGAAAAAAATTAGCTGTAAATGAATGCAGCAGAGGAAAGAAGAGAATGAAACGGAGCAGACCGAGACAGAGTCTGATGAGTTGAAAATCGATAGTGATAGGAAAGTGAAGGACGACATTCCGTCAAACAGTGAGGTTGATGGTTGTTGGAGTGAAGCTAGTATCAGGTCCACTACCGGTAGCAGCTCCGCTAGGTCCTCTTCCACTCCCAGTCGTTTCCTTTCTCGTTTTAGTTTCATTCCTGGTAATATAAGTTTCAGATTAAGCAGAGCAACCAGTTTAGGCTCGTCCAGGGCCACCAATCTTTCCGTCCTGAATGATGAAGAAGGAGACCTTCGTATTCCTTCGATTGATTCTCGTCGTCAAGATAGCAACTTTCCAGGGGATGTCAGCAATTCGGCTAGGGATGTTGATATCAGCACTGTTGATGGAAATGTGGATTCTCCCATTGGTGTTAATGATTTGGAGAATGTTGGGACTAGATATTCTGATAGGCGGGTTGGGACACGGGAACCTGTCGAAAGGAATGTTCGTTTTAGTCGGACTCTTAGTGTTGGAAGACTACGTGATAGAGTTCTTCGAAGGTCGTCGATGTCTGACTTAACGTTTTGTCCTCTTCAACAAGAGAGAGAAGCGAGGGAGGGTAGTCATGGTAGTGGGAGACATGCCTTTGGTCCTGAAACAAGGATGCCAACCTCTGAAGGTAGTACTGCTACAACCTCTCCTACAACATCTGGTTATCCCTCTACTGGTCTGTCTGGTTCCTTGTTCAACATTCGAGATCCTGAGGTGGAAACTTCGCGATCAAGAGAAGCTAGATATCATGATCTATTGGAACACAGATCGAATTTCCTTGAGCGGAGGAGAAGAATACGATCTCAGGTTTGTTTCCTGCACATAGCATTATTGATGGTTATCTGTTGAGTGTTGGGGCATTTTCGTTATTAGAGAGCACAAGTTAGATATCTCGATTTTAAATTTATACATTAAATGTTGAGGATTGCTTCCATTCAATTCAGTATAGTAGACTTGTAATGTGCTAGGCGTGTCGAACATTTACCAATCTCATCTAGGAATTAATTTAGACTAACACTGGTCCCAATAGTGTAATTAAATGTGTTGCACCTCGTTCTTGCTATAAGGCCTTATGAATAGCTCTTTCATCCTTGGATTGCTTTCCAGCCACTCTATGTCTTTATCTTCTTTCACAGCCCCTTTCTTGTAATGCTTACACATTTAGGTTGGTGATCAACACATTTGATGGTGCAGGTTCGTGCTCTTCAAAGGCTGGGAAGTCGTTTTGAGAACCTCTCTGGGCACGAGAGGTCTTGTATCTTATCTGGTCAACATAGAACGGGTCGTTGCACTTGCCATGTAACCAATCGAGATGCCAATTCTAATGATGAGACTGGCACTAGGGCTAGCATATCAAGAATCGTTATGTTGGCTGAAGCGTTATTTGAGGTAATGTTCTTATGTTAATCCTTTTTAATGGCAACACTGCAGGTCATTTTTATCCGTATCTATATATTGTAAGTTTGAATGCTGTGGTCTTCTTTTCATTAGGTTCTGGATGAAATTCATCAGCAATCTGTGGTGTTATCCTCACGGCCTTCTGTCTCTGCATTGGGATCTATTCCTGCACCTAATGAGGTTGTGGAATCTTTGCCTGTGAAATCGTATACCAAATCACAGAAAAATCAGAATGAGGAGGCTGCACAGTAAGTTTTATGTTCCTTCAGTGTTTGGCATTTCCTGTACTTCAGCCTTTTAGGATGGTGGCTGCTTTCTTATATGAGTAATTGGCAGTGGATGATTTTGACAACCTATGAAAATGTTTGTTGTATTATCATATCATGTTATTTTCAAGGACAATTGGCATCATCTACATTGTTCTTTCTGTTAGTGATGTTATACATTAATAGCCTTTCCAAGATTTTGTTTGATATAGGCTCAAGAAGTTTATAGTTACTTTAATTTGGATATTCTTAACGTGTATTTTAAGGGCAGACGTTAAGATCTATAATGTAGTAATAATGAAACAGCCAGAATATATACTATTCTTACTCTTACTTTTATAACACTTTTCATTTTAAATGCCCATGCCGAAGTTACCATTCTCTTCATTCAAACCATTAAAGCTCTTGAATCCCCAATTTGGCATCAATGATCTTTTTATATCTTTCCATATGTAGTTGGCATCAGGATCTCAACCTTTCTTCTTTCATGGTTAGATAAGGCTATTTCAATAGCGATTTTCTTTTCTTTCTCCCCATATACTTTTGTGAGATATTAATTTTGAGTGCATTTTTTTCCCGTCTGCACATTTTTTCATTTGTTAGTTTTGTTTTCATTTTTTTTTTCCTCAAATGATGTAATCTGATTAAAAACTACTTTCTAATGTTATATGTTTGAAATAACTAAATATTGTTATTGACATCTCATTGTCCTGATTGCTGTTTGGTTTGGCTATCACTGACATGAACAGATGCTACATATGTCTGGTGGAGTACGAGGAAGATGACAGCATGCGGATTTTGCCTTGCCATCATGAATTTCATAGAACATGTGTAGACAAATGGCTCAAGGAGATTCACAGGTAAGCTGCGAATGAGTCTTACATCCTTTCATGCTATGGATTATTAACACACGGATGGGCATGTGTATAAATGATATGTTTGGCACGAAACATTTTATCAAATTTCTATATATCCTGGACCATGACATTCTAAAAAAGAAAATTTAGGTGAACTTGGAGGAAACCAACCTAGTTCCTGTTGAAAAAGAAGAAAGCTATGTTAATAATTTTAGATAATAGAGTTTTATCTCTCTTCTGTTGTAGTTGAATAGTACAAGATGGACAGTAATGGTGATGGATCATGGACATTGATGTGGGCAAGTTAACATTATTTAATAGAGCCGACAATACCCTTAGAGCTGGTGTTTGCTGATATCAAGGGTGAAAAGGAAAGAGGAATTCTCATTCCATTGCTCATTTATCAAAAGTTGCCATGGAGTGAGGATTTCACTAAAAAGGGTGGATCATAAATCAAATCTAAAATAAAAATAATAATAAATTTAAAAGTAATTAAATTAATTAAATAAATCTTTTTTGTTAAAAAAAAAAGACTACTAAAATTGTTGCAGCGGCCTCCTTCCTCGTTGTGGTGAGACCACAGATTGGTGGCCTCGTTATTGTTGTTAGCCCTCACCTCCTGTATAGTTCTTGTCCTTGTTGGCAATGGAGAACGGGTCCTTTGTTGGCGGAGGACTCCTCGCCATTCATCACCAATTCAGTTTGTTCATTTATATATTGTTAAAATTATTACCTACTTTTCTTTTAAATTGTATTTTTTATTTAATATTTAAATTTAAATTCATTTTATTTGTTAAATAAAAAAATAATAATAGTGCACAATTTTGTGAATGTAGAAGATTCCATCATGGATTTCATAATTTAAACAAAACAGAGAAATTCATCTAAGAAATAAATTTCTTTCTTATAGAGATTTCATTTTTAAATGGATTTATTCTTATGTACTTCCTTTTTTCACCAACCAAACATGACCTTAGCATCATTGAACTGTTACAGGCTAAATATGGATTCCAAGTTCTAAGAATGTCAAACTTTGAGGATTTTTTTGCTATTTTTTGTCTTGCACATTTCTGTTTTTGGAGTTTGGGCATGAAAATAGCATTCTATCCAGCAGGACTGTCTGAGGAAGTGCTCTTTCCCTCAACCTACCGGCCTTGTTTTTATCCCCCAGCTGCATGTGTCTATTTAATTTTATTCCTTGAACTTCTTCAAACTGTTTCTATTTTGTATATTTGAAGTGTTCTTGCCCATTGCTAATGCATCAGACGTTCTCCTTCCTAACTAATATAATTTCTTTTGCATGTTTAAATTATATTACTTGGACCTCTTAGAAACTGTCTATCTGTCTCTATGGGACATGCTCTTGCCAATTCATAAGCCATTTAGACTTTCCCAAAACAGGTTTTAATATTAAATTTTGTAAGTGCTCTAATGGTAGTTTTGTGAATGAATAAATTTGGACTATTTTGATTTTCAGAAGTTGGATACATATCTTGATTCTGTGACTATTTTTAATTTTTAATTTTTTGGTCAAATATAGGTAGAAGTGTGAGATGCTACATTATGTAAACTCTGATATATTTGTTTCTTGTTATTATAATTTTGTTATCTTCTTGGATCATCATTTTTCTGTTCTTTCCAAGTATCCTTTGTTGGCAGGATGCCCGTTTTGGGTTAATTGACCTGCAATTATTATGAAATTATGAGAAGGTGTTTTGAGGTTGGCTTGAGTTGAGTATACTTATTCTTTCATTAGGAGATTTCCCTCTGTGTTATTCAAATTTGCGTGAAGGAGTTTTTGTGTTCTCTTAGCTAACTTTTCATGGCTGTGCATGTTTTTTTTACTACCTTGTCGAAATTATCTTTCTTTAATTGATAGTATTGATGAACCTTTTGTTAAATTATCATGGCATGCAGAGTTTGTCCTCTTTGTCGGGGAGATATCTGCAAATCTGATACACTGCCATCAGACAACTAAGGTACTGGAGAGTTGAGATTGCAGTCTGCTTCTGAAAGACTCGCAGAACTCTCAGGAAACAAGTAGTCTAGAGTATCTGCTGCTTCAAGACCACTGTCGGGATTATCGTGGAACAGCTAAGGCTCTCAAGTAGTCAGGACGGGGGGAGAGAGAACAATGGCATGGAAGTTCGGGGCCTCTTATACCAGAATGGTTGTTTTTGGTCAATTTCTTTTGGTTTTGATAGCAGAAGACATCTAACCATGGTTGAAAAGGACTGAACTACTTGCTACTGGCAGAAAAAGGGAAAGAATTAGTTAATTGTTAATTGTGTATTTGATACATGATTCATGGCCCCAAAATATCATTGATATGTTCAGTGAAATTTCCTTCTCATTCTTCTGAGCTTTTCTACTTTTATCCGTTTAGAAGGATGAAATCATGAAAAAATTGTTCATCTCTTCCCAGTGTTGGTCTAATTTCATCTACTTACAATAGGCATGTATAGGCTATGGGTAAAGCAGTTGACAGTTTATTTCTAAATTTTCAGGTACATCTGCCTGAAATGGTCTTTGGATTTAAATAGTAAGGACATAGAATTTTGTATGCGAGCCCCTCTTATACTTTAATTGTCAAAGTAGTAGTTTTATTGCATAACCTTTATTCATTTATTGATGGTATGCGTAACTTAAACTTTTAAGAGTGAAATTGTGTGATTATCCTTAATGTGGCTTGGTAATTCAGGATCCTGGTAGTATAAAACATTCATTTAATATAAAAATATTTTAATTTTGAGTCAAGGCACCATAAATGGTATCAGAAACAAACTAAAAAGTATTCAGTAAAAGTAAAAATGTGGCTGGGAATGAAGCTCCCACCAGCAGCATCTTGTCCGGTGCAAAGGGCAAGGTTTAAAGTGTAATGCCTATAAAAAGAGGAAATGTGAGCGAATTTCTCACAAATGTGGATAGATTTCTAGAGTCCTATCTCATGGCAGTTGTTTGATATAGATAGATTTCTAGAGTCCTATCTCACGGCAGTTGTTTCATATTAGTGTTAGAAAGTCATATTGTAGGCTTTTAAGTACATAATAACTAGAGTATTAAAATTAGAAAATTTGGGTTAGTACGTTGATATGTTTAAAACATAATATAATTTACTTGTTTCAGGTCTCTCTCTCTCTCTTTTTATATTTAATTTTTTTAAGGTTTTCTTGATTTGTCATGTGAAATAAAAAGGGATAATCCCAATTTCCCCCCTGTAGTTTGATGAAATAGCCAAAATCCCCCTTTGCTTTAAAAAATCGCTAATATTCCCCTATTGATTTACAAAATGGATAAAAAACCCCCTGTAGTTTATTAAAATATCCAAAAAACCCCCTATCGTCAATTTGAACGTTAAAAATCAACAGTTGACCGTTAATATGGAAGGGTAAAACCGTCCAAGTGAAATAAAATATAAAAAATATAAAAATTTAATAAAATAATAATTTAATATTTAAAAAATTGAAAACAATCACCACCGTCCATCTTTAAAATGGACGGTGGTGATCAAAACTATTAAAAAAGTTTAAAAAATTTAAAAAAACTCCACTCTCTCTCTTCCTCTCTTTCTTCTTCTTCCTTTCTCTCTCTCTCTTCTTCTTCTTCTTCTTCTTCTTCTTCTTCTCTCTCGGCCGTACTCATACGAAACCCAGCTCGAAGCTGGGTTTCCGCGTCCGGAAACCCAGCTCGGATCTGGGTTTTCGATCTGGGTTCCCGACGCCGGAACCCAGATCGGACTGGGTTCCCGCAGCGGAACCCAGATCGATCTGGGTTCCCGCAGCGGGAACCCAGATCGATCTGGGTTTGGGAACCCAGGATCTGGGTTCCCGCAGCGGGAACCCAGATCGGACTGGGTTCCGCTGCACTGGGTTCCCGCAGCGGAACCCAGATCGGACTGCGGGAACCCAGATCGATCTGGGTTCCCGCAGCGGGAACGAAAACCCAGATCGATCTGGATTCCCGCTGCGGGAACCCAGATCGGACTGGGTTCCCGTAGAACGGAACCCCAGATCGGACTGGGTTCCCGCTGCGGAACCCAGATCGGATCTGCGGAAACCCAGATCCCCGCCCAGATCGGGGTTTCCAACAGAGGAAACCCAGATCCGATCTGGGTTCCGACGCGGAAACCCAGATCGGATTTGGGTTTCTTACGGTTGAAGGGCAGTTTGGTATTGAGGGGCAGTTTGGTCTTTTCGCTCACTATTATAGTCAGAAATCAATTTTCACTAACAGAGTTAACAGAATGGGTAAAATAAGATTTTCAAAAACTACAGGGGGGAAATTAGCGATTACGTTAAACTACAGGGGGGAAACTAGGATTTTCCCAAATAAAAATGAAAAATCCCAAAAAACTGTATGATGTTTTACAGATTTAACCATTTTTTTCATGTAGTTTCATTTTTATCTAAAATCTCCTTTATGTTATAAAATTAATAGAAAAAATGGACAAGTAAAAAGACTCTCAAAATTTTATTTGAAAAATAAAATAATTATAAAATAAACAATTATAAACTAATAAAAATTATTAAAAAAAAATCATCAGCAACCCATAATTATCAACCTGCAAAAACCCAAGCACATCATCCAGACATCAATTTGCCAAAACTCTTTCATGCATCGCCACTGCCTACAACAACAATATGCAAACAATTTACAACAACAATTTGCAAAAACCCATTCATACATCAATCTGCAAAAACTCAAACACATAATCTATCATCTGTAAAAACACAAACACATCATCAATCAATCATCCACTGCATAAACCTTGATCAACCTAATTGATTTGTTATCTTTAGAGATATTATCGTCATTTCATATGTTTTTAGAGGTATTTTAGGTGTTTAATTTAAGGGCAAATTGCACAAACCTCCCCTGAGGTTTGACGAAATTACACAAATATTACGATGTTTGGGTAACTCGCACGGACACTACCTGAGGTTTCAAAAACTCAGCACAAACCTCCCCCGTCGTCAGTCAACAACCATTAAATTGTCATAGTCAATAGTTAAAAGTAAAAAAAGTCTAAAATACCCTTCAATAAATTTAAAATTAATATATAATATATTTTTGTTTAATTTAATTTGAAAATAAAATATAAAAAATTAAAAAAAAAAAAAAGAAAAAATTGGTCTCCATGGGAGACCAGATCTGGTCTCCCATGGAGACCGACAGTCTCCATCGCTGGAGACGGCTGCGTCTCCAGCGATGGCCGTCCGTCTCCAGCGATGGAGACGGTCTCCATCGCTGGAGATCGCTGGTCGACCAGCGATGGAGATCAGTCTCCATCGCTGGTCTCACTGGAGTCTCCAGCGATGGAGATCGCTCCATCGCTGAGTTTCAGCGATGGAGACCCAGCGATGGATCTCCATCGCTGGAGTCTCCAGCGATGGAGAGACGGTCTCCATCGCTGGTCGCTGATGGAGACTGATCTCCATCGCTGAGTCTCCAGCGATGGAGCATCGCTGGTCGACCAGCGATGGAGCGATCTCCATCGCTGGAGACTTCAGCGATGGAGATCAGTCTCCATCAGCGACCAGCGATGGAGACCCTCTCTCCATCGCTGGAGACTCCAGCGAGACCAGCGATGGAGATCCATCGCTGGTGACTCAGCGATGGAGACGGTCTTCATCGCTGAGACTCCAGCGATGGAGACTGATCTCCATCGCTGGTCGACCAGCGATCTCCAGCGATGGAGACCGTCTCCATCGCTGGAGACGGACGGCCATCGCTGGAGACGCAGCCGTCTCCAGCGATGGAGACTGTCGGTCTCCATGGGAGACCAGATCTGGTCTCCCATGGAGACCAGTTTTTTCTTTTTCTTTTTCTTTTTTTTTTTTTTAATTTTTTTAATTTTTTATATTTTATTTTCAAATTAAATTAAAAATATATTATATATTAATTTTAAATTTATCAAAGGGTATTTTAGTCTTTTTATAATTTTAACCATTGACTATGACGATTTAATGGTTGTTGACTGACGACAGGGGAGGTTTGTGCGGAGTTTTTGAAACCTCAGGTAGTGTCCGTGCGAGTTACCCAAACATCGTAATATTTGTGCAATTTCGTCAAACCTCAGGGGAGGTTTGTGCAATTTGCCCTTAATTTAAAGTCAAACGGTATTTTAGACAAAAACGAAATCATATGGGAAAAAATGAATAATCTATCAAAAGTCACGGGTTGTTTTGAATTATCCCAAACAAAAATGATCCGAAATAAAGAGGAGGGAGAGAAAGCATTACTGTGTAATCGAGAGTGAGAGTGAGAGTGAGAGAGAGAGAGAGAGAGAGAGAGAGAGAGAGAGAGAGTTGGGAGAAGAAATGTAATGGTGGGGAAAAATGGACGGAATGAGCAACAACATGGATGACAATTCCAATACGAACCTGATGGATCCTCAAACACAAACCCAGACCCGGCGTCCCCGTGGTTTCGCTGCGACGGCTGCCTCCGCCGCCGGTAAGGCCAAGAAAGAGAGGGAGAAAGAGAAAGAGAGGACGAAGCTCCGCGAGCGCCATCGCCGAGCCATCACCAGCCGCATGCTCGCTGGCTTGAGACAGTACGGCAACTTCCCTCTCCCCGCGCGTGCTGACATGAACGATGTACTCGCCGCTCTCGCGCGTGAGGCCGGCTGGACAGTGGAGGCCGACGGCACCACCTATCGCCAGTCTCCTCCTCTTCAACAAATGGCCTCCTCCTTCCCTGTCAGGTCCATCGAGAGTCCTGTTTCCGCTACTTGCTTGAAGAATTGCTCTATCAAAACAGCTGTAGTCGACTCCGTCCTTCGAATCGACGATAGCTTGTCGCCTGCTTCTCTTGATTCCGTGGTGATTGCTGATAGAGACTCGAGGACTGATAAATTGGCTACTGTCAGTCCCATTAACTCTGTTGAATGTTTGGAGGCTGATCAGGTCCTTTTCTTTGACTTTGACTTTGCTCATTAATTTACTAGTGGTTTTTAGATTTTTAAAATTGTAAGGGTCTTGAATTGAATGTGCAGCTGATACAAGATGTTCGTGCTGGGGATCATGAGACTGATTTTACAGGAACGCCTTATGTTCCTGTTTATGTTATGCTTGCAGTAAGTGTTTGCTGTTTTTTGGATTGTTTGGTTGGGAATGTGGAATTCAGTTGTTAAAGTTGTTGAATTTGTGGTGTTGTCAGAATGGTTTTGTTAACAATTTCGGCCAGTTGGTTGATCCTGAAGGCGTTAGACAAGAGCTTAGTCATATGAAAGCTTTGCATGTGGATGGGGTCATTGTAAATTGTTGGTGGGGTATTGTTGAGGCCTGGAATCCTCAGAAATACGCTTGGTCTGGCTACAGGGAATTGTTTAATATCATTCGAGAGTTTAACCTCAAGTTGCAGGTGACTTTTTTATTGCTTTGCACCTCTTACTGTAAGGAAATGTGATATTTATTCATGATGATTGATCAGACTTAACATTGTATTCCCTTGAGACTTCACCTATTCACAGATGGGCGTAGGTGAGTGTATGGAAGTCAACTAGCCTTATATTTATTCATTTAATTTCCTCTTGGGGTCTTGATAAAGGAGACTTTCTTGTAATTTTCAGAAACTACTTAGTTATTGTTAAATACGCTATTTGTGCCAATATAGTTTTCTTTGGTAAGAGTTTAAACGTGTTTCAGATAAGATAGAGCTCTTTGAAATGATCTGTTGAATTTTCTAGTCAAAAGTCAGATGTGCTGGGAATAATGCTGTGTGTAGTGCAGAGTTTCTTGAATATATTTAGAGCTTCAGTACACCTAGCTCATTGTGTACTAATTATGAAACAATATGCATACTTGTGGCGGTTTCTTTTGCTTCCAAAGATTTTCTGGCTTCTAGAATCTGGCAAAAGAAAGGATATATGTATAGCTTCAGGAAAACTTTTGGTCTGCTTTCTTTAGTAATGTGTTGTAACAGCTTATCTTTTCTTGATCCTCTATTGCTAAAGGAGTTCAAATTTCTGACCAATTACTTTGGAATGTCTTTCAATGGAATTGATGACTGTTTGTGATAATGCATAATTAATCATGAAAGATGTTCTGAGTACCCTTAGATTATAGTAGCTCATTCATGAATTTCTCTTTCAAATGGTTTTATTAGAATATGGATCTCTATTTTGTTTTTCCTAAGTAATATTGTGGACAGCTTGTTCTTCTCTTTGTATTTAACTTTCTTTATTTCGATACAATTTTACTTCTTATGAAAATGAAACTTGAATATGGAAAATATCTTTCTCATGTTTTTTGAAATGTGTTTTCTGATTCGTTCTTAAATTCTGAAGGTTGTAATGGCATTTCATGAGTATGGAGCAAATGACTCAGGTGACGTACTGATCTCCCTCCCTCAGTGGGTTCTGGATATTGGGAAAGGCAATCAGGATATATTCTTCACTGATCGAGAAGGAAGGAGAAATACTGAATGTCTATCGTGGGGTGTTGACAAAGAACGAGTTCTAAATGGAAGAACCGGTATTGAGGTATTTAAATATCTGTTATGCTTGCCACTTCCTTTTCTATTATTGATGATGAAACTCTAATAAGTTTATGTAGCTCTGTTTGATCTAATTTTCTTTGAGACCTGTGATCAATCTCTTTATTTTCACCGTTGATTTTAAATCATTCTTTAAAATAATTTGTTGCTAACTCGTGTGCCTTTGAGTAGTTTCATTTGTATGCGTAATCATTTTTTTTTTCCAGTTGACACTACCTCATGGCTGTCGCATACTGGATTTCAGTGCATGCTATCATTTTCAGACATTCCTAAAATTTTTCAGGTCTATTTTGATTTTATGAGAAGCTTTCGAACAGAGTTTGATGACATTTTTGCGGTTGGTCTCATTTCTGCTGTTGAAATTGGACTTGGACCATCTGGAGAGCTGAGGTATCCTTCTTTTCCTGATAGGATGGGATGGAGCTATCCTGGTATCGGTGAGTTTCAGGTATCTTTATGTGCCATCACCATATTCAAAATTACATAGAGTGCCTTCCTAAGAGCATTTTCTCTGTGCGTGATCTTCTATCAGGCAATACTGCATATCATGCTTCATTTATTGTCTGATTGATCCTTTTTTTATTATTTTTTTAAGTTTTAGCCTTTTTCATCATACTTTTAGTAATATTATTACTTCTCTACAGTGCTATGATAAATATTTGCAACAAAGTCTACGCAAAGCTGCTAGATTGCGTGGACACTCATTCTGGGCAAGAGGACCCGATAATGCTGGTCAATACAGTTCCAGGCCTCATGAAACAGGCTTCTTTTGTGAACGTGGTGATTATGATAGCTATTATGGACGTTTTTTCCTTCATTGGTATGCTCAGTCACTAGTCGATCATGCAGACAATGTATTGTCTCTTGCAAGCCTTGCATTTGAAGAGATGAAACTTGTTGTTAAGGTACGTATGGGTTTAAAGTTGCTCTTTGTTTTGTTCAAAAATTGTTATGTACTGGTGTGTCCGTCTAAATTATACTCTAAATTATACTTACATTACACTTATTGATGTCGTCCAACTCAGAAGTCAAGCATATGGTGTCTCCAATTTTGGTGAAGGGGGTGACTTTCATCTACATAGTTCTGATGATCAATTTTAATCTGCTACTCAGGCCCTTTTGACAACCATCTTCATTATCTCACTACTCTTCAACCTCAAGCCACCTACTTTGCTTCTTTGGCAACTGCCATTCCAGCATCTGCAGTTCTGCACTATCACTTCTACTGCTACTTATAAAATGACTAGAATTTCACTTGCAATTTGGTGCTTACATATACACCCCAACCTTGATTTGTGGGTCCTGAAGGCCCAAAGCCATGCACATAAAAAATTTCTTTAATATTCTGGAGTTTTTCTATACATATTCCTTATATCGGATTTTGGTTGCTGAAAAGTATGATTACTTAATGCAGTCAGCATAGGTTTTGCATTTGAACTTGCCCAAGTCTGAGATCCTCATTTATTCAATACGTTTTCTTTTACATGCATGAACTGCATCTGCAATTGCAAGTTTGTATCCTCTAATGTTTTTAACTGTGGCGGGGCTATTTTGATTAGTTCAAATCATGTGATGCATGTAAAATTCATAGTGATTTTATTGTTTCCCTGTCTATGGTAAGGGGTTTGAGAATCTGGAAAGTGTTTGAGACTGCTTGTAATGTTGCGTAATTCTATCCACTTTATTAATGAGAATAGTGAAGAGTGATAGATTGTGGAATAAGTGAGGCAATGACTTTAAATACAACCTCATTTGAATTTTAGCAGTATGTTCTGTCCGAGCGGGAGGATTAATTATTTGGCTTTGAAGATTTACAGTTCAGAGATGTAATCAATTGAGGAGTGATAGTTTTGAGGAATCAGTAAATGATTTCTTAGTGGAGTCAGACTTAGGTGACAGGCCAAGGGTGATGATCTGTGCTACTGGCTTCCCTCAAGAAACAGGCAGTGTGTGGTCAAATCATTTGATAAAATACTTGAAGGTGGAGTAAGAGTATTTCCTTGGGAGGAGTATCCAGCATGTAGATATGCCTGTTTAAGGTTTCTTTACTTTTGTGAACTGCAGCTCCTCTCTCTCATTTAGTTAAGAAACAGAAACCAATTCTATCATGTATTGGAACTGTTTACAATGAAAGTGAACCAATAGTCCACATTAGAATACATTATAAAATAAAGCAAAAAAGAAAGAAAAGCTTTATCACTAATTGGCTTCTTATGTGGATAATTTTCCATTACACTGACATCTTGCCTGAGAGTTATGGGATTTGTTTGTCACATTTCAGCATTCATTGGCTGATGTGTAAGAGGGTATTTGAAATCTAATGTATGAGCTATAGGTAATAAAGTTAGTTGTGTAGAGGATGGTGCCTAATTGTCGTTATTAAAAAGAATAAATCGGACACACTTTGTCATGTTGGAGAAACTGGTTCATTTTTAAGAGAAAATATTAGATTCTATATTTCTGCCTCAGTTTCTCTATTCCTCACTTGTATGACAGACTCAGATCAAATGATATTATTTATACGTTCATTGTATGTCTATGGAAGTCCTCGGAGTACTTAGATGAAAATCAACTTTATTTTATTTGTCTGCAGTCCTTCTATCGACGACTGTAAACAGTTTAGATTGGTCCTATATATCTGTTGGATGATACTCATTGGGTGTTGCTAATATTGCATATGTATGTAATGGACGAGAATGCTACCAAAAGTCCAAATCATTTTTATATTAAGATCATTACTTAAGCAGGAAAGAGATAGGAGAAAGGAAAAAAAGATTAATTAATTCTGATGTGCAGGTTCCTGCAATTTATTGGTGGTACAAGACTGCTAGCCATGCAGCAGAGCTAACAGCAGGATACTATAACCCTACAAACCAAGATGGATACTTTCCAGTTTTTGAGGTTCTGAGGAAGCACTTAGTGATGATGAAGTTTGTGTGCTCAGGATCGCAGGTGTCTAATCTGGAGGGTAATGAAGCTTTGGCTGATCCAGAAGGTTTGAGTTGGCAGGTAATGGCACTTCTTGATATCCTGTGACTTCAGTTTTTCTCTTAAGACTCTGTTTTTCTCATTCTAGTAGCATATAGCTCGTGCTGACAGAATCCTTGAATTATTTTAAGATTTGAAGTGGAACACTATCCAGGTTTACTTGTTGATCAATTTGGATAAATCGTGCTGCTTGCGTTAGCAAATCTTGATAAAATGATACATATTATATGTTCCACCTGTATCTGATTAGGTTGGATCTGTTTCTAAGTAAATTATGCATATCTTATATCAATATGTTTATTTAATGTGGTGTCTATAAATTTTCATGTATTTTGCACTATGCACATCAATAAATAATTCATCATTTTCATTTTCTCACAGCTTGCTTGAATATACTTGGATTGATCACTATTTGCTCAATTCAGGCCTTGACATGTTCTTATTTATTCCTAAGGTTCTTAATTCTGCATGGGATCGGGGATTGACAGTGGCCGGTGAAAATGCACTTTCGTGTTATGATAGGGAGGGGTGCATGAGAATAGTTGAGATGGCAAAGCCAAGAAATGATCCTGATCACCGTCACTTTTCATTCTTCGTGTATCAACAACCAACTTCTCTGCTTCAGGGAACCATTTGCTTCGCAGATTTGGATTATTTTATTAAGTGCATGCATGGTAAGAATTCCTAAAGTTCTCGGATAGAAAGTGTTAAAAGCTAAAAGCTGACTTCACAGCTAGTGTCTCCTGCAGTTTAGGCAAAAAGATCCAAGTAAAATGTGCAATTGATTTTTTGTGGCTTCACATGAAAAATGAGCACATGCGCGCGCGCGCACATATATAATGCTTTTGAAATTGGATTCTAATTATAAAATATTTAAATGTTTGATATCAAATGATTAAATTTTATTTTAAGCATAGGCATTTTATTCTCAACTGTAGTATCAGCTCTTGAGTGTAGGTAAAGTTCCTTTCTCTTCTGACCTTTTTTTGTATTCTCATGTACAAGCCAAATTGTGCATCAAACATAGCGCACTTTGTACTTCTAAAGCTAGGCCTGTGACATTTGGCATGGCTGTGTTAGATCGCTTGACATAGTGACATCTAAATTTTGTAAACCATCGTATCTTCTGTGTTAATGTGCTTGAATGTTTCTACTGAGCTGTGAGGCATTTCTTTCAAACTATTACTTGGTTGAGCTCATGTGATTAAATGTTATAAATTGGTGCACAGTTAGCCGCTTGGCCATATATTATCCCATCAAATTGTTCTAATTCTTAGCTGCGTCAATTTTAACTTACCTGCAACATAAATCAATAATTTTGTTAGTTTTTCGCTTTTGATTATATAATGCTTATTATCTTTTGCAGGAGATATAGTGAGTGATCTGCTGGCCTGATAGGGTGGAAGTTTCTCCTTTCATGGAGCTTTTAACTGGAGGTTTTTAAATTACTAGTTATCTGTGAAGATTCCGGTGAAATACAGGATGTTGGCCTGTATGTGCTAAAAGCAATGTTGTATCTTAGGTCTGTACAAATTTTAGTGAATTATGGGGGTCTAGTTTTCTTAACCTTCTGTTGATGCGTTTTAATGTCGTTTAGGCATTACACTTCTGCCTGCAAACAGGGGCAACAAATGTAAGATATTATCAGCAGCGATATCAGTGATCATATTTATGCTTTGTTTGGATTAGAGAAATGAAGAGAAGCTTGCGAATTTATCCTGTCAGGATTTCTACTCCCGAAGTAATCATAAATATATACTAGGGATTTTGTTAGAGGTTGGCAAAAGTTAGGTCATATTCCTATGGCCCTGGCAATGCTTCTATAACGTTCCATCCTTTACAGAGCAACTCCTCAGAATAGGTTTGCCAGATTGGTAAATTTGAAAACTTCTTGGCGATCCTCATGCTCACAATCCTATGATTACAAGTCCAGGATTGTCTTAGACCTAATAGTCATAGTTTGCACATTAATGTTGAATTTTAAGTTTCACTGTGTAAGACAAAAAGGGCATTAGTAAGGAACTAGTGTCTTGAACTAGCTTTGCATGGCAAAATAATCTGATTAGATTGTATCATCAAAAGCCTAAATGTCCAACATGTTAAAGTTGCTTGCAATCGAAGAGAAATACATATGATGATATGAAGTTGCTTCTGGGATATGATCAGATTTCTTTCATAAAAAGGATTAGATAATATATAAATACAAAATCCGTCACAGCTCAGTATTTCACCTATGACTCGTACATGAACGCAAGAAAGAGTTGATCGGTAAAAAATGTATCATTGCATAACTTAGCCAAGCCGGTAATAGATGCGACGGAAACAGCATTGTCCTCAAAATGTTTTTAAAAAATTCTTTGTTTGATCTCAGCCTCGTGTGGTTATTCTATTCTCGTGAGGGTACAGACATCACTCTTCAATTTAGCAGAGCATATCAATTATTTGAAGACCCTGCAATTTACTCCCTTCTCACTTCTCGATTACAAGTTTACTAACTGCCTCTGCCTATGCATGGCAGCACAAACTTCTCCAATACTTGGCAACAACATCCGTTTAGCTCTGCTTTAATTTGTGATTGTGTTACTCCATTTTAACAATATCATGCTGAGTTTTAAACATTGTGACACCAAAGAGCTGAATCTTCATTTGCCACGTTGAATAGGTATGGAAACCTTATCTCTGAACATCACAATATTGAGGAAATTTGCACTGGCAAGGACCTACTCTTACCTGCAAGATGAAGAATGTATGTTACTTATAACGTACATTGTCTATAAACATAACAGTCAAGGTCAAGAATATACTCCTAGTCATATTGATATATTTCTCTTTTCATCTTCACTTTAGGTAAGTCGTCAATATCACAAGATTCGTGCAAGCTTTCTTACAAAAATCCAGCTGTTGGGAGATATGGAATAATTGTCTCGTTTTATAATAAGTGCATCCAATCCCAGGCAACCAGAAAGAGGACTGGAAGCAGAACCTCTTCCAAGACAGCAAGTACACACCTTATTCGTTTACTTATTTATTTTTCATCGTCATCTGTCAAAGGCAGATCATCTCTAGGGAGCCCACAGCATTGCGATTGATTTGATCGTTACAATTATAAATAGAAATCTTATTAGAACAAAACAAACAGCACGGTTGCTATGTTTTGGATGTAAACAGACTGACTAAAGTATTTATCCAACAAAACTATAAGGAGATATCTTAGTTCTCAGGGCTACTGCAAGCATATAATTACTTGCCCGATGCGTCGGTAAAATAAATTAAAAGCCCGCTCACCTTACGGAATGTGAAAGATACTCTTCTTGAACCCCTTTTGATGACATTGTCATTCACCATATCAATCTGTGAAATCACCATTAAAGAACTTCATATTTAGGGTTGAAAACAACAATGACTATCAGCTATACAATTCCCCTTTGTCGGTCTGTTGACCACTTAGGTTGTACTTAAAAAAAAAAAAAAGAAAAAAACTACTGGCTATACAATTTTAAAAACCATCAAATAATAACATAAACAAATAAATATGTAGTAAAAATGGAACTTTGAATTATTAGCATAATTTAAAACTATGTTCCTGACTAAACTCAACAAAACACACAGTACTCAATTCTGAGTTTCCTATGAGTAGTTTGTTTGTTTGTTTTTTCTGAAACTCCTATGAGAAGTTATAAATGACAAACTTTCCTATGCTAGCAAAACACAAATTTAAAAGCCTAAATCACAGAATTTGGGCCAACAGCATCAGTCACCGCCAAGAGGATTTGAGTTTGAAAACTCTAATTGAAACATTTTCAATAGTACCTCATCAGTCACATTTCAACAACATAACCTGCTCTACAACAATTCTATCTACCATCACATGGTCGTGACATCCACCCTTTAAGAAGACTCGTACAAAAGAAATAATTAAAACTCACTACTGATAACACATACCTTATGGTGAGGAATGTAATGATGCCAGGCATAGCGTGCCTCCCCAGATAACAAGAGCATGGACCGAGGAGGAAGATATACAGCCCTCCTTAAGACACTTGAACAGTTATCAGGGTTTTCAACTTTCATATCAGTACTTGAGGCAGCATCAGGAAGCCATGCACCTTCCGAATACCTCCTAAATTCCATAATGCAAGGACCTGCTAATGAAAGGCTGCAAATTAATCCTTCAAATGCAGAATGGGTGTCAATGTGAGGAGACAAACCCACTCCAGTAGGGTACTCATTAACCTGTAACATAATTACTGATTTTGAGTCATAGCAGACAACATATTATCTTAAAAGTTACAACAAACTAAAACCATAATATTGTGCTAGGCTTAGCTTATTCAACACATAACAGAACCTCAACAATATAGGTCCGAATTATTACTCTAGCTTACTACATACAGTTAGTTGATCCAAGGGTAAACTAGCAGAATCTTCAAGGTCTGGAAACGATGAAATCCTTCCAACTATGGAAGAAACAAATGATGGAAGTTCACCCAAGCATTGTCTAGTATTAACATTCCTTGTCTGTACAAACAACAAGAGAAATAAGCTTCAAGAATTTATTTTATTTTACTGTTACGAAACAAAATGGTGGTTAGCGGCCTGCAAAAGATTACATTAAAACTGTCAAGTCAATAAACAAACACAGCAATACTATCATCTAACAAGTAACAACACCTTCCTAATTTTGTAAAATGGAAGTATGAAACAAACCATATTTTTTATATTCTTTAGAATTGAAGCCCACAATGAAGCTAGAAAGTGAGCCTCTCCCCACAGAAACCGTACTTCTCCTTTTTGACAAATCCCTATTCTGTCTCTCTGAAGGTAAAAAAATAAGCTTCAAGATTCTTTTCTAAAAACACATAATAACAAATCTTTCACCACCCCATCCCCTTAAACGTACATATTTTAACCACTAGGTTTATCAAATGAAATATCTAACAGAGTCAGAATTTGCATTATTTCTAATGAGTCATGAAGCGATCCGATAAGAGCAAGAGCCAGAAAAAGAAAAAAAACAAGTACATTCCCCAAGATCGGCAAAGGGCACCAAACAGCAATGACCTACAAATTGGGTAAGAAACTACAAAACTGTTGTTTTACAATCTTCATCATTGTATGCAGGAATAAACAACAAATCAATCCCCTATACCCAGAACCTAAATTTTTAAACAACAGTAATGCTTCCATTGTAAAGTTGTAATCATCTCACAGACTATTAAGAAAAGGACCATGACAAGTAACATATATAACTACTTTCCTTATTTTCTATGAGAATGTGTTCGTTCACCCTGTATCAAGTTTCAAAATCTAAAAAATAAAACAAAAAGAGTGCAATAATTTGCGACCTACATCATAACAAAATTCATATCCGTAATGCTGAACCCTTCTTTTGGAAAGACTTTTCCAAGGCCTATTATCAACCGCTGCAAGTAACTCCTGAAGAAATAAGTGACAAACAGAGCCAATGATATTTTAGAATTGCAAATGCATATATGATTATGATTGAATGAAGCATCATCATCAATCAGATAATAATGGTAACCTCCTCTTCTTGAAGGGTAACAAAGTCATGCAACAAGTAAAGGCCTGGAATGTTCAACTCTGCGGCCTCCAATGACACAGCAACTGAGTTATTCACCTGTCATCAACAAACAACCCACAAATTCAACTCCACCGAAAAAAAAAATGTAATCTTGACCTCGAATGTATGTGGCTATATAAAACCATAGCATGTATTATATGTACCTGGGAAGTTGGAGGTTGAAAAACGGAATAACGAATGTGAAGAGAACGGTTACCAAGGAGAGGACAAGGACGGCCATTGAAGGCGTTGAAAGCGGCCTCAGCACTAGTGTCTTCAACATATGATACTATCACTCGACTACCGCTCTCATCCGCTGCATATACTCCTCTTACCTCTCCAAACCTCCCAAACGCCCTTTTTATGTCTTCATACGACACTCCTACAGCCGGCCCGCAGTTCGCCACGAATAGATTCGGACTCGACTGCGCCTCGCCTGCCTTCGCTCGCCTGAATCTCGGCACTCCCATCTATTTGACAAGTACGATACGGTCGCTGGACAAGCTCTTACAATTGCAACCTTGCTTCTCTTCTGTCCCCCTTGTTTTTTACAACTTTAGCACTTGTTTCTTGTTGCAATTTAGAATTCAATCCTAAAATTTTTGAGGATTTTATCAAAAATTAGGTATATCATATTGGACATTTTCTAATAAAAAAAAAAAGTCCAATTAGGCTAATTTTAAGATCTAATAATTAACAATAAATCCATATTAAAAAAAAAAATTATGATAAGACAAAGTGAGGTTGGATAATGATACGTCCCTCACATCTACCTCAAAAGGTTATAGGTTCAAATCATATAATCTCTTTTAAATTTTGAATTACTTATACTTTTTTTAAAATATATATTATAATAAATTTTTTTCTTGATGGAATATGATAATCAAATTTTAAACATATTTTTAGAAAATTATTAATTTATAATTTGAGCGCAATCATATATTCTTGTAAGTAAATTTTATCAAATTAATCTCTTAATTTTTTTAAATAATAAGTTTAATCACAAGCACAAGGTTAAGATCACAAAATAACAATAAACATTTTAAATTGCAAAAACCAGTCACACATAATAAAGCAGTACCAATTTCAAGAATAAATAAATAAATAAATAAATAACATAGTATCATGCCACCCTCACCCCTATTTTGAATGTCAACATCATGGGTTCGAGTATAAAACTCTCACTTCGTATAAGTAACTTTTCCACCATTGTGTGTATAGACCTATTGATTTAAAAGGTGTGCCTGGGTGTTGGGCGAGGCGAGGTGTCGTTTCGATGCTTGAATGGCATCCAGGCATAGCAACCTAAAGAGGCGCGCGCTTGGAGCGTCTATGCGCAGACGGCCAAGGCTCGCCTAGGCGTGCTTGGGCTACATCAGGCCCTTTTATAAATAAGAACTTTTTTTTTTTTTTTTCCCTTCATTTCTACCCTAATCTGCCTCTCTCTCTTTACCCTAACCCAAAGCCATCAATTCTGTACTCCAACCGTCTTCCAGTCGCCATCCGCTTACCGATCGGTCTCTTCTAGCCTCTGGTGACTCTCCTCTTTTCTCATCTCATCAATTTTAGCTTTTTTTACACCAAATAACCTCAAGTAAGTCATTTTTCTCCATTCTCTCATCTTTTCTTCAATCTTATCTTCAATTTCTTCATGAGTTATTGTTTGTTTGTATGTTCATATACTTGGATGATGTTTTTTGTTTTCTTATTGGGTTATTTGTATGATTTTCATGGGTTTCATGAACTGATGATGGGCTGTTATGTTTGTGTTTACTTTGCTGCTGATGTTTGTGTTTTTTTTTTCCCGTTTGCTGCATCATGCATGTGTTATCGTTGAAGGCTTGAAGCTACATCATGCATGTGGTTGAACTTTGAAGGCTTGAAGTTGAATGCTAATGTAAATGGGCTGTTATACATGTTTTTTATTGTATGATATGCATGGGTAATGGGTTAATGATTTAATGTTTATCAGTTTATGTATGTTTGTTTTTCTTGCTCTGTTTGAAGTTTAATGTATGAAATATGAATGTATGTTTGTTTTCAGCAGTCTACACTTGCTTAAACACAATGTCAAGTAGTACCAAATCATATGATTTTGCATGGAATTATGTTGAGTTGTCGGATCCTAAGAACAAAAATGCTATAAAATATAAATTTTGTGGAAAAATGACGAAATGAGGGATATATCGAGCACAACAACATTTAGCATGAGGGGTTTAGGAATGCTAAATATTATGTATATTGTCCAGAACCAATAAAACAAGAGATAAGAGAGCACTTGCAAAAAAGGAATAATGATAAGGATAAGTAGACTATAGAATTGCCATTTGAGTTTTAAATAGGTGAAAGGTATGATGATGAGCCGTCAGTAGAACTGGTTACAAGTAAAAGAAGAAACCATGGTGCATTTAGTAATGGTGGAGTTAGTTTTAAGGAGTCAAAACAAAAGGGTCTATTAAATGTCTTCTATACCCCCAATTTAGAAGTTACTACAAGGAAAGTCAAAGGAAAATAATTAAAGTTGAATGAGATAGACAATACAACTAAGAAGGAGTTGAGGGGTCGAGCTTGTACACTCTTTGCTAGATGGATGTATGATGCAGATATTTCATTTAATGCTGCATCATATGATAGCTTTAAGGCTTTTGTGGAAGCAGTGAGCTAATATGGTTAAGGTATAAAGCCACTTACGCCTCATGAAGTCAGGGTTCCTCTTTTAAAGCAAGAGGTGAAAAACACTCTTAATATTATGAAATATCATGAACAGAGGTAGGCTCAATATGGATGCTCAGTGTTATCAGACGATTAGAAGGATAGGAGAGAAAGAACATTGATTAACTTCTTAATCAGTTCTCCTAAAGGAAATATATTTTACAAGTTTATTGATGTTTTTGCCCATACAAAGACTGGTGAGAAGATGTTCGAATTATTAAGTGACATTGTAGAAGAGATTGGTGTAGGCAATGTTATTTAAGTTGGAAATAAGCATGTTTAAGATCACATTGCATGTAATTTCCATGCCACACATCCATACTCGATCTATGTTATTAAATATATTGGTATGGTGACCACTGATGGGTCTAGTTATAAATATATGTAACAAATGTCGCTTTGATTCCATATTAATATAGTAGATGGACCAGATTATAACTAAAACGATATTTCAGAAAAGATAGCTTTCAGCGCGTACTCAAAACTATAGATAATATAATTGTTTTAAGAAACATATGTAGTTCAAGTGGGAGATTATTGAGATTTTTTAATATTTCTTATTGTGAGCTTACATATTAAATAACAATTATATTATAGACTATCAATTTTAATAGGACCAAATAAGTGATCTATTAATTGGACTCTACAAATATCCATTGAGTACGAGCTTAAGTGTGTAGAAACCTAATACTAATGAAATTAGGGTTAATGAAAACCTAATTAGGTTAATATATAAAGAATATTATAAGTGATTATGGTCTTCAAGTCAAATCAATATATGTAATATTTTGTTCTCTTTCTCTATCCCCATTCAAGAAAAAAAATATAGAGTAACCTAAGAAGATTTGGTTGTGGAAGACTTAAATCTTCTCAATTTTATCAATATAAATTTATGTATATCTTCTCTACAACAATTCTTAATGATTTACTATTAGTTTCTAGATTTTGGTATAGGTTTACGCCTATTGAGTTTTAATCTAACAGAGTTCACCTACAATAAGCATGGAGTCCAACTTTTGTAGTGCTGGAAGATTCAAATGGATGTCTGCACGGGCTTTGGGAGTCATTATCTGTCCCAATGATAATCAAAACTATACGTCACCCATTGTAGATTACATATGGGACCTGTTCTTCTACAACAAACAAAAATGAAAAATACCTCTAAGGTGCGGCCATTTGCACCATTTTGCCAGGCAGGAACTAACTCAACCATATAGTTTATAGGAGATAATCCATCTCTCTGCCATTTGTTCCTCTGATAATGGCTCCAATTTCCACTACTCCCAGATGCAGTCGTTCATATTTTATGGGGGTTACTATTGTTGTGTCGAATTCTTCCAATTTCAATTTAACATCTCTTCGCAATGGTTTGGTAATATCTATACTGACCTTAACTCTCATAAACCTGCCCCGACAGTCTTTGGGTTCCGCTGGGATCTCCACCACCGTTCCAAGGCTTTCAGCAAACAATGTCGCCATGATGCGAGTCATGCACAGCAATGGTACATGGTAAACCTGAACCTAAAAATCCACCCACTGAAACTTTATTTTGGAAATCTCCCCTGGTCCGCTTGGCCTCTCTACGACTATGATATACTGGTCGAAATGCCATGGGCCTCTGCTCCAAAACACCTCTCTATCTGAGGCCTTCTAAAAATGGAACACAAAGGTATTATCGCCTACCGCCTCTGTTTCAACCTGCCCGACTGTGTTACATACCTGGGACATCACTGTGATAAAAGCATCTCCATTAACCTTCTTGGTAGTGAGCACCTTACCTACTAGGCAGTGCATCATCGCCTTTCGCACGTTCGAACTGGGCTTCTCTTGTAAATTGTAGCTCCGGTACTTCTTCATCTGAAAGGGTTGAAGCTCGGCACAGCCTATCTTATGGTTGTTCAGGTGAACCTTCACGTTAAGCTCTACGTTGGTTTGGAAATGGAATACAGGCATGAGTTACCGGTTCCAAGGTTAGGTTCGGTTGATTGATGGTTGAGTGTCGGGTAAGTAAGTGGGTGCCGCCGTTTACTTCCGCAGCGGGGTTAGGTTCGGCTTGGCCGATGGTTGACGAGTATGGTATGTGTTACTGGTTTGAAAGGTTAGGGTATGGCCGGGGTGATGGTTGGGGAGTAATGGCATGAGTGTTGAGTGAGTCAGTGTGTGCCCCGGTTACTTTAAAAAAAAAAAAAGCGTATGCTGCCAGTTGCTTCGACGTTGGGTTTCCGTTCGGTTAGGTTGATGGTTGCGTGAGTGACTGGGTTGCTTACGCCTGCCTCTGCCACTGAGGGAAAGATCTTCCTGCTGGATTGCCTGTGGCCACACTTCTGAAGACAGAGGTCAGAGAAACTTCCAGCTTATCAATCCTTACTTTCTTCATGGAATAGACATTTATTATTTATTACATCAAACGGTAAGGCCTAGGTCGGCAGGTGCTGCACAAAGTCCGTCCATCGTTCAGACGCTAATAATTTCCACGCTAATAAAAAACTATAAAGGACGACAATTCCTCACCACAGATAAAGGCTAGGTCTTTTCCAGGCTCTCAATTTTCCGTACTACGTCTTTTCCTTTCTCTTTCTAAAGATTTTTTTTTTTTTCGTAACATTTTTAATTTTTTATTAAAAAATTATTCAACTCCTTTGCCAACAAGTTTTCATTTTCGTTGAAATCTTCTCAGTAGTCATTCATTTCACTTAAGTGCAGACATTTTGCGTTTGCTCAAAGCTGCGTGTTTTTCTCTCACTCTCTAGTTTCTCTGTCGATATCTTTAGCTAGAGCTTGATTTGTTTTAGTGTAGTACTAGTAGTATTGGTGTTTCTTCGTAATGACGACACCAAAAGATCACATTGAGGACATAAGGAGGAAGAAGTTCTCTATCGGAGGTGAAGTGAATCCTCTAACGGAGGAGCTTCACCTGACTGTCAAGATGCTCTCTGCTGAACTTTACGCCAAGGATGTTCATTTTCTCATGGAACTCATTCAGGTCTCTCTCATTATTCTCATTACTTTTTTTTTTTTTTAATTATTATCTATACATGAATCTGTTTACTGTTATCGATATTATATATAGAGGAAACGTTACGTTGTGTGTGTGTGTGTGTGTTTTTTTTTTTTTTTTTTTTAAAAACATTGTTACTCTTGTTACTTGGACCGATCGAAGGAGACTAAAGAAAATTAGTAGACGACTGGCTGTCCATAAAATGATCAGTTCATGGAAAACTTTTTGTAATAAACCGGAAAATCTCTTCTTCTACTAATTGCGGTTTATTTTCCATGCACTTTTATCAGATAATCATTATCTAACAAAGTTTAGGTAACGTTTACTGGAGAGAAAATTATTATCAATCGTGATTTTAGACATCATAATTAATATGCCTCTCCCCACAATATCTAAATGTAAATGTAAATTTTATGTTATCGAAATAAATGACAAATTTTTTTCTCTAATAATTTCTTTTCATTCATTTCGTTTTTTATACAATTCTAGTGAACTAACAGAGCTATACAGTGTAACCGCTCATTTCAAAAAACAAAAAAAACAAAAAAAACGGTGGAACTGCTAGATTATAAAAGCTTTGAAAGCCATCCTAATCAATTTTGATTTTAAGAATCAAATCAAAGACTTTCATATGCCATATTAGTTGGATAAGCCTCTTCTTCTTCTTCTTATTCTTTTTTAAAATTATCTATTTAAACTTCTATACATCTCTTTCTCATAAACGTAAAAACTTTTTATTTTTCAATCTGACACTGAATAAATTATATATTTGATATTAGTTTTCAATAGTTTTGATATTATCGATGATTCTGTTAAGAGAAAAAATTGATAATCAATCATATTTACATAAAATGGAAATTATCATGGATCTCACAACACAAAATAAAGGTCCTAAAATTTCGGATGCTTGAAATGGTTTTGTTGAGGCTTTTGATATTTAGTTATGTTACCACCAGTTTAGTTACTGATATGTTAGAATGGATGAGAAAACTGTTGATTTGATTAATTATTATTATTGTTATTTTAATGTCAACAACCTTTCCCAGTTCCAAATATCAATTTTGATTGATTACAATTTGATATTAATTGATGTCATGAATGACGTTAATTTTTA
Source organism: Nephelium lappaceum (assembly GCA_021234005.1). Taxonomy (NCBI): domain Eukaryota; kingdom Viridiplantae; phylum Streptophyta; class Magnoliopsida; order Sapindales; family Sapindaceae; genus Nephelium; species Nephelium lappaceum. The sequence continues at coordinate 12,335,668 of CM038004.1, forward strand.
TGATGTTGCCCATGTTCTTATACATTACTTGTCTGTAATTAGTTGTGGCTTCCAAGTCTTCAAACATTAACTACCTAATGAATTTAACTCGACAGAATGCAGAAGATAATGAGTATCTGGAGGGGGTGGATCCATCCCTTGAGTTTGTAATAACATCACGTGACATAACTGGAACGGGAGCTGCAGCCACATTGTTGATGTTCAACAACGAGAAGGGGTTTTCTGCTTCCAACATAAACTCCATCTGCAGTGTCGCCAAGTCCACTAAGAAAGGCAACAGAAAACGTGGCTACATTGGGGAGAAAGGTACCTTCACTGCCCTTTTTTTTTTTTTTTTAACAAGCAGAATGGAGCTTATGCTTTTTTACTTTATTCTTTTATTCAATTATTCTATCCTAATAATTAATTTTATTCATATTTATTTGGGTCAATCATCTTTATATTGGGTCAACGTTTGATGAAATTGCACTTTTTAGCAGCGGATGTGTTAATTCGGTGTCTGATTCTTTGAGTTTAAAAAAGATATTAATTTGGTCCATTTTAATCCATTTAACAATCAAAGGATAGTCAAAGACTCAAAGCTAACAGCATCTGAGGTATAGTCATTGAGCAAGGATTATTTATTAATGTAATATTATATTAATATCTTTTTATGAGATAAATTAAACTTCGAATGAAAAATTGAAAATATATAATAATTTTGATCCTTCAATATTTTATATGTGAATATATGGATAAATTATCAAAACTTAAATAAAATTTAAAAAAATAGATACGATGGAGAATCATTATTCGTAGTCGTCAGACTCGTTACGTCGCTCAGCAGCATTTGAGCGACCTGAGAACCCTTAACTCGGGGTTCTAGTAGCTGGAACGACTACTCTCGAGTTAGACCGACTAATCGACTAATCTATCCACGCGGCGCTGTAGAGTCTCTTTTTCGTTTTTTGAAAACATCATCTCCAGCAATCGCTGCCATTCCAAGACCATAATTGACTCAAACCCAGCCACTGCATCTCAACAACGAAGACCAGCTGTTGTTTTCTTTTACGTCTACAAGTGTATAAAAAACAATGGTTTAAAAAACAAAGAAAGGTGTATAAAAAACAAGAACGTCGAGTCCACACTGAAGGAAGAACCAAATAAAGCCAAAGATAATTTCTCCTATACATCGTCTTCGTCTTCTGAGTCAAAAGGGTTCACAAGACGGTCGTGTCTACGCAAGAGAGGAGACTACGACGAGGAGTCAGACGCTGACGACGAGGACCATACGCCATAGAAAAAGTCCAGACAATCCACGGCAGCAGCAAGAGCATGATCAGAACAAGGAAGAAATACTAGTGACCGTTGATGGAGATAGGGAAGTGGACTGTAGATTAAAATATATATAAATTAAAAAATATATAAATGTAAGTGGAGTGGAGCGTGTAGTGGACGAGTGGTGGAGTGGAGCAGTGGAAGGTTGCTAGGTGTTTGAGTGGCTAGGAGTAATAGACTATAACAATGTTTGAAAAGGTTAGAAAGAAAATATATTGTTTTATATTGGGAATCAGATTGACAGGCATGGGAGGAGTCGTAAACATAGGTATGGAAGCCTTTTTTATTTTATTTTATTTTTTTAAAGTACACAAATACAGAGTAAGTGAAAGGCTATATATACCATCATTAAGCCGGCTGTCGTGGAAGTCGACTTCAATTTAAATATTTTATGAAGCTTCCACGCTTCTCAATTTGCGATTTTATATCTTGATTTTTTTACGTCAGTCACCAACAACCTGCATTCTGGACTCACCAGATTTTTGTTTTTGTTTTTTTTAAAGAAATTTCATTATCAGGAAACGATGTCAGGGAAGATACAAGAGCTATCCACAAATTCCCCCACAAACTCCTTTACAGAAGAGATTTCCTTTTTCCGAGAATGACTTAGACACCACAAAACACTAGCCACTCTACTGAGGTCATTAACATCTGCTGCTAAATATCAACATCGAAATTAGAACTACTAGAGTTAAATCTACTGGCAACATTTACAGCATCAGTCTCCAACTTATCAACTTTAATGTTCGATCTATTTGCTAGAATGGGACCTTCCCTTAGGGCTAACCATTCGCCGGATTTTTCAATGAGATTAATTTTACACCACAAATTGTTATTTGTTTCCCATGCACACCTGAAGCAATGTGGAAATTTGCAGCAATTTCAACAGAGACGATACTCAAAGCTTCAGTTTATATTGTGGGCTCCACCGCATATATTTTGTGGTATTGAAATTTCTTTTTTTATTTTTAGATTTTATTAGGGTTGACTGTTGGTCAATGATCTGTTGACCATTGAACAACAGTCAGATCGTGTAGTCATTGAGTATTCGCCAACTACCCGACGATTCGTTAGTTGTTAGGCGACCGACTACCTAGCGATTAGTGTTTTTTTAAACATTGCTTTATGTGAGCTGCATATATTAATACAAGCATTAGTATTTTAAGAATTGAATAATTAAATAAAAATAAATATTAATTTTAAAAATTATTCTTATAACAATTTTTTAAAAAAAAATTGAAAAGATATATAGAAAAATAGAAAAACTATGGAAAAGATGTATATATATATAAAAAGAAAAAGAAAAACTATCATAATTTCTTTTAAAAAGGATAAAAAAAAAAGCCCTGAAAGTGAATCTAATTCCTATTGGAAACCAAATTGATTTCGATATGGTTTTCCATTGGAAATCAGATTTAATTTAAGGATCAAATGTTAGAAATACATTAATTTAGTTTCCCATTGCAATTTGAAGTTTCAAAAATATATTAAATTGGCCCATTTAATAATCAAACATTAGTTGAAGTTAATGGCTTGAGGGGGGTATAGTCATTATTTTATATGAATTGCATGTATTAGTATTAAAAGAAAGTGAATCTAATTCCCGTTGGAAACTTGGAACAACACGAATTTTATGAGTTGCATGTATTAGTATATGAGTTAGTATTTTAAAAATGTGAATAATTAATAGAAGTAGAATAAGTGAAAATTGATATTAATTTTGAAAACTATTCCTATAAAAATAATAGAGAGATTTTAGAAAGATAGATAAAAGATAGAAAAACTACTATAAAAAAAAATTTAAAAACACACACCGTCTTTAATAGGAGTGGTCGACTACCTTTATTGATCATAAGAGAATAAGATTTTAAGTTTTGCTCTTGTTCTATTCAAACCAAGTGAATTTAGTTAAAAGTTTAAGTCCGACATTTATAATATTAAAAATAAAATAAATCTAATTCCCATTGGAAACCTCATCGAATTTTAAATGAGTTGCATGTATTAGTATTAAAAGAAAGTGAATCTAATTCCTATTGGAAACTTGGAACAACATGAATTTTATATGAGTTGCATGAGTTGCATGTATTAGTATATGAGTTCGTATTTTAAAAATGCGAATAATAATAGAAGTAGAATAAGTGAAAGTTGATAATAATTTTAAAATTATTCTTATAAAAATAGTATAAAAAGTTTTAAAAGATAGATGGAGAATAGAAAGACTACCATTAAAAAAATAGTGTTAAAAGGAATGATGATGCTAGTTGTATTGTAATGGACATCAGAGAACTCTGTAATGAGCTAGGTAATTGTATATGCAACCACATCCCCAGAAAAGGAAATGAGGTTGCCCATACACCGGCAAACTTGGTAGTAATCTTTAATCTGGAGAGGTTCTGACAAAACACCAGCCTTAATTGTATTCTTTCTAGTTTTTAATACTAGTTTCTTTCTTCAATAAAACAAAAAAAAAAAACTTGTTAAAAATAAAATTGGTTTGTAGTAGGAAATCTCATTTAAAATTTGTTTGTGAGGTTAATTTGATTTCAAGTATGTTATATTTAGAATTTTATGCACCCTGAACAATATTTTTGTTTTCTTAGACTTGAGTTGGGGGTTAAGAGGATATAGTTACAAGTTATGCTTGCCACCGCTTGAAACTTGGTACAAACAAGAGAAACTTTAATATAACAAGCAAGGAAATGATTAGAGTGAACGGAAAAATAAATTATAATACGAATGCGAAAATGTAGATTTTTTAAATTAAAAAAAAAAAAACATGTCCAATCTATGTTAATAATTCAATAATTAAATTAATAAGATCGAATCTTATTTTGCATGAAGATTGAATTGCTCCCTTTTGATTTGCAAATTCTTCATTACCTAATCTTTCTTATTATAACTCTTCATAAAAAAAAACTATGTGTGGGCACAATCTTTTTTACGATTCTATTTAAGTAGATAGTTATATGGTGATTTATAATCAATGAATTTTTTTTTATTTTTTTGGTTCAAGTAGTCAAAAATTTCTCCTGTATTCATTACCAACATAAAATATTCTTTTATAATGGTAAGTTAGAGTTTTTCAATTTAATAAGGAATTCAAATTTTTATTTAAATTGGAAGGTTTAATTCATATTTAATATGAAATCAAATTCTTTATTGGGTTAGAACTCTGTTTTTTTAATTTAATCTGAAATTTAATTTATATTAAATTAAAACTCTTTTAATATAATTTAATATGAAATTTAATTTCAATTAAAATTATTATTTTCATTAATTAATTAAATGATTTTTTCATTAACTTAAATGATTTTAAATCATAATTAATTTAATGATATCATCCAGAATTGAACTCATGACCTCTATAAATAATTAATCATTAATTAAATAATTATAAATATTTAAATAATCAAATTATTTAAATAATTTGTGAACGTGTATAAATTTATATGCATACTTCTAATTCAACAATCTAGTTATATTATTCAATTTGTTTCTTTATGTGGTTGTGAGCTAACAAGGGGATCAAATGAACTTGCAATTTGAGCTTTAATAATACCGGAATTATTAATTAAATTTTTTAATTAATAATTCATTTTTATTAATTTTAGAGTTACTTTACTAAAAACTTAAGGTTGTACTCTCAAAGTTATAGATGTTTTACACAATATGAATTTTCATTGTCTATTGATTTAATTATTTCATATGGTTCGATCATCCATGAGTAGTTCACAATTAAAGCTTGATTATTAAAATCTGTTATACTTCTTTAATTATATCTTGTTTCATTAAGTACCTTTGATTCTCTAATGAACAATATTCATATTAATTTATGAATTTATTTTTCCGTTTACTCATAAATAGAAAGTTGAACGCTCTTATTATTTAAGACGCGAATCAACACTTAAGAGAATTACTCATTTATTTTTCGCAAGAACGAGTGGATTCCATTATTGTGTAGAATGTTCTTAGCCATTTATTAAATCATATCTCCAAAGTACGAAGCTTATTGACCGCAAATTTATCACAGTTTCACTAATGTAAATAAAAAGATATGACTCAATAATTAGAAGTTCATAAAATATTCAGGATTAAGATCAATCCGTATATGTTCATCTAGTCGATAAATAAGAATTTTTTTATTTAACGGATATTAATAAGAAATTCATTTTTTATTATGCTCCAATCTTATATAATCTCTATTGTATAAGTGCCTTCATCTTAATGTAGCCACAAGAACAATCCCCCGGATAAGATCATCGTATCAAATATGAAATAGACCGCAGTTGTAGATTTACCACAAACAAAGTATCCAGTTTCGTTTGCTGTCTACGGATTTTTTAGATTACTAATCTTAAATTAAATCCTCTTGTATATAAAACTTACATACTTAGTTTGAGACTACATAAGTAATCATAAATGTTACATTGTATTTATATGAGGCAAACATTTCATAAATGTAGATTAATTTAAATAAAATAAACTTTATTTATTTAAATGTTTATGAATTATAAGTTTTTAGCGCACAAACTCTAACATAGAGAACATGGGGAAAACAATGTGCATAGAATCGGTGTTAAAATAAAAATTTTAGTATATAAAAAGTAGGCAATGATTATATTGTGTATGTGGAGTTAAAATAGCCTAGTTTTGATATATTTTCTTTTTTGGGACTTGCAGGAATTGGTCTCAAGAGTGTATTTTTGATCACTTCTCGGCCTCACATATTTAGTAATGGCTATCAGATACGCTTCAATGAAGCGCCCTGTCCCCACTGCAATCTTGGGTATGTGGTTCCTGAATGGGTTGAGGATAGTCCGACACTTTCAGACATAAGGGAAATTTATGGTTCTGGTTCAACTCTTCCAGCCACAACCCTGATCTTGCCTTTGAAGGCTGACAAAGTCAATGCTGTCAAGCAGCAGCTCTCTAGTGTTCAACCGGAAGTTCTTTTATTCCTTTCCAAGATTAAGCGACTTTCCGTTCGAGAACATAATGAGAATCCCAAGCTCAGTACAGTTAGTGCTATTGCAATAACCAGTGAGACCAACTTTTTGAAAAGGAAGAACATTGATGCTGAGTCCTTCACGCTCCATCTGGCTGCAGAGGGTGACAAGTTTGACGATGAATGCAGCTATTATATGTGGAAGCAAAAGTTTCCTGTTAAGCAGGAAAACAAAGTGGAAAGGAGAATGGATGTTGAAGAGTGGTTGATCACATTGGCTTTTCCTTATGGACAGCGTCTCCAGCGAGGAACTACTTCTCCAGGGATATATGCATTTCTTCCAACAGAGATGGTTACAAATTTTCCCTTCATAATTCAAGCGGATTTCCTTTTATCATCATCAAGGGAAACCATTCTCTTTGATGATAAGTGGAACCAAGGGATACTTAGCTGCGTGCCCTCTGCATTTGTTAATGCATTAAGCTCATTGGTGAAACTGACTGAAGATGCTCCAGTTTCTATTTTGCCTCCCATGTTTAGCTTCTTGCCTGTTAACAGCTCTGCCTATCAACATTTGAATGCTGTAAGAGAATCAATTAGAGCAATACTGGTTGAAGAAAATATCATTCCAAGCGAGTCCTACATGAAGCAGAAGTTCTTCCACAAGCCCCGTGAAGTGGGGAGGTTAATGCCTGCCTTTTGGGATATTTTGACAAAAGCAAAGGATCAAGGGGTGAACTTGAAAAATCTGTCAAATCATGGGGTACATGTTCTCAGTTATTCATTCGATAGACAGGAGTATGATCAAGTACTCAACTTCTTGGGTGTAGGGCCAGTCGACAATGAATGGTATGCAAGATGTATCCAGAGTTCAAATCTCATAATGGGAGTGTCTGAGGACGTTTATTTGGAGCTTCTCCTTTTCATAGCTGAAAATTGGTCATCCAAATTCTACTGGACCACCATACAGAAAATACCTTTGCTAAAATACATGGATCTTGATGGGAATGTGGCTTTGAGCAGTATGAAAGATAACAATCAGAATTTAGTTTGCATGTCTGGTCCAGAATCGTGGTTGATTAATTGGAATAGAGAATTCAGAGGTGTTGCTAATCACTTTTTTATGCCAAAAAGCACACAGAAGGCCATCCGATCATTCTGGAAGAATAGAGTGTTGTGGGACTGGATGAAAGATCGAGTGAAGGTTGTCAAAGTTTATGAGTATGCAGCTGTTATCTGTGGTAAACTAATTGGAAACAAAAAGCTCATTGTTGCATATGCTCATTTCTTGTACCACTCACGTTCAAAGAAATATTTGTCAGCATACGAGGTTGCTTCTTTGTGTTCGAAAATGCCAGTCATTGACAATTATGGGCAGTGCAACACAGGAGGGAATAAGATTCTTGTTCCTGCAAACGGAAGCAAGTGGGTAGAACTGATTGGTTCGGATCCATGGAGACTTGAAGGCTATATCGAACTGGGAGAAGATTATTTGCATCCTGGCAATTTTGCTGGCGAAACTACAACTGGGGAACAGCTCCTGGAATTCCTGAAGTCTTATGGTAAAGCTTCTGATATCCCTGATATAACTCCTCCCAATGCTCGAATTCCAGTGTCTGCTCAACTCACAAAGCAAAACGCTTTTTTGCTCTTGGATTGGATTAGAACCCTGAAATATAGGGGAATTGGCATCCCAGAGAAGTTTCTGACCAGCATAAAAGAAGGTAGTTGGCTAACAGTCACAATGAACGGCTCCTCTGGATGTAGGCCACCAGTACAGTCTTTTGTTCTTACTTCTTCATTGGGAAAGATTCTGCAGAATGGTTCAGTGCTCGTAGATGTTCCCCTGGTGGACGTCAGTTTTTATGGAGATAGTATACTAAACTTCAAAGAGGAGCTGAAAACTATTGGTGTGATGTTTGAATACAAAGAAGCATGTGAATTTATTGGAAAGCATTTAATGTCCCTGGCAGCATCTTCCAATATAACCAAAGGTACCCTGTTCTCAATACTTAATTTTATTAAATTTCTAAGAGAAGAACTGCTTTCAGTTGATAGTTTCATTCACACTATCAATGAAGCAAGATGGCTAAAAACATCCCAGGGTTACAGGTCTCCAGTTGGATCTGTTTTATATTGTGAACAGTGGAAAGTTGCCTCACAAATCAGCAACATTCCCTTCATTGATCAAGATCTCTATGGTGATGAAATCCTTGATTTCAAGGAGGAATTGCAGTTGCTCGGTGTGTTAATTGGCTTCAATGAGAATTACACACTTGTTGCTGACCACTTGAAAATCTCTTCCTCATTATGCGCTCTCACTGCTGAGGCCACTCTTCTGGTACTGGAATGCATGCATCATTCAAGATCCGTTGACAAATTTGTTAATGCACTTAAATGTGTTAAGTGCTTGAAGACAAATACTGGTTTCAAGAGTCCAGATGAAAGTTTTTTGTTTGATCCTCTATGGGGTTCTATTCTACAAGTTTTCGATGATATTCCCATCTTAGATCAAAATTTCTATGGAAGCACCATCTTGCGTTGGAAATCAGAGTTGAAGCAATTAGGGGTATCAGTTGATTTTGAGGACGCTGTCAAAGCATTTGTTGGTCTTTTTAAGAGGCGCTCTTCTACATCATGCATTTCGCAAGACAATGTTTTCAAGAGGCGGTCTTCTACGTCATCCATTTCGAAAGACAATGTTTTGTTTTTTCTTTCTTGTTACAGACAGCTGACAAAATTGCCTCATAAAATTCCTTCTGATTTGAAGAAGTGCATCCGTGAGGAGAAGTGGTTGCGGACACGACTTGGTTTTTATAGATCTCCATCTGAATGCATACTGTTTGGTCCAGAATGGAAATCTATTGATCCAATTACTGTGCTTCCTTTTATTGATGACAGTGATGGTCACTATGGCGCAGCAATTCATGAATATGAAAAAGAGTTGAAGAGTATGGGAGTTGTTATTAAATTGGAGGAAGGTGTGAAGTTTGTGGCTGATAGTCTTTGTTTTCCTCGGAATCCCTCCAAAATCACTAGTGCCAATGCACTATCACTGCTGAAATGCATTCAGATTTTTCAAGAGAAGGGTAACCCTTTTCCTGAGTCATTCTGCAGAAAGGTTTCTGAAAAATGGATGAGGACCAATGCTGGTTATAGGAGTCCTGACCAGTGCTTTTTATTTGATTCTAAGTGGGAACAGTACTTGAAGCCGACTGATGGGCCCTTTATTGATGAAATCTTTTATGGTTCTGAAATCAAAAAATTCAAAAAAGAGCTAACTGCAATAGGAGTTGTTGAAGTTGAAAAAGGATGTTCTTTGCTTGCCGGCCATATCGATTTCCACTCTGACCTTGATACCGTAACTCGAATATATAAGTTCTTGGCAGGATTTAATTGGGTAGCTGGTGCAGAAGCTGGCAGAGGGATTTGGATTCCGGATGGAAGTGAGAATGGACAGTGGGTCAATCCTGAAGAATGTGTTTTACATGATAAAGAAGGCCTTTTCAGTTTGCAGTTGTATGCATTAGACAAACACTACGACAGGAAGTTATTGGAATTCTTCTCCAGTGCTTTTCGAGTTAAATCCAATCCCACAGTTGGTGATTTCTGCAAGCTTTGGAAGGATTGGGGAAGTTCAGAACATAAACTGTCAAATGATGAGTGTTGTGCGTTTTGGGGTTGTGTTTTGAAGCATTGGAGTTCGAAGACTGAGGCACTTCTTGCTGACAGCTCGGTGAAGCTGCCTGTTGACTCAGGATCAGATGGAATTTTGTTGTTTGATAGGCGTGATGTCTTCATTGCTGATGACCTGCAGCTGAAGGATGCTTTCGATCAGTCTTCTTGTCGCTCAATATTCGTTTGGTATCCTCAGCCTAGCTTGCCTGCTTTGCCTCGGACTAAGTTGCTTGAAATATTTAGCAAAATTGGGGTTCGCACAATCTCCGAGGCTGTACAGAAGCAAGAATTGTCCTTAGAAGGTGGTCCCAAATTCAAGCAGGTAAAACCAAGGAATGTATTTCTCGGCCAGCCACTGGCTAAACTCATTCTTGGCTTTCTAGGTAATCCTACTCTTAAGTTGGAAGCAGCAAAGAGACATGAAGCTGTCAGGTCCCTGCTGAATCTCTCAGTTAAGGAGACTGAAGATCCAATCGAAGAAAGGTATAGTTTGTCATTTTCGTCAGGGGAAATTGTGAATGTTAGAGTAAGCCAAATGATTCGTTGGGATAGAGAGAGTTCTACTCTTTTCACACAGAGGTTGAGCAGGTCTCATGGACACACAAATCTCCTTGAGTATGCAATACACTTTTCTGAAGTCATATCCAAGGGAGTGTTATGGGAGATGGAAGATCATGTGAATGCACTTGCTGAGCTGATTAGGTTGGCCTTCCTGCTGGAATTCAATGAAGAAGCTGTCAGGTTTCTTATGAAGTTCAAGAATTTGCCGATTTTCATGGAGGATGAGGAGTTCCTGTCTGCAGCCTTCTCTTCTGAGTAGGTATGGTGTGAGCAGCTGTTTGCTTGCATCCCCTTTTTGTTTTTCCTTTCTAATGGTTTGTGTGTTTAAATTAGTGGTGTGTGTGCCCGCGTTTCTTTAAATATGTAAATATTGGATCAGTTGTGTTACTGATTCAAATTAGTTTGCCAGTATGTGGTTTATTTTATTCTGTGCCTGTTCTGGACCTCTGTTGATAGCGCTGTATATGTAAAGACTAGAATGGGTTTGCCTGTTAAGAAGCTAGCTCTATTGGCCTTTTATTTAATAATTGTTATGTTTCATTATTGTTCAATTTGAACTTTTCGCTTCCATAATATGCACTCCCTTTCAGCTGTCAGCAGGGAATTGATCCTTCAAGCATGCAGGAATTGTGAATTTCACAAAAAAAAAAAAAAAAAAAAAAAGAGTTAACTTTGTTGCTAAAATTGATGAAATATTTTACTGTTGTAGGTATGGATTGTATCATATTGTCACAAACTATTTTCCTGAAATGCAAAGTCAATATATGAAGCCCTTAGACAGGTTAACGAACTGCCCACAACGACTAATTTTTGTCACATTGCAAGGCGATGCTAGAAACTTCCCTGCACTGACCAATCTGGTGTCAACAACAGTTCCAGTAACTGTTGATCATGTTTGTGGCCATAAAACTCATAGTTGTTATGTTTGGTAAGAGTGTGGCATTATTAGTAGAGCAAAACTTTAAATATCATTCATGAAGTTGACTCTGTCTGTCACTCATCTTTACGGCTTTCTTCGGGGTAATTGATATGGTATTATAATTAACATGTTCAATCTTATTACCATGGATTGTAAATAATTAACTTGTTCAATTTTATTTACATGGTAATTAAGTTGTTTATGAGGAGTAAAATGTCATGTATACTATTTAAAATTACTTCTTTTAGGTACATAGACTATAAATTTATAATAGTGAGGGATGTTAGGGATGAAACACACCTTACGCCTTGTGAATAGGCTTATGATATGATACTATGTATTGAATCGGCTTATAATATGATATAATCATTATTTAATATAATAAAACCCACTTTTATCATTTGGCTTTCTTCTCACTTATTCTTTATTTTTATTTATTTATTTTGGAAACTCACTTATGATGGGTTTACTTCAATCGCATGAATTGGATTGTGAATTGAAATGATTTGAAATCGAAATGATTTAGAATTGTAATAATATATCATAATCAGAATAAATTGTTTACATCAACTGCAGAAATTAGAATCGGAATCAGCAGTATTCTTATTGAACTGTTTACTTTACTTTAGAATAAAAATGAATTAATTATAAGTTATAAAAATGTCCATGATTAAAATTATGAATTAAGTATAATATGTAAAATTATGTTTAAAATGTAGTGTCATCTTTTTGTTATGTAACTCGTCATAATTGGTAAAAAAAACTTTTTTAATAATATTATTGTAAACATATTGTGTATCTTTTTTTTTTTTTTTCTTATTTTACTTTAGAATCAGAATGAATTAATTACAAGTTATAAAAATGTCCATAATTAAAATTATGAATTAAGTATAATATGTAAAATTATGTTTAAGATGTAGAGTTATCTTTTTGTTATGTAACTCATTATAATATGTTAAAAAAAAAAAACTTTTTTAATAATATTATTGTAAGCACATTGTGTATCTATTTTTTTTTTTTTAAATATATTATGTTTTTATATTATATATTAAGTCATATTTTTTTTTATATATAAAATGTTACATAAAAATATGCTTACAATAATATAATTAAAAAAGCTTTTTAACTATATTATTGTAAGCATATATATATTTTATATAAAATGTCGTGATTAATATATATATTATTATCTTTTAAAAAAGGATATGAGAGACGTTTTACCTTGTAAAAAAAAAATGTGAATGAGATTCCCAAATGGGAAGGAGAAATGAGATTCCATTACACAACCATAAATTCATGTAAGACTCACAATTTTATTTTCATTACAAAATGATTAATAGTGTTTACTTGCTCTGAAATCTATAGAATAGTTTTGATTTCAAAGTAAGTAAACACTATCAATCATTCTCATTTCTTATTTTCTAATTTATCAAGTAAACACACAGTTGTTCTTGATTTTTAATGTTATATAAAGTGAGTAGGCACTTTCCAACTATAAAGAAATATTTATATTCTATAGCATAGTTTTGAATTTTGATTAATCATCACTCCAAGAAGACTTAGGATTCTTCAACAATCAAATCCCTTCACAAAAAAGAAAAGCTTAATCCTTTCAGAAAAATAACAGCGTAATTAGGAGTTTAAGGACCTAGTTGATGAACGCATAATTGCTTGTTTCCTTTAAAAAAAAAAAAAAAAAAAAAAAAAGGATCCTTATACAAAGAAAACTAAATCCAAAATAGAGGAGGAAGTGGAGGCCAACTCTCCCTAGAGATTTGTAAATTCAGTTTGGTTCGAGTTAGTTTAATATCAAACTAAACCCATACTCATCGGATTAGTTATCTTTTAATTCAAATCAAACCATTATGATCACATAAATCAAATTAAACCAATTTAATAAAAGTTGGGTTGGTTTGGATTAGTAGAGTAGTTTTTCTTCTAAATTTAAAAATAGTATTTTTTTTTCAGACATAATTATTTTATGGCAACAAAATTTGTGTTTGTACGAACAATAAATTTATTAATTCATACCTACAAATGTAACCAATTAATCAAATTAATTAAAATCTTTAAAAGTAACTATTAATACTTATGCATTTTATTTCGATTTGCAATTTACTAACTTATTACATAATTTTTTTTTTTTATTACAACTTATAACTCTTATAATCACTTTGTTTAAGACGAAAAAGCATACATGCATTCAAAAATCAGAACTTGATGAACAATTCTTAAAGTTAATATTTTCAAAAATACTTAATTTATTGTATAGATAATAAACAACAGAAATAAATAAATAACATATATATATATATATATATCAAAGCCATTGGATCTTGACTTACAGATTGGCCTTCCAACAACTTATCAACTTTATATAAATCAATTTTAAATTATGCATACAAAGATACACGCATACAATACGATAATCATAATTAATCAATAATAAATAATTAAAAGATTAAAAGTAAAAATAAGTAATTATAGTGTATCAATTATGCAAACTTATTTTCTTTTCTTTATAATTGATTTGGTTCGGGTTGTGTGGTTTACAAATTTAGCAACTCAAACCAAATAATAAAGTAATCGAGTTGTTCATTTGTCAATCAAATCTAACTCAAACTCACTTTTTAAACCAAATCAATTCAGTAAAATTAGATTGGTTTAATTCTATTAATCGGTTTGGCTGGTTATTAGCACACCCCTAAATCTCCCAACACTAGCCATAAATCATGTTCAAATGTGATTTTTTATTTTCTTAAAGTTTTCTTTTTCTTTATCTAATTAGCTTCTAAAAATAACCAATCTCTTAGTGCATCTTCAATGGTCTCATAGATTATGGTTTTGATAAAAAAAAGTCATGTCATCAATGTCAAGGGATTTACTTCCTACATAACATAGATATCATTTAATAGACAATTAAATTGAAAAATTGTTCTCCAATAGTTCTATATATTTTCATTTAATGCTTTCCATATTTTCCATTTAATGCTTTTATTTATAAATTTACTTTTAATTAGATTGAAAAATTAGAATTAAATCGTTATTGATTTGTTAACATGATCGTTTACCACATCCTCTGAAAATAGATAATCATGTTGATAATGTTTATTTTTTTTCTAACTACCTCAACTTGATATTGATGAGTGATAATTACATTATAAAAGTTTATTTTAACTCAATATTTATTCATATGTAATTTTTTCACAATCCATTAGAACATTGGAGATGTTCTTATCTCATTACAATTATTAATTAAGATATTTTACTTGCCTAGTTAAAATAGAATTACTATTCTATTATTCGTAAGTAAGTCTTCTATATTGCAAAATAATTAAATTAATTAATTGTTTTATCTTAAGCTTGGTGGGGGACTTTCTGCACCATATGTATTACTGGCTTACTGGATTATGGAAATTACGTAACATAGATCCCTTCATGGATATATCGCATTTTCAAGTTCTGCAAATTACAATTAACGCCACTAAGAATTGCGATTGATTAAATACACTCCAAATAATTAATATAATAATTAGTTAAAATGCATTTACTTTAGTGTGTCCCTGAGATGCTACTGTACGTGACCATGATCAAGTTGGCAATTTATGCTATCAAATCTCATTTGATTATGTAATTAAAATACATACATATATATACATATATCTTACTTGATTACATCTTCAATTTGATTTCTTGAGTTACAACCAATTACGTTCATGTGACTATATTTGACATAATAAATTGCCATAAATAATTCTATTATGACCAATAGAATACCGTGGCCATGGATTCTTAATCAGCAACCCACGTAAAGATAGGACAAACAGAGCCAACTTCATGAATGATAGTTTAGAATTGAAAATGCATATGATTCAATTGACCAGTGAAAACATATACAACAAACAAGGCAAGTTGGTAAATATCATGTTTGCAACCAAAATATCTATAAATTTTTTGTTCAAACCTTAAGAACGTCATTTTGTCCATTTATTTATGGTTTAAAAATGACGTATCTTCACCGCACTTTGCTTTGCATTCTACTCAACTATGTCACAATCTTGTGGTTCAAAAAGAACCAACCTTCGCCACATCCTTCCTGAGACTTTATGGACAAATGATCACCGTAGTGACTAACATTCACTGCAATAATACTAGCGAAGGAGTAGAACATAACAGCTATTACTATTTTTTTTCAAAAATATACACTCATGAGTCACGAGTCATGAATTATGCTATGACCAAATCTATCCTTTGAACAAGGAAATACAAACTAAAACAAATGTATCTGTACGAAGTTCCCAACAAAGATTATGGTCATAGCATTTACAAGAAGCATGGTCAAAACTTACTACTCTTCTCTATCAGGGAGAATTCTCAGGAGAAAGACCAGAACATGCTTGTTTACTCATACACCATACACGACTCCGACTTGGGGTTGCATTCACATTCACATAGCTAACGTTTGCTTCATTGTATGAAAATTCCAAAGCAGAATAATTAGATGAATCAGATCCAGGGCACTTTGCAGCCACCCTTTTGGTCTGATCAAGTAAACCAAGCCATGGTATTTCCAAATTCACATTCATTTTTAATCCTGGAACGCAACATTTGGCCATAGGTGAATTTGGATTGCTTAAAGCATCTTCTTGCAGAATGTCTCCCATCCTGGACAGTATGCTGAAAGCCAAGTTTCCGAGAACCCTGGAGTATGCTTCCAGGATTGAATGCCCGATGTCCTGTGGTAATATATATAGCAAAGAAAAAGTGTTATTTATGAATATATGTGAAGTATTCATGCAAGTCAAATGACTTACTCACCTTGCCATATTGGATTTTTGTAGCATCAAGAAATGTTTGAGGAAGATTAGGAGATTTGGTCTTGAGCAGCTGTATAAGGGCCGCTGCTTGTTCTAATAGTGATTCTGTCTTGTCCAACTCCGACATGGGGTCTTTAACAAAGGACCATGATGTTCGGACAGGGGATCTACCATTAACCTGGTCAGTAACTCTCTCTTTCCATGCAAAGACAGCAGCTTCTAACCGGTTAATGGTGTCAAGTATACTGTGTTCAGATTTTAAATCAAGGGAATTGAGCAATTCCTCAGCTGAGCTTGATTCTGCAGTCAAAACTTTGTATAATTCCTCACCAAGGCTAGCCTTCCCGGACTGAAAAGATATAGAAATGAAGGGGTTAAATTCAAAGAAGTCAAGCAGCCTCTGCTGAGTTATGCTGGGAGAAGTAAAAAGAATTGAATTTGCAAAGGAAAAGGTTGAAGACTAGAAAATATATGAAAAGTTTGCAGGATTATCGATGATTAGCATTTAGCAATGCTTAAGATGACAGATATATAGTAGACTAACCTTGGAAAGTGCATCTTTGATAACGGCTGGCACTGGCATTTCAAGCAAAACATTTGCATTGATAGATTTGGCAGCTTTGAATACTTGATGTACCACCTTACCCTGACACAGCAATTTTTTCCTCGCAGTTTCAGAGAGTCCAGTTGTTGGTACATGGGGCAACGGGAGCCACCACCTCTTGCTCTCCCTAGTACTCTTGCTTCTCCCTTCTGCCCGGCTACCCACTTCTTCATACCAAAACTCGGTATTCACCATTGAATCCAATATCTCCTGCCAATATAAAATTTCGAAACTGGTGAAATTGGATAACATATCAATCCATAATGGTGTTTTGAACTTCATAATGAGTGAAGAGATCACCTACAATAAGCATAGAGTCCAACTTTTGTAGTGCTGGAAGATTCAAATGGATGTCTGCACGGGCTTTGGGAGTCATTATCTGCTCCAACGATAATCAAAACTATACGTCACCAATTGTAGATTACATATGGGAACTGTTCTTCTGCAACAAACAAAAATGAAAAATACCTCTAAGGTGCGGCCATTTGCACCATTTTGCTTGGCAGGAACTAACTCAACCATATAGTTTGTAGGAGATAATAACCAGTCCATCTCTCTCTGCCATTTGTTCTTCCTTTCCTCAGATAGTGGCTCCAATTTCCACAACTCCCCAAAAACTGAGGCTGCAAATTACAGGACTAACTTTGTAAACAATTGGGTTAAACTAATTACTTGAAACTTTGTAAACAGCTCGATTCTGCTAAGAGAATAGAGCATAAAGCCTACCTGCAAGATTTAGTATAGCATTTGACAATGCTAATGCAGTGCTGACACCCATACGTCCACCACTTATATCCTCACCTAATAACAGCTTTGCAAATTTTTCTTTCATTGTCTCAACATCTGAAAATCGAATGGCATAGGGAGGTTTGCCTTTGACATAAAAATTTTGGGGGCTTTCAGGGATCTCCCATTCATCCGAACCCTGTTCATCCCTCTTCATTGTCAACCATTTAGAAGAAAAAGATCCAAAAGCATCTTTGCTAGAAGAACAGCTTGAGTCATCATCATCCAAGGAGTCAGTTACACATCCATCTCCTCTGCTTGTTCCACTTTCATTCTCATAAGATTGATTATTGAGAATGCAGCTCTGAAGGCCATTATATGTCATTATTCCTGAAAATTTAACATTACTTTCACTTCTTCAAATATCAAAATAAATCTATGCCCTCGTTTTAAAATATGCAATAAACTATGTCAACAATTACAAAAACTAAAATGTATAGAGCAGTCTAAGAAGGTTGACACCTCTGGAACATTAAGTAAACATAGTTAAACTAAAGTATCAACCAGCAATGTCGCTTAGTATGCAACTGTATTTGCTATAGAAGCTACATTTTTGAGACCATGTTTTTGTCAGGAATACTAATCTATGCCAGTTTCTGAATAAACCTACTAATTATGTATATTGGTAATGATAAGATTGTTAATTAAGTGAGACATGCATGGTACATTCATGTCAAGACTCAAGAGACTTGGCATGTTATAATCCTATTCACAAGGCGTAAGGTGTGTTTGAGAGAGATGTCGATCAACAAACTATTGATTACATTCAAGAACTGACTAGTGACTTGTCAAGTAGAATAACCAAATAAATAAACGCTTGTTTAATTATAACAGATCCAGCGGCCACAAACCCACGAGATTCACAGTGGCAGTCAGTCAACTTTGTTTAGATTATGTCACGTAGGTACTATTTATATTTTTGACCATCAAGTCATCAACAACTCTTCTTCGCACGAATGCCTTCTCAAAATTTAACAAAACTTTAAAGTTCTCGGAGATAGAAAGAAATCCAATATTCTCTGGTATTATGGAGTTTTCGTTATTTTATAGGTTATTTGAAAAAAAAGAAACAAAAGAATCTTTGATGAAGTTAAAAAAAGGAGAAATTTTTAGGGAATAAAACATATTATTTGATTTCCCTCTAGCCTTCTTCTAGTTAAGATTTTAAAGATCTTTCTTTATCTTTTCATTATGCCGTATTTTGTTTTTATCTTGTTTCCTTTCTTGTATTTTGTTTTTGCTTTGGTTAGTGTTGTTGGTGGACTACCGGTTTGCATTTTAACTTCTCTCTTGGTTTTTAATAGAGTCTTTGTTTCCTATTAAAAAAAAATTCACAAAACTTAAAATTAAGGTCTTTCACCGTGTAATTCACGTTTATATACGTCTGGCATCCTCATCTCAACATTTTTCGACTTTTTGTATAAAATGAAGATGCCAGAGCCCAAAAGAGATCAGAAGCATCCTAAGCTACATTACAAATTGGACCAAATGAAGACGGAAGTTTCCCTTCAACAGTGACACATCCTTTTCTTCTTTTCTGGCTGTTTTTTAGCTAGTTTCTTTGTGAAATTGTGGTTGGAGAAAAAGGTCGGTAAGTAATGTTGCACTCAGAAACCAAAACAGGACAAAAAGATATTAAATTATGGAATGGACAAGAGGAGAGGAGGGAATCAAGTAGGGGCTGATCTAAAGTAGAAGTGTAGAACTACACCAACCTTTTTTTGATCAAAAGTCTTAATGACAATGACTTTTGTGTCCAGTGTCCCCACCCAGTCACTGGGTTGTCTCATTCCGCATAAGCAGCAGATTTAAATATACTTAGGGTCCACCAAATATTAATCAAAATTAACAACGGGTTTGATTTGATTGGTACTATAGAGTATCGGTCCATGTGCGATTGATAAATCACAATCAATCTCTACACGTTATCCTAATTAAATTCACTACTACATTCAAGATTCTGGCCACTACTTCAAAAGTTAAAAAAAAATCCAAAAAGTTACATTATTGAACAACCCCCATGTGGCTTGCACGTTTAATGAGATACTACATATGACCCATTAGTTGGGTCCACTTAATAGTTAGGAGAACTACCAACACGAGAACAGAAAGTCAATGTAGAAAAATGACTGCATACCTGCATCTATTGAATTACTATGATTAAGCAATGTTATAATGTATTTAGAACACATTTTGAAGCTTTATTGATTAGAAATTTAAAATTTAATTTAATTATGATTGAAGTGCCAAAACATATGATTATAAATGCACAATTGTGAGCACAGTGCGTAACCTGCTGGAAAGGCACACCCCACTTAAACATCAAAAGACAGGTTCTATCCTCATCCAGTCATAATATGCATGTCACAAATTTCTCATATAGTTGTGGGTTGTCATCTCCTAGTTTCAAGAATAGATTTTCGAGCCGTTTGTTAAACAGTCTCTATCAATAAATCCCGGTAGATATTTAACTTAATGTTAGGAATTGTATGTGTATAAAAAAAAAGGTTTCATCGAGTAAAAGTTTAAATTTAAATTAATTATGACTGAAGGGCCCAAATATTATGATTATAAATGCACAATTGTGGTTCAAAATTCTGACCCCTCTAATGGTTACCATAAATGTTCTGGGAAGAATTAAATAGAGGCAACCCTTGTTGCATGCATGGCATGCCGGTGGTTGTCACACTAAGGAGGACTAGTGGGGGGTCCTTCACATTTCTTTTGGTTCGCACGTTACATTGGGGCCCTATTTTTCCTCTTTTATCACACCCCAGTCCTTGAAGAGGTCTCCAAATAAGGTGAAAGAAAAAAAAAAAAAGTCATGAAAATTGAAAAGAACTGAATATAACATCCAAAAAGGATTAGAATTCTTCGTTGATTTAAAAATTGCGGTCAGCAAACGCATAGATCATTTTTTCAAACTCACTCCATGTGGTAGGTCATGTAACATGTAACACAACAAACAAAATTTCATGACTAGCTAAGGTCTGCAACCATGCATAATTATTGACTTGATTATGCATAAATAAATCAATAAATTAATTAATTAAAACACTATAGACAGCATAAATTACGGGAATGAATAATTAAAATAAACGAACAAACAAACAAATAAATAAATATTCTTACTGTCTTGTTCATCGAAATCGAGACTGCCTTCCCTTTCTCTGGTGCAGCAAACCAGTCTCCTCCTCATGGTCATCATCTTCGTTTCCTCTTTTACCCTTTTCACCGTCTTAAAACCTGTAATTTTTGTTTTGTTTTGTTTAATTTAACCTCTTCCATTTTCCACATCAAGTAAACACATCTAAGTACCCTTGTTTTCAAGATTAATATATTCTTACTTAAAAGCAAATCAATTATTAGAATGAGCTTGCTCAACTATCATCCATAGCAGAAAAAAACAAGGTCCAATTATACCCGTACACTAATTTATAGAATATTTCAAAAATCATAATGATTGATAATTGCTGTCAATTAATTACAAAACAACAAATTTTTATCAAATAAACATGAGTGACACTACACGTATCAAATTTTTTTCAGTAGTAGCAATAATAACACTACCTAACATAACATCACAAACTGAATCCTCCAAGTCATCCATAGACATAAGTCACATAACACAAATAAATGTGTCATAACTCCGATGTAAGGACAGGATTTTCAGTCTCATAAATAACCAAGACATGCACTAGAAAAACTTTAATCACAGTTGTATTTTATACCATGTGGTGAGAGTGTGACACGAATTTACAAATTTACTAGGCATGAACTTGAATTAAAGTGTGTTTTCATGTAACGCATGACCCAATTTATTGATGGGCCATTTTCCGCAATCTTTGGCATGGCAGCTACCTAATTTGTAGATATATCTGTATAAATCCTAAAAACAAATTAAAATTATAACAAAACAAGTATGCGTTCAAATTGTGTAATAAAACACTCTATTTTTATTATACACAGAATCCTAATCAAAATTTTTAGTAATTGTAAATATACTTGTAATTAAAAAAAAAAAAAAAAAAAAAAAAAACTCCATTTTTATAAGAAGAGAGATTTCCATCTATAGATTTACAGTTAATTACCACATTTAACATGAAAAGGAAGATTAATGTAGAATGATGTGATGATTAAAACACCGAAGTGGTCGAAAATGATTTGATATGAAACAAAATGTAAAGATTGACTGAAAAGATGGAAAAAAGAAAGGATAAACAGATTTGAAATATTGCGTACAAAAACAGTAACTTTTAGGTAAAGCGAGTGATTATGGGAACTTTTTGGTTTCACAGTCAAAAGTAGGAGCAGGCACATCACTGTTATTCATTTCGTTTCTTCAACAAAAAGTTGTACAACATAAATCTTAATCAGAGAATCTAACACCATTCGTCAGAAAAAGAGAGCATCCACAATTCAAGGAGAGAGAGATGTAATCACAGTAAAAACCAATTTTACTTTGAAAAACAAACAGAAATGAGAACACAGGAGTTGATGGATCCAATCAAACAAACGAAAAACCAAAACAAAAACGAAGTGAGTAAATAAATATTTAAGAGAGAAAAATGAGAAGTGGAAGCAGACCTTGACATGGTGAGAGAAGGCATGGCCGTAAGTTGGTGCAAGTGAAGAGAGCTATATCATGTGCGAGGGAGAGAAACTGGAGGAGTCAAGAAGAGTAGGTAGTAGAAGAGAGGCATTTAATGCATGGAATGGTGTGTTTTTGTGTGGGATGAGAGCAATGGAATGGTCTATAATTTGGTTAAGAGGAGAGAATATTACGGACGCATTTAATGCAGAAGGTGGGAGACAACCCAACTGCACACTCTTCATTCTATTTCTTTATTTATATATATGTGTGGTGTGAAGAAGAAATTATCATTTTCAAAAATATATATATATATATAAAATTGTAATTTATTTTATTTTTTGAAGGAAACAAAAGATGAGAAAGAAAAAAGAGAGAGATGGAGAAGAGACAGAGCGATAGGGAGGTGGGTATGGACTTTAGCGGGAGGCTCCTCTCCACTGACCGGACGAGAGTCGCAGTGGCATCTCAAATCATCTACGAGTGGGGCCAATAATGAGCAACGGATCCGACGGCCCACATGTAAAGCACACAACGGAGTTGATGATTGCTAGAACGATGACTGGCTTCGTGTCGTGACTTACCAAGTAGGGGGGGTCCCGCCTGCGGAGCTTTGGATAGAGTGGCACCGATTTTTAGTGTGTTTTTATTAGATTGTTAGGGTAATTTGAATTGCAAAGAGCCTGGTAATGATAATAAGGCAAAATTTTGTACACGTCAATTCTTGTTCTTTAAAGAGAAACCATGAGCTCTCTAACTAGGATTGAGGAAGAGAGAGAGAGAGAAAGGTAATATTTCAATTGCCACAATTGTTAGTCAAAGAAATAAATTAGTCAAGTTTGGATTTCATTGTATCTAAAATTAAATCTAGTTTACAAGCCTTGCCTAGGAGGTGCAACTAAATGACATTGTAAGCCATTTTCAAATGTGAACTAATTCATGGGAATCAAAATGAAGAGTTGACGTATAAATCTAGTATCTTTTTAAATTATGCACATTGAGTTTCATTATTCATGCATCCTGAAGGTCGACTGCTTTATGATATTTTTTTATTATTACTTTCATATATATATATATATATGTATATTTGAGAATGAGAATAGAAAAAAAAGAACTATAATTTTTTTTGAAGAAAAAAGAACTATAATTTATAATCTCATTATTACAAGTACAAACGGCTTGTTACTAGCTGTCTCATGGCATTTACTTTTATAGTTCATTCAATCCAAAAATAATTAGTTGTAGTCATATATTGGGTTGTGGTCCGACGGTTAGATCATCAGCCACTCTTTGTCTCTATAGACGTGAATGGTCCTACACAAAAAAAGTCTCATAATATTGTGGGTATTTTCCTCCTATGCTTTGGTAAGTTGCCCCCTCCTATTTCTGGAAGCTAATCTCCGGACCGCATCACAACATTTCATTGCTGCTAGTTTTGATTGTATCATGGACTAGTCCTAGTTTAGAAAAAAAAAAAAAAAAAGTTAAGCCCAAAAAACCGATTAAAGTTTATAAAAATGTTCATTTTACAACTATAGTTTGATTTTTTGTCCAAAATCTCATTTGATATTAAAAAAAATTAACAGAAAATGATTATTTTATTCTCTATAACTTTATCATTAATTTGTGACTATCGGAGTATTATCGTTATTTCACATGTCTCTAGGGGGTATTTTGAGTATTTTTATTAATATCAATGAGGATTTTAGATAAAAATTAAAACATATATGGTAAAATAGATATTTTTATAAACTACAATAATTAATTTGAGATTATCCCAAAAAAAAAATCTAAAAGTAAAATTAGTCATAGATTTTATTTTCTCTTTCTTAACATCTCAACCAATCCAACCTCATATGAAAACTTGAAATATATATATATATATATAACTTCTATGATCAGTTTCTTCTAATTTTTAAAAATTAAATGAACCAATCAAATTCATTTATTATATTTGAATTGAATATGAAAGAAAATTTGTTTTAAGAAAGATAATGCAATAAATGAATTTAATTAGCTCGTCCTAACTTTTTAAAGTTAAGAGATATTGACCATACAAGTTATATATATGGGTGGGTGTTTGTCAGGTAAAGTTAGATTGGGTTGAAAATCTCTCAACCCGATATAAATTGGGTTAAAAATTTTTCAACTCAATCTAACTCACCCGATGATAGTCAAATTGGGTTGATCAAGTTGGATATCAATTGAAATCTTGAAAAGTTCTTATAATTACAAAAAAAAAAAACAAAAAATGTAAAATACAATTTAGCCTACTACAAATAAAAAATTCCATTAGAGTTAACCGTTGATTGACAAAAAGATCAAAATATCCTCACTTTTTAATTATTTTTTAAAATGGAATTTAAAAAAATAATTAAAATTTAAAAATTAAATAAAAATAAAAAAAATTACATAAAAAAATTGTTCATTAGATTTCCACCGTCCATCTTAAGACGGTGGAGATTAATTTGTTTTTTGCCTAAATAATTTTTTATTTAATTTATTTTAAAGCTTTGAAACTTATTTTTTTTAAAAAAAAAAAAAAAAAGGAAGTAAAAAAGATGTTCTTCATCTGGGAAGAAACATCAACCATCCATTAACAAAATTGTGACCCATTTTCAACCCTACAACCCATTTTCAAAACATCAACCATCCATTAACAATAGAATTTAAAAAAACAAATCACCAACAAAAATTGAAAAAAAAAATCACCAATAGAATTTGAAAAAAAAAAAAAAAAAATCAACATCTTCAAACACCCACATGCAATCATCTTCAAACCCAGAATCATCAATCATCAACCCAATATGCAATCATCAGTCATCAACCCAATGTGCAAACATCATCAGTCATCCACCTGTTGCAAACTCATCCATCCATTACACCCACTGGTTCAAAAAATCATCAACAATCACCAGTTAAAAAATCATCAACAACCCAAATAATCATCAGTTCAACCTCATCAACAAACAACCATCAACATCTTTAAAAAATGGGCAAATTACACTAAAGTACCCGGACCTATCGAATTATTACAGTCATGATGCGAGTTTTATCTAAATTACACATAAATACCTTTGACTTGGTTTGACTAACGACCAATTAACGGTAAAATTAATGCTCAAGGGTAAATTGGTCTTTTTATATATCAAATAATATTTGGGATATTATTTAAACAAAATCTCTCTCTCTCTCTAAAACAAAATCTCTCTCTCTCTCTAAAACAAAATCTCTCTCTCTCTCTCTCCTTCTTCTTCTTCTTCTTCTTTTGCTCATCATCATCATCATCATCATCTTCTTCTTCTTCTTCTTTTTCTGCTTTTCTTCTTCTTCTTTTTCTACTTTTCTTCTTCTCTGGGTTCGAAGGAACCCAGAACTGTTGGTTGGTCTTCTTCGTCATCTTCTGTTCTTGTTTTTTTTTTTCCTTTTTTGCGTGGTGGTTGGTAATGGTTGGTTGCTGAATTGTGTGGTAATGGTTGGTTCACAGTCATGGTTCGAAAAAACTGGGTTCAAAACTTTTGTATTTTTGGTGATTGTGTGGTGATGAGGAAGATGCGTGATTCAGGGTGATAGGGATTTCGTGATGGTTTGATGGGTTCATGACTGTGAACCCAGTCAAATCTGGGTTCAAACTCAGATGCCTAGAAGAAGATGTTGATGAACAAGAAGCAGAAGAGAAAGGAGAACAGAGATGATAAGGGCATTTGTGTCATTTCATTCTAAAAATGTTGTCAAACTGTTAAGTTTGACTAAGTCAACTAACGGTAGGGTATTTACCTGTAATTAACGATAAACTCACACCATGAATGTAATAATGTGATATGTGAGGGTACTTTAGTGTAATTTTCCCTTAAAAAATAATAATAATAATGATCAACCCAAAAACACAAAAAATAATCAAATCATTAAAAAAATCACAAAAACAAAAAGAAAATTGAAAAAAATCTGATGGAGCTAACAAACATGGAGCAATCCCAATTTTGGGTTCGAAGTCTAGAACCCTTGAGCCCAGATTTGGGTTTGCAAAAGAAGAAGAAAAAGGATAAGAAGAGAGGGAGAGAAAGACAACGAAGAAGAAAAAGAAAAGTTATACTTCCTAACAGCATCTATTGAACCCAGGTCTGGGTTCAAAGAAGAAGAAGAAGAAGAAGAAGAAAGAGTAAGAGATACACGGTGAGAAGAAGAAGAAAAAGAAGAAAAATTAATAGTGGTTATTGTTGTTGATTTGGCGTTCAAAGAAGTTGAAGAAGCAGATCAGTAGTAATGAATTTGAAGAAGTTAAACCAGTTAAGTGGTTGAGGAATGTGATTATTGGAAGTGTTGGGTGGCTGATAAATATGATTATTGGAGATCTCCACCAACCATTTAAAAAAATGGATGGTAGAGATCCAATCTAAAAAATAATTTTTTATATTAAAAAATATTTTTTTAAAAAAAGTTAAAAATAAGATTAAAAAATAATTTTGTTTCTGCCTCAATTAACTTTAATAGATAACAGCAAAACGTAACTCCCTCTATCAAACCAGTAAGTTAAATTATAATTTGCTCTTACAAAAAATATTTCTGATATTTTATTATCACATATAAATTCAAACATTACACAAATAAAGGTTTAAATTATAACACAAGTATAAATAAAGATAATTCATAAAGTGATAAAAAAAAATTAACTCATTAACTCATTAACTCATTAAATATTATAAACAAAAGGTTAATCTATGAATCACAAAAGCATTAAAATAAAAAAAGAAAAAAAAAAAAAAAACTAAGAACATATTTGGCTATCCTTGATCCTTTTAGAGAGAGGAGAAAATTTTGGATTTAAAATTAGTAGTGGGTTTTTGTCAAGTTGAGTTGAAAATTTTTAACCCAACCTAACCTAACTGAATATAAATTTCAACCGAATCCAATCTAATTCGTCCTTTTTTTCTTTTTTTCTTTTTTTTTTTTTTTATAAAGATTTAATCTACTCAACCTAACTAAAAATGGTTAGTTGGGCTACAGATGCCCACCTCCACACGCACGCATGCGTGCGCACGCACACACACACACACACACACACACATGTATATATATATATATATATATTGTGTAATAGAGATTTGATCCTTATATGTTTATCTAAGATTTTATATTAGTAATCAACATTTTTACCCCACTATCCAATATGATTTGATGATAATACTCATTCAATATAACATTTTACTTTCAAATGGCCCACACTAGTACATTACAAGTGGTATTAAAAAAAAAAAACAAATCAACATTTTCATAATCTATTTAATCGACGAAACCAAAATATCCCAATTGATCCATTTTCTGTTGCATCATATGGATGATATCAACTACATTTAGAAACAAGAATAGCTAGACGTACTGATGAAAGTTGTTATTTGCAGAAATTGGTTGATTGGATACGTCGGTAAAGTGGAGACCATTGAACAGTTGAAGGTCAACAAGTCAAAGCACATCATTAATAGGGATGTTTGACTTAGGAGTTGGCTAGGTTTTGAAATTGGTAAAAAGACTAAGACGAGCGTCTGGCTTCAATCGAGCATAGGGAACTAACAAGTTATGACAATGTGACAGTGAAACATGCAATTAGTCGGGAAAGTCGACTCATATAAAATAACAACACGAATATAATCAAGAACGAGTAAGGAAAATGGTTTTATTGAACGACGAATACCTATTTTACACTGAGAACATTGGTATCGACTAGAATGGTCGGATTGTTCTAAAGCCATCGGGTGTCTAACGCACATTAAATATAGTATGGTTAAACGTACATAATCATACTTGTAATGTCACTAGGCAAGTTGACGTTAGTGCATCAAATTAGAGATTAATTGACATAAATTATTGTTAAGCCTAGATGATAGTTGGCGTGGCACATGGTGTGACAAGTACTCGAGTTTCCTTATTCTAACACACCATCTCCAAACCTATAAATAGAAGAATCATTTCTCCTCCAAAGGTTAGAGAATTCTTTCTCTCTCAAAAGTCAAAACCTTCTCTCTGAACTTCCTTACTCTTTTTAAAAATTTCAAACTGACTTGGGAGTCAGAGTATAAAAGCCGATCGACTAGCCGATGCTCCTAATGTGTCTGTTCATCTTTATAAGTCCTTCTCATAGACAGGTTCATCGACTACCACTTGGCCGATTAGTCAACTACTAAACATCAACCATTCACGTGCCTCTATGATGGGATTTAAGGAAGTAAGCAAATAAGTTGTCTAAGTTTATAATAAAAGGATGAAGGGGGTTTTATATGGGCTGGTTCAACCGTTCAAGAGCTTTTGGTCAAGAGTCTAAGCACCCCCCCCCCCCCCCACAAGGATTTGAAAAAAACAAGGAATCGATAAGTTTGCTATATGCAACTTGTGCAGTCTGCTCTTTTTTAAAAAAAAGAAAAAAATGTGCAACTTGCAAACGTGCAGTGTAGAGTAGTGCACTTAAATAGTCGAATGTAGCCAATTTTGATTTATGTGCGTTGTTGTACACTGATCTTGTACTGTTGATAATTGTTAAAAGCTGTTATTTTTATTAATTATGATTATTACATTTTAAAAACTGCTTATATTGTTTAAAAGCTGTTGTAAGTGTTTTTCTTTTTTCATCAGGATCCGTGTCATGCCGCTACTTCTTTCCTTTGTTTGATTGTTAATTATTATTTTAAACTCTTATTATTTATTCTTTCTATTTCTAATATAATTAACTTCCTTCATTTTTATTGTTTCTATTAGACTTAGTTTTCCTACTTCTAATATTTATCCTACTCCTACTTAATTAATATTTTCCTTTTTTTCAATTTCATCCTTTTAGTTCTTTCCTTGTATTTACTTCTACTTTTTGTGTGCTACACAAAATCCATTGACAATTTGCGATTTTAGTGAACAACTTTTTTTTTCTTTTTATCTTTTTCTCTTCTTATTTATTTAGCATCTCTTTATTTTCACTTTGACATCTTGTTCCTTTTCAATTTTTGATGTTTTTATTATTTTATTCATGTGCTTTCCATCCCCCAATAAATTTTCTAGGTTTGCCATGGTCTAGCACAACATAACTTGAATGGTATGGAGAGGGCATAAAAGTTTCAAAATATTATTCAAGTCCAAGATCATCAATCTTGAATGCAATTGGAGCACTTGGACAATAATTAGTATCATTTGGGTTAATTTGTACTTTGGACCATATTAATCCATTAGGGGTCATGCCTAAGGGGTTTGTCGGGTTTTAATTAAGTTTAGTTTATTTAATTTTATGTTAGTCTTAGTTTATGGGTTGAGATATTTTAATTTGTTTTAAACTTGTGCAAAGTGGGTGTGCTAGCAAAGGTTTAGGGGTATAAATTAGGTTTTTTTTTTTTTTTTTTTTTTTTTTTCAATTATTGGGACTGGTCCAGGGAACTATCGAAACCAACAAGGATGAGACAACGGTGATGCGGTCTGGGAAGCTATTCCTACACGGGAGGGATCGACCCACATGAAAGGCGGGGGGGGGGAGTGGCTCACAAGAGAGTAGAGTGTCTACCCACACTAATTGGTGAGGAAAATGCTTTTATTGGGTGTAGAATTCATGCCATAAGACATAGGGGCTTGTGGCGTTTACCAACGATGCCAATAGCCTAGCTATATTAACTTAAATTTGTGAATCGGAAGTTTAGATTTCACCATCTAACCATCTAAGTGCCCTTAATATTAGTTAAGTATATTAACTTAAATTTGTGAATCGGAAGTTTAGATTTCACCATCTAACCATCTAAGTGCCCTTAATATTAGTTAAGTATGCTAACTTAAATGTTTGTTAATTTTTTTCTGAAAAAAAAAAGGTTTGTTAATTTCCTTTTTTGAAGGATAAATTCTCTTATTTTAAGGTGTATAAAAGCTGCTTATGACCTTTCAGAAAGTCAAAAGTTGGCTTTTGGAAGCCATGCCAAAGGGGCTGAAGTTGAAGTAAGGTTTTGATGAAAAACGAAAAAAAAAAAAAAAAATATATATATATATATATATATATATATATATATATATTGGTGGTACAAGGGCCTCCAAGGCAAAACCGTCCTTGCTCTGAAATCTGAAGCTCTCGGGCAAAATCACTTTCAACGTAAAAATTTTGTCTCGCAATAAATGGGTCTGCCAATTACCAACAACCGCTCCTATTTTCAATCTTTCAGTTCTCACTGCGGATCACAATGGGATTCTGTATACAAGTATAATTCTGCTCTATATTTGGAATTTGGATTTAACTACGTTTTATGACTTTTTATAGGATCGCATTTTAAATGTTGTACTGGAATCTAGGAATGAGAGCATCTCTTCCCACGGATTTTATATAATTTACTTTCTATAAAATATATGTATAATTTGATAAATAATTAAATTAAAAAATTATTCTTCGATATTTTTATTTAATATTTTCATTTATTTTTTTAAACTTTTACTTAGATTTAAAAATTAAAATTAAATAATTATTGATTTGTTGATATTATTATCTAATATACTTTTTAAAAATAAATGATCATATTGACAATATTTATTTTTTTGGTGTCATCTCAGTTTGACATTGATAAGTGATAACTGCTATTCATATTATGTGATATATAATTTTTTATAATCCATATGAGTATTGAAGATATTCGAAGGATTCATACAATTACAGGTTGGTTGTGAGATAGATTAATTATCTCTTAATTTAATTTATTTTTTTAATTTATAAAATTATGATTTTAATTTTTATGGACTCTTGAATTAAAGTCCAATGAATGGTAATCAACTGCGTACCTATACGAAATCTGTACAATAATATTTAAAAAAAAAAATGCAATAGTATAACCCTTAAAAAGAGATTTTTTTTTTTTTTTGAAAGACCTTAAAAAGAGATAATATTATATAATCACTTAATATTTATTGTTCATGTCATCGGATGGAAATCTAATGGTTAAGAAAGAAATTATAATATAAAAAAAAAATTGTGAGTTTTATAATAATAATGCATGATAGAGAATTAGTATAATAGTATTAATTCATAACTAGTGTCCAATGTAGTCTAATGGTAAAGAACATTCATTCAATCAGATTATATCTCATGTTTGAGTCCTCCCATCACAAGTTATATCTGAAAAAAAAAAAAAAAAGTATAACTCATTCAAACATGCAAAGCAAAAATATTTATAATAAAAAATATATAAAGTCAAAATTAATCTTCTCTATATGCATATGTTTAGGAAAAAATTTAAATCCCTACTAGTTTAAGAATTACATGAAAAAGAACAAAACATATAAATTTTTAATAATATTAATCCTCATTAATATATTAATATATCAATACAGCACAACATTTTTATATATTCAATAAAAATTTATTTAACATATGATCATAACTACACTTCTAGGAGGCTGGTGGGTGGCCTGATGGAAAACGCTTACCCCACTTCTCAATGGCAAGATTCAATTCTCATTTGGTGTAACAATTTTTCCACTAGTTTGTGGGTAGTCTTCTTCTGATTTTTGAGAATAGATTTTCTAACCGTTCGTTCTATCAATAGGTCATAGGACAAACTACACCTTAAGGACAAAAACATTTATCCAGCCTTGGATTCCAAAGCAATTAATGTTGCAATACACTATGCCACCCATACCATCCTGTTCCCCTTGGTTAATAACTTGGGAGAATGGAAGAAGTACTCTTGTATTAATTTTTTTCCATACTTCAAAACTGAAAAGCGATGGCCATTTACCAGTTACCAGTGTCCCCCTACTCGGGTGCCCTTACCGTCACATTCATTGTGATGCATGCCCCAAGGACTACCCCAAACATGACCTCACTACGTACCACCGCCATCAGCAACAAAATCCCACCAATTAACTCTTGGAGTCTACTCTTTCCAAAGAGCTTAACTTCTGGACTTTTGTTCATTTTTGCTTGAGCTTCCTAAGACAAGTGTGGTACCATTGCAACATTAAAAAAATTTATTTTGATTATGTTAAAGACGTAATCAATCTAAAGAAAATAGTCAGATACTTGTTATATTGTAACACAGCTGACTTATTATGACATCATTATGTGATCTCATCAATTCACCAATTATTTATCACAACATATAGAGGCATGAGACAAATTTTGAACAACAATATTACAAGGATTTTATACTAAACGTTTATGTTATATAATATATAGATGATGCACAGCAGCGAGCGAGAATTCTACTTGGGATGAGGTAAAAGAGGCGCCGGTATGGAGGGTATATGTCTCATGTCGTATTAGATTGGCCGCTCTATACGCATCATTGCAGCTGTTGTCCACTTTTAGGCCCTACTGAGTCTTTCCATTGCCTCTCATCTTACTATCAATCTTTACTACAAGACAAATGTACAACATAAACCGATGAAATATGGTATATCCCACCACAACCACCACCAGCAGTCCACCAATTCTTGTCCCCATTTTCTTATAAGTATATGGGAAGCAACAGAACTATAGAATAGGGAGCTTTTGCGGTGTAATGATTAATGTAACCTTGTTTTTGGTGTTTCTAGAGCAGAAGAATGGATAATATATATTGCAACGGACCATTCATGTGCAATTCTTTTCATGGGAGTTTGTTCTGTTGAACCAAACACTTCTCTCATTTTGAGGATGAAGCATGAAGCCATGAAGGAAACATAGGGTGGGTTTGCCAAGGGCAATGTTAAGTTACTAACCATGAGTGGGTCCATAAAAATTGGTATATTTTTATGGTTTAGGTATCTAAGTAGCCTAGAATAAATCTTTAAGAAAAGACTTGTGTGCTTTAGGAGTTATAAATGCCATAGAAAGTATATAAAATTAAGGTAGTGCAATGTTCAGCCTCCCACATCTATACATTAAAATTGTAGGTTCAAATTATCTCTCTCCCTTAAATTCCAATTTGTACTTTGAAAGAAGTTGCAAATATTGTATTAACTGATTTTCACCATATCTTAAATGAAAAGTAAAAATTAACAAAAATTTTGCCAACAAAAATCTTTCTTAACATTACCCTTCTCTTTTCAACGAATTGCATTTTCAGTTTATTAGCTTTATTTTAATAATTCCAATGTTATGTAATCTTAATTTTTAAAGAAGTGAGCTCTTGATCAACAAAAACTAGACAGGGAATTTTCTACTATATTCATTCTCTCATTCACAAAAGTTATATTTAACTACAAACCTTTTGATAATATCACAAATGTAGATTTAACTTCTAAAGATGGCATTCAATTTGACATATTATCATGTATTAGTAAGAGTGATTGAGTATTTCTTTTGATTCTAAAATAGTAAGAATTTAAGTCTCACTTTTATCCTAAAATACAAAATATAATAATTTTTTCTGAATTTAATTATCTTTTTCTCACCATAATATATGTGATACTGTTCATATTGTTACCAATTTACAAGATTTAGACTCCAACCCCACCTATTGAACTTGGTTTCTTTACCCTTACAAGCCTCAAGGATAAGAGTGACCGAAAGGAAAAGTCTTCAAAAGTCATCTTTGCGAGTGTGACATATTTTATTGTTAGATTACACATTTGCATTGAATGAAGTCACTTCGAGCCCAAATCTACCGAAATGGGAGCTGTACCTTATTCCACTTTACCCCCGTTTGGGGGCCCTTTATTAAGACCCCCGCCGACATGCCCCGAACTGAAAACCTTTTCTTTTTCTTTTTCCCACTCTACTTTTGTTTAAATGTTGCCAATTGAAAGCATATTCAATATTTTGAACTAAAGCACGAATAAATTATACTGAAAAAGAGTTGTAAATATCAACGATCATTATTTGTGAACGGTTGGCAATTATGTAAGATGTATTAAAATTGGAATTTCACTACTATAGGTAAGGCTTAATTAGCGCGTGAGAAAAAGGCACTGCATAAAGGTTTAATGAAGATCAAACATAACTACAAGTTTAGGTTTCGTTGACAGGACTCTGATGGGACCACTTGTTATGTCTCACCATATCTTACCAAAAGGAACAAACCTTTTTTAAAGTACACCAATCCCTATCTCCATTCAAAATAACTCGACTCTTCCTTTACTCCATAGAGTCAAGCTCTAGTACTTCTCTTAAATTTAAAATTTTGTTATAGCAAGCTAAAAGGTATTTTAAAGCTGTCAAGTTTAAACCGGTCGACATTAAAAGTGGCGATGTAGGCTGCAACGTACGACATGAGGTGGAATTCTCTTGGAGTTTTATACCCTCTTTCCCTTAAAGCTTGGAACCTCGATCCAGAATTAGGTGTTCTTCCCCCGGGTACAAGCTCTTTTGCTATATGTACTCTTTCCTTGAAGCCATGGTGCCTTTACAGAAATTGACCTACAAAAGGGCCAGGTTAAGACTTTTAGTTGCGGTGCCTGCAATAACTCTCTGATGCTCAAATCAATCTTATATTGAGATACATAGAAGAGTTAAATTGATAGCACTTTGAAGAAAATTGAAAAGTGAACAGAACACATCTATAGTCTCCTTCCACCGAAAACACGATGTAAAGGACAAACATAGAAGACGTCATGTTGTTACTTCTCTATGATAAATATCAGGATATGACAACTGAGAGTCAGAAGCTAGATAAATTAGCTCGCTCTATGGCAAAATTCGTTTCCTATGGGAAATGACCATAGTTATTGTCTTACTGAGGCATCCAACCATCCAAGTGATGCAGCTCTTTTCTACTATTCCTATTTATGTTTAAAGTCTACTGTTCAAGTACAATTGAACTCCACCTAAAACAAAAGCAATGAATAAATGTAACCTGGATGTGGAGGATACAGGCGCATTTTTGTTTTCACATTTTTTCCCACCATAATGCAATATGTTCTTTTGCTCTTAGTTTTTTACTCAAATCATAATATCCCGATATGTGAAGTCAAGGATCTCGAGATTTTTCACACAAATTAAGATATATTAAAGCAAAATTGAATATTTTTGAGAAAAACTAAGAAAAATCAATTACACTAACCCTGAATGACTGGATGAGGAACCAGACTAGCTGAGACCATCCACACGCTGCAAGTCCATAAAGGTCAGCAAATAATGAATAGTTCAAAGAGTAGAAAGGAATCCAAAAATCAACTAATTAATTTAACACATCCGAATGCCAGGCACTTAAGAACAATCCTTAGTCAAGTATGTAATAAAGTTATTTATTAATGTAAAACTGTAATGCTCCAAAATGAAGTTATTTTCATGCATGACAAAAAGAACAAATAAGCAGGGCATCCACAATAAGAATTGACAGTTCCACAAGAAAGTGAGTTGGATTTATAAAACGAAGTCGGGCCTGGGCATCACTTAGCATAAAGCTTTTTAAGATGCTTGGACCGACCAATCCATTCAAACCAGAAAAAGATCAACACTGGAGCCATGTTCTATCATTATCATATATAGAAGTTTGCTATAAAATTGCTATTTCTTGCCATAATTCTTCACATAAAACTTTTTGGATGCTTCAAAAGCAGCATCTCAAATAATGTCTAGTTGAACACCTGCCTAAAAAGAACAAAGGTCAGAGAATAGTAAGTAATCCAGATGTCCAAAGACACTCAAGAATTTATTAGCTAAAGCCAGGAATATATCTATGGAGTGACCAATGAAATCGTTTTGACCAAAACATTGCAATAATTATCTCATTTTAAAACCAAAAAGCATCAGCTTTAGCTGTTTAATAATGCTTGTGCTTGTATAACTGAAAGTATGTAAAAACACTCTTAAGAAGTTTGTAAATCCCAGACATATGCCCTATTTAGAGTCCTGATACACATATAAATATGGAATATTATCTTTACAATAGTCCTGAAACTCAAATGATATCTAGCAAGTGAGCTGGATGAGTATTTATCAGCAAATAAATAAAAGTTAATCCGGAAGGTTGAACAATGATTTAATAACTATAAAATCCTGCAATTCACACAAAAAGCCTCAAGACAGTTAATAGAGAACATATCTAATTAAAGATCCAGTCAGCCTTGAAGACATGAACATGACCTCAAGTAAAAAAACAAGGGAGATATTTCCTCCAACTAAGCTATTATAACAGTGCATATCAAATTTTAAAGTGCTTCCCAAAGCAACTTCTGGCAGGAGCTAGCAAGGCATAACTGGCATCCATAATCCCGGCCACAGGATGAATACATAATTGGATAGAGATGCAAAATTTTGATGCAGCTATATATGTAGCCAATCTAACCAACTGGAAAATTACTTAAAATGTCTTCTTCTGAGTTAGACACTGTCCCAAACATGACATAGAAGAAAATGAAGAATCGAACATAACATAAGAAAAAAAGAATTCTTTAAAATCTACTCCTAGACTCTAAACTGAAACAAAAGCCAGTGCATACATCAGCAAAGCCCTCCACCTGTTTGATCCATCTCCAAGTAATATCAAATTTAATATTTTCACATATTTAAGCATATCCCAACATGCTTTTTTCCCTTTTTATGTTGAATGAAAATAATGATATAATTTATTTCAAAAAAAATAAATGATGATTTAATAGCTATATCATGGAGAATAACGTGACACTATCATGGAGAATAACGATATAATAGTTATAATTTCTACAGATGCAACAGCAATATCCAAAGTCATCAGCAAAAAGTGGTAGCTCATGGACCAACTGGATCATCTTCGCAGAGGGGGTCATAGACAATAAAATAAACTAGTAAGTTTACACATTGGAAAAAATCCATACAAATGAGTCAAATAGAGAAAGGCTTTTCCCACTGCATATTGACATGATTGATTACAGAAGATTGACTTTTATATCCAAATATATCTCATAAGAATATTATGTATCTACTACAGGTTTACTGACCATGTTTATATAGGTTTAATCACTTGAGCTTAGAAACACCATTCAGAAGGGGTCGAGTATTTTTCAAGCAATTTCAAACCCCCAATGCAAGGGTTTTTCTTCTATGCCATAGGTGGGAAGTTCAAAAGTTACTAAATGCCAGTGCACCACAAACTAACTAGCAATACACTTACTACTCATATTTCAGCATTGTTTAGTCAATGCTTCTCGCTAGTCTTTCATTTTGGTACTTTTAACCACACTATAAAGGATCCCTCGAGTGCATCCTGGGAAATATAACTGAACAAACTATCCAACAAAAATTGGTATTTATTAAGAGTTAATTCTCAACCGCAAGTTCTGCAGTTTGCACCATTAATGCAATAAAAAGGGGAGTCTCAATGTATTCTCACTTCTATATTTTAGTTAAGTTCTACAAACTTTCTTTCTTCTTTTATAACTATATCTTCATTGCTTACCTTAGATCTGCCTCAAGCTTTTTCCCTGTTATGATGAAGTCTTTGGCACCGTTAATATTTGATACCTAGATTTTTTTTTTTTTTTTTTTTTTGGAGACTGATATCTAGATGGCTTTATTATGCCTTGAGGTTAAAGGAAAATCTTTTTCTTATGACAGCAAAAATTGATGCAATGTTATAGAAATGAACAAACAAAAGTAATGCAAATCTATAATGTTGTGTATTATATAGACAACGCATATGCTTTGTACAAGAAACCTTATGAGAAAGATCACATGCACCCTTTAAGCTCAGTGTCTAAGAATTCCCAGATAACCTCCACAAAATTTACTATATTATCAGGTAACCTATAGTTTATTGAACTCAAGTTGTATACATAAGCAAATAGCTAGCGCAGAAGTTTTGGCAAGCAAAAGTCGATTTACTGTGCAAAAAAATCTTAAATTACAGAGATAGAAGTCAAACATTTTTATTCTTAACACTCACAAAACTCAAAAATGCCAATATTAACAAATGGGCCAAAGAGGAGAGTCATGCAACTGACTGTATATTTCTGCCACACAGGCAGTTGCATTCAAGCACAATTTTCAAGAACTAATTGTTTGAAATACTGTGTTGCGAAGAACCCATTCACTAAGAACACAGAGAAAGCAAATGGCAGAAGAGCTTCCACTTTATGCAGAAATATAATAAGTGAAGCACAGATCAAAACTTAGACACACTAACACCACATTTCAGGCAAGCCATACCAACTGTAGATTATCATGTCACATCCAGTCCTCAAATTGTATAGAATATTTAAACCACCTAATAATGGAATAATATACGACTATAAAAAGAAGCAATATGAATCAACTTACCAAAAATAAGATGTGCAAGCTTTTTGATAAGATTATCTGAACATACAAAATGCAGTTCCCTTCTTTCTCAAAACTAAGTCTCTATATCCAGTCACCATGTTGAATAATCCGATTGAGTCTGAACCAATAAAAATGAAGAGCAGGAAAGTAGGGCCAAGCATTACTTAACCTATCCAGTACCCAGGATTAGTTCAAACCATAAAGGGTCCATTAGGTGACTATCCATACCCTTTTCACAAATCGGCAAATACAATACAAGAACACACTACATGATTAGAAGTACTGACAAAATTCCACCTGATTATTAAACTACATGATGTTTTCAGTTTGCCACAAAGTATAGACATGACTTCCCTATAATTCTGCACAGATCTAAAGCATGAGAGAATTTTATAACTACATAAAAGTATGTCAAAGACCTTACAATTTCTGAAGAAAAAAATGTCACCAATTTGGTGTTGAAGGAACGAAATCACGAATCATAAGTTCTGATACTAGCTCAGATTTTGATAAACTTCTGTCCGACCCAGACCATGATGTTCCACGTTAAATCAGTAAGACTTACATAGTAATCAAGTAAACATGCTAAAAATAATAGCCAGAGCTGTAACTGAACTTATTATCAATAAACAACTGAAGGAATGGTACATTACGGTTACCATCTTTCCACTTCTAACAGAACAGAGGATTACTTTATCCAATAAAATCAAAATAGTTAGAGATCTTACATATCCAAACAAAAAAAAATAATAATCAATAGCATATTATCAGAGCATCAAGCCTAACAAAGATACAATAAATGAGTAATCACCATTAAAAAAAAAAAAAAAAAAAGGTTCATGCTCTTTCAGCAATTATACTTCATTGCAAATACAGTACTACTAACAAAAATTGACACCGCCTTTCTGCTATCAAAATTTTCAAAACAAAAAGAAAGCCCTCAGCTACAAGTCCATACTCAAAACTCCTCAAAATATGCAACTGAAGGGACAAGAAAAGCAAAAACTAAGCCAACGACAATAAATACACTGCGCAGGCCACGATCCATTACATACAATTAGATCAAGATGCTAAAAACAACAATCACAAAGGAATTTCACACTTCATTATAACAATATATTAATCTCTATAATATATATAAGCTAAACAAGAAATCCAAATCTATCGTGACTGTAGATCGATATCTAACCGAAATAGAATTTTTATAAAAAATAAATAAATAAAGAAAAAAAAAATCACAACCTGAGATCTGAACACAAAACGCTAAGATCCATGCAACTCCTCTCACCTCGGTCTCCGATTCAGTTGATGCAAGGCGGGATCTTATTCGCTTTTCCATTCAACAGATAGAATCAACCAATGACAAGTCGCCATCTGGCTAAACAAACAGCTAATCAGTTCCCGACCTGCACCAAGCGAATTAGAGACCGCCGGTAACTGAATCATTTAACCGTCAATCTCCATCAGAGAGAGAGAAACCCAAAGAAAAAAAAAAGACAGTGAATGGACGACTGATATGAAATTTCAACGAAATGTGAGATGTGTGTGTGCGTGAGTTTATAACCCTATCAGTGGGTTGGAGGACGGTGCTATGAGGGTTATTTATAGAGCGCACAGACGTATCTGATGCTAACACGTGGCACGCCGTGGTTTCGCTGATTCTGCAAGGATCCAAAAGGGAGACAAAAACCACAAGAAGTTGTTGGCTTGGCTGGCTCTCGATTTGCGCTTTTGTGGTTGCGGGTTTGAATTTGATGGTATCTTCATCCCCTGCTCGGGCTGTTTAATTGTTTTAAGAGTTTACAGAATGGGTCTGGATTTGAATGGTATTTACAGAGGCTGCCACTAACTTACACGTAATACCCTAGTGTTTCTACAGTGGTGCACGTGCGCGTGATCTGCAGAAGCAGCGTGTAACTTGACTGCTTTTTTAGTAGTCTGCAGTTTCGTGGCGCTCGAAAGCTTTTTAACAGTTGAGCTATTTCGATTTTATGCCATTCTTTCGCTGATATGCCACCTGGATCTTGCCTCTATTCCATTTTCACTCTTCTTTTTCTCTTTTTCTTTTCTTTCTTTTCTTTCTTTAAGTATTCACTTTTCTTTTTTTCCACTTCCAAAACTGTCTTGCATCTCTACATTTTATCTTTTATTTTTTTAAAAGTATTTTATCTTTTATATTAATTATAAAATTTCATTGGATAACATTTCATGACAAGTTCGAAATCGAACGAACTTTGCTACAGTGGAACAGCCTTACGATTCCAGATAATATTTTTTGATTCTCCAAATTTTGCCCAAATGCTATTTCGGTCTTTCAAATTTTAATTGATTTCATATGGTTCTTAGAAATTCTACACTTTTTTTAAAAAAATAATAATAATAATTACAGTATATAAATTTATTAATGCAAATTATTTAGAATTTACCCAAATCTACGGATTCTATAAGGATTTTATTAAAATGAGAAAATTTTTTATGAGATACGTAATTTACATATCATGTTGATGTTAATATGACATTTCAACATTAATTGTTTATTGGAAGATCACACTGATATCAACCTAGTAGATCAATTAAGTATCTCATAGAAAATTATTTTGGAAGGGAGACTATAGTATCATTTATGAGTATATAAATGCAAAACTAATTTGACCCAGTCTATTTAATACATTTTCTATTGACGTATGCATTTTGAAAATGTTGTAAAATAGTTTCATTGTTAACTTTCATGAATTGTTTCAAAAAATAAAAATAAAAATAAAAAATAAAAAAACTCTCATCAATTATGTCTCTGACTTTATTTAGAATCCAACCAACTTTCATCCACTGATAACTGATCTTTCCATTTAAGGTCAGCATTGATTGTTTAAAAAAGTTTATTACAGGAAATGTTTTAGAGTAATTATAACAATCAATAGAATTCAATCTATAAAAAGATTAAAAAAAAGAAAAAAACTAATCAGTAGAATCCATTATTAACCTTACTAGTTACTAGTAGGAAACAATCTAATTAACAATGGAAAAGGTTAAAAAAAACACATCAGAAATGATGTACCCATTTCCCTAGGTGGTTCTAACAAGTAACATGCATTCATCAATTAACAAATGCGCTACTTACACTATTTCCAAACAAAAAAAAATCTACTTACACGATTTAATATTATTTATAATTTTTTATTTTATTCATCTAAAATGCCATTGACAAAAATGCATTGAAACAATCAACATTCTATATGTATATATATATATATATATTGACATAAAAATACCTAAAATTAACTTAGCAAAACGGCATGACCAAGCTGAAAGTTGAAAGTCTTGAATCCGCTCAACAAACAATATTTAATATTCTTGTTGACATAAAAATATCTAAAATTAACTTAATTAATTTCATGGTTTCGTTAATGACATCTACAAAGACTACAATAAAATAACAAAAATCAAAGTTAATTACAGAGTAAATAAATAATTTCAGTAATCTCTTTTCAGATTATAACATTTTTATTGATGACCATTTTACCTTTTTACATGGGAGATTAAAAGGGAAAAACACAAAATATCACCTAATAAATTTAATGGTAGCAAATACTTATTCATTTTTGATCAAATCTATAAACTGAATCTATGACAAGTTGTATTTTGGAAAAAAGAAAATCATGAACAATTGATAGGAATATAAAAAATAAAATTATAAATATAAAAAAAAAAAAAAAAAAAAAACCTGAAAAGGTGATTTAAGAGTTGTGTCTTCTCATGAAACTTGGAAACCCTAATTATATTGAAGATTGGTTAGTTTGTAAAGTCTTCAACCTAAGCTTGTGGAACAACTAAGTAAGAGGGAACTAAAGGTAAAATTATCAAATCCTTTAATTTAGTAATTTACTATAGTATATTAGTATGTGGTCAATGATAACTAGTAAGGGAATATGGCATGTTCAACTGAACAAAGATTCTCTTAATTTTGATTACAGCTAACTATCACCTAAATAAATATAATCTCTTTTATTAATGTTTAGGTTTATAATCACATGACACTACAATCCAAATGAAACCGAACCTTCCCAACCCTATCAACAATATATAATTATAAATAAGTGAGATTAGGTTTAAAAATTTCTTATATATTTTATCACCCCTTAACACATATTGGTGTAGCATTTTTTCGTTCACGAAAGTTTGATTCTCATTAAACATATTTTACAAGTTTGTATGTGTAATATTTTCTTGTTGTTATGAGAGAAGCAATCTCCCAATTATAAGAATAGGTATTCTGAGTCATACAAATAGTGATTAATTTTGATAAATCTTTAAACTTATTTAGTATCAACTTTCAGAAAAATTTATAAAATGTTGTGATAATTTTGTTAATGTATTTATGTTTGTTATTAACAAATGATGTGGAAAAAAAATTGCACGATTTTTCTTTTTTAATTCAAGTGGTGCTAATTACCTCACCATTCATGTTTGTAGCGGAAAGTTTTAAGTTCACCATATGAATTCTATAACCATGTATAAGAAGTTTGATATATTATAGGAGTTCAAAAAATCTTCTATGAGAAGTTTATTTGGCATGTCATGCTGATGTTGATGTATCATTTCAATAATATTATGATACATGATATTTTTCTTTCCTAAAAAATTCATGTTCGTGTCTTTCTTCATTTATGAGAAAATTTTCATTTAAAAAATTATACCACATACTACATTGTTATTGGAATGTTACATCAATATTAATTTTTTATGAAAAGAAAATATCACGTGTCACGTTGTTATTTGAAGAACACACTAATATTATCATGTCATGTCAATTAAACGTCGTATGAAATATTCTACCTGATTGTTCAATATCACATCAAGAGGAAACAAATTAATGATTAAAAATTTACATGATTGCAATGAGCATCAAATATTTCAAAATTGAGGAAAGCTGTAATAAAGGAAGCACATATAGTATAAATACTTGTCTACATATGACAAATTCATTTAACCCAACCTCCATTATATAGTTTAAAAGAATTTAAATGGTTGCACCAAAGTCAGGGGAAAAGGGCCCACCAGGGGTGCAACCAAAGTCGGCTTTTATGGTTACTTAATTTCCACTTTGTGCGCGATAAAAGTGAATATGTACGTTATTGTCATAGATAATACATAAAGAAACAAAAAATGTAAAATAAGCTTTTTGATTTTGAATGCTAATCAAACTTTTAAAAGCTTTCTTTTGACATGTTCAAAATGAAAAAGAAATGGAAACATGATTGTTCATGCCAAAGACATGAGTTGATGTTTTTGTTTCTTGATTTGTTTATTCATTTGAGAAATTAGGTCGGAAAGTGAAAGTTGATGTGTTTTCTTCTTCTCTTTTTTTCCTTTCCTCTTTTTTGTGGTGACCATTTAAGCATTACCTTTACTAGATTAGTTCCTTGGAATCTGGATATGCCTTTTTTTTTTTTTTTTTCAAATTCTATGAGGTATTGACATTGATGTTTATAAATAAATTTTTGTGTTGCTATGAGTATTTTGTTAGGAAAATGGGCAAAAACATCCATTCGAAGGATCAATTTTTTATTAGATTAGAAATCTTGATTAAGGTAGATCAAGATAGATTTGTATTCATATATTTATGAGGAAAAAAAAGGGTACTTGAATGAATGATAATTGAATTGAAGGTTTACTTTTTGAAATGTAACTGTTGGATTAAGTGTCATGAATTACGGTTATTGAATTTGAAAAATTGAAACTACAGAATAATGTTATAATTTAATTTTGAAAATGAAACTACTGGATTTAAGTACTGTGAATTGCAGCTATTGAATTTGGGAAATTGAAACAACAAAATTGAATTACAGATTTAATTTTAAAAAATGTAATTGTTCAGATTTAATTTGATTTAATGGTTAAATCAGTTTTGTAATCGCCTTACATGAAGATTGCAAATTGACTCCTAGTCTTGAAGAGAAAAACACTTGACAATAATTGCAAACAGCTTCAGCGTATACTTTTTCTCTCTAT
The DNA here is from genome assembly GCA_021234005.1 of Nephelium lappaceum. Classification (NCBI taxonomy): domain Eukaryota; kingdom Viridiplantae; phylum Streptophyta; class Magnoliopsida; order Sapindales; family Sapindaceae; genus Nephelium; species Nephelium lappaceum. The sequence goes on from CM038004.1 coordinate 12,380,057, forward strand.
TGTAATTTTTATTTTTCTACACTAGTTTAAGAATTTATCAATGATAGATTCAAGTATAGTTTAATTTACCAAACGTTTCTAGTTGAAATCGTTATATTTTGGGAGACAGATGCTGACCCTAACAATATAAGGTGAATATGTTTTAAGGATACTGTGATCTTACACAGACTTTGATTTGTTATTTCTTTTTTATTCTCTCTGTATTGAATTATTTTCTTCTCGTCTCCAGAATTTTCAGTTCTTTAATCTTGCATCGGTTCATCTATTCTATTATAATTTTGCTTTCAATATCAAGTTGCTAACGTTATTTTGACCAACATTTTTATCGAAATAAAATTTAAATTGTATGCATATATTGATTTGATACAAAGTACATGTAGAATAAAAGCTTTCTTTAAGGAGACATTCTATCAGAATTTAGTAATTATATAACTGATTAATTCCAAAACTTTCATTTTCAGTTTTGTATTATATAAATCATTCTGTATGTATTAATCAGCAGCGTAGATGCAATTGCATGATTAGTCATGGTCAGATAATAATCTTCTAATAGAAATTGATGTTGTTGATTGATCAAAATAGATGTCTAGCTAGCTGCTGACACAGGATTAAATTGAGTTCAGCTGGCACGGTCTGGAAACCAGCTAAATAAAGTTTAATATCAACTCTGTTTGGTTTAATTATTGTAGTTTCGAATAATTTTTATAAATTTATAAAAATATATATTATTTTATCAGAGGATATTAAATTATTAATAATAGTAACCCACTCGTGAAAATTATTTTCATCAAGTTTAACGTAAGAAGAAAATGAAAACGAAAGCATTAACCATTGGTTTTCTTGCACAAATTATTCATGTTCTTGTTGATCAAAGTCATAGAAGACTGCTTTCTCTGGGGAAGGAGGATGATCAAATTGGTTTAATCATCAAGGTTGAAATTTGAAACATGAGAAAACTGTGAAGTGGCTTACTCCTGAATCAAAGGTGCAAACACTAATCACCATCAAGTGCTTCTTTGACTCAAAGCAAGGTACGTTTGCGAAAGAATTGAGTTGCATAATTCAACCCTGCCGACATTTCATATCCAATTATTCCAATCTTATTTATAAACAAATCGTTTAATTTAGAAAGCAATTTTGTTAAATTAATTTAAAATTTTCACTTAATCTTAAATTTATAAAATTTGAGTTAAAATTTTTATATCAAAAGATAGGTAAAGGCATATATTATAAATACAGAAATTACAATCGGAATCTTTTGATGTAAACTTTAGATATGAAACCAAGAGAAAAAACCTAATGTAAAATTGACACAACTATAGATTTATATATAGGTGTGAAACGAAGCTCAAACCTAACTCATAAAAGAACAGAACAGATAGGAAAGTAGTGACAACTACACCAATCCATTATTTTTTTATAGACAGGGGAAATTGTAGTAGAAAATTTTGCCGACTTTTGATACCAGAAAGTCTTGATATTTTATGGGACAAACCTCTGCTCATTAAATGAAAAATTCAATCTGTGGGCCTAACTGACATAATGTGTACAGGCGACTCGTGCAAGTTATTAAGGCTTAAATCTGGGCAATTTCAACAATTTGTTTCAACTAAATTATCTAATAAATGTAAACTCCAAAAAGCAAGAAATGAGAGAAAGCAAGGACTCTTGCGCAACTGTTTTATAAAGTGTAACAATCTGATTAATTCAAGTTTAAGAAAAATAAAAAATCTAATTGCGCAAAGCAAAGGTGCTGTAAGGTAAAACAACCCCTCACCCAATCCTTGACTTCAAAGTATTAAGTTTATCAGTGTGCCTCCTCCCACTTAATATGTGGGTAGTTTTTTCATATCATGTGGATTATCTTCTCCCACTTTTGGGAGTAGAATTCGAACCGTGTTTTAAAGTTCTATCTTAATTGGTCTCGGTAATGCTCTGACTTCGATGCTAGTAACAAAAAAAAATCTAATTAATTCTGACTTAATATGTTTTATTTTCTGATGTCTCGAATCCATAAACATTAAAATTTTATCAACCATTTAACAATAACAAAATGTCTTTTTTTTTTTTTTGTTTAATTTGTACTTGAGGAGGCATTGATTACATTATATGCAGTTCTCTGAGTTAGGTTGAGGAGAACATCACCAGCAGATCTTATTTTATCCTCATTTTCTTCCCTTGACCAGTGATTTAGCTGGCACTAGTTAATAGAATTCAAAATGTAGGACCAACGTGTTGACATGTAGGATTTCAAATTTGTCGAATCGTGTTATGATATTTCAAGAGACTAGTGAGTGTGAGTTTGGTACTCATATTTTGTTAATCAATACTCTACTTTCTGAAAAGTATTTCATCTTCCAAATCAAATTATACATATAAAACGTAAATTGTTTTGTTACTATATTGGATTTATTACTTATGAAGTTGCTACATATAGTACAGAGGACACTAATTATCTTTATTGTTTTTTTAAAATACTATTGATATGGTTGAATCATTTACTATTATTATTATTACTTTTTTGAAAGTACGTAGTCGTATCATTTAAACGTTTATCATGACCTACATATAATGATATAAAATGTCTTTATGCTCATATTATTGTTATAATTTTTCTTTTTATTTTATTTTATTTTATTTTGTGGGGACCAGTATAATTATTTCAATTTGTCATGATTATGACAAGAATCAATTAGAGTTGATCATCGAATGCGCATGGAAAGTTACATTCTGCATGGTATAGATATTAATGCAATGTTGTACATACAAGTCAGCTTCACGTTATTGAATTGTATCCAACCCCTATGATTTCACATTTCTACTACGTCGCTTTATACTTTGATAATTTCAACAAATCATAACTTTTTATACTTTGATAATTTCAACAAATCATAACTTTAATGAGGTGATTCCACCGAGCCGATAATCCCAAGTCAAGGGTTCTACTTGTTGTAGGTGAGTGGTCGTCGAGTTGGATGGCTAATTGGGGCTCCATATACAAGGCAAGCAGAGCCCTTTATTTTTTTTTAAAAACCTGAGACACCAAAACAGCATCATTTTAGGAAACCCAAAACGACGTTGTTTGGGCCTTCATTATAAAAATGACATCATTTTAGGAAACCCAAAATGACGCTGTTTAGGTCTGCAGTATAAAAACGACATCATTTTAGGAAACCTAAAACGACGTTGTATGGGTATTCACTATAAAAACAAAATCGAATCGAACCTAGCAACTCTATTCAAATTCAGTTCAATCAAACCCCCTTCATCTCTCTCCCACTTGCGTCAGTTGCTGCTTCATTTCTCTCATGCACTGCACACCTCTGCCGCTTTTTCTACATCTTCGTCGACACCGAATCTGTAGATTCTTGGTTGGCAACATCTCCCTCAACTGTCTTCGGTAAAATTTCTCAGTCAATCAAGCCGTCAACACCACCACCCCCTTCTTCATTGTTGTCAACATCTCCTTTTCAAAGCTTCATCGGTTTAGCACTCTCTCTCAGATTTTATAGATTGTTTGTCATTTTTGTTGGATTGTGCAATATTTGTTAGATTCTTTTGTTGGATTATTTGTTTATAAAGTTGGAGTGGCTGGTATAGGTTTGATTGACCAAGTTGATCAATGTCCCAAATAATCGCCAAGCAATCGAGTAGTCATTGCTCAATAGGTCGCTAATCGATTAGCGAGTAGTGAATTATGAAATATTTCAATATTAACATTTCAATTTTTTTTGGTTTCATTGCTTTGACTGTTGACCATCGAAAATTTGCTAGGTAGTGCCTAGGTGCTGAGCCACTCACCAATAGCGTCTAGTGCCTTCTAGAATATTGAAAATACTTTGTTAGTGTTGTGTTTCTTTATTTGAAATAGGTTCAAAGTGAAAATGAATAAATTCCACCTTTTATCTCAACTTATTCTAACTTATGATATGTCAAATGATAAATGAATATTTTTTTCAAGTAAAATAAATTATCATTAATGAATATTCATTCATTATTTGACATATATAACTTGGATCAAAGTCAGGTTATAACGTGAGAGATGTAACATTACTTATTTCAATATATTATATTTTTTTGGGAAAGAGCTTATTTCAATAATTACTTTGTTTTCTATTTATGTCGTATATAGTCACATGGAAATTGATAACAAAATTATTTTATCCATTTAACTATAAATTGTTTTGTATACCAACTTTTGGTAGAATTAACATGGATAAATATTTATAATATTTAAAGATTAAAAAAAAACTTGATAATTATACTTTTAAGATTATTTAAGACTTTAAAAGTTAAAAATAAATGACAAGCAGGTATTTAGGAGTGGCTTCCCATCCCCATCCTTGTTCCCCCATTTTTTTCCCATGTCCCCATCCCTATTTGACTTTGTTTACAAGATCAAGTCTGTGTATCGTGGAGTAGTGGCCATCAACGAAAATGCCTTTTTATTTGGTTTGACCGTCAATTGATTGATGAGAGAAACCAATTTGATAGTTTTTTTTCAAAATTTAAGGGAACATTTAATACGTTTTCAAAATATAGTTAAAAATTTGATATTTTCTTAAACTATAAAGACGAAAATGACATTTATCCTAATATATATTATATTCTGCCTTGTTCGAAGCAGTATTCTGTTTATTATAGTTTGTTTGAACACTTAATGTTACATCAAACATCAACGCCTTCTAACTCCTGGTGTTAACCTATGAGATGTTGTACCTCGTGTATTCTTGCCAAGTCAATTCTTGGTAGTTGGTAAATGTCTCCTACTAGCATCATTGCCTTTGGAGCTCAAGTCATCTTATGACAATATTTTCATTGAAAATATTTAGGAATAACACCTTTAGAAAAAGAAAAACTGTCCACCTTGGACGAAATTTACAATATGAAAGCTATGTTTACTTCAAATGTAGACTCAAGCGTCATTTTTTTTTCTTTTTTCCAAGAAAAGATTTGTCAAATGTATTAAAGAAAGTGTAAATAGAAATGATGAAATTTGGAAAAGCACTTCAAAGAATAATAAAGGTTCTCGAAATGTCAATGTCTCGGATGATCGGCTTCTCCAAACTTATCCGAATTTAAAGAACCGAATTGGATAGGGTTTTCCGACAGCTGACACGAGATTCATGTGCTGACAAAGAAGACAAGCAAGCATGATTTTTATTTTTTCACATTGAGGAGTTTTTAACTTTTCCAAAAGAGATGTAGCCATACTTCCAAAAAAAAAAAATGTAGCCATTATAGCTAAATATAGAAACAAAAAAAAAATAAGAATTTTTTTTCGTACAGTCATGATCCTCTCCTAACAAACTTAAACGCCACACTTCATCCAATACACTAGTGATATTCAAACCCTAATTACATATTATCGAAATAGGTTTATGACATAAAGTAGGAGTGTTGTAGTGGTAAAGTGACCCCTCGCCCAAGCATTGATTTCAAAGTGCTGGGTTTAAGCGTGCCGTGTCTCACTTAATTTATAAGTAGTTTTCTTATTTCATGTGGGTAGTCGTTTCCTACTTCTGGGAGTAGAGATATGAACTATGCTTAACAGTTATCTCTTGACTAATCTTGACAGTGCTCTGCCTTGATGACAGTAGCAAAAAATAAATAAATATTTTTATGACATTCTTTATTATCTTGGGAGAAGTTTACAGTAGCTCTCGTAAATTACTTCACTTACCACGTTGCAACTTCATTAATTAAGATTGAAATCATATTTGACCATATAATATTGGAATAAACATATTATTATCTTATATAGGGTGTACTGTAACAAATTAGATTAAATTAGATCAAATTAAAATATTTTTGTATAATGTAAAAGCAAAACTATATTAAATTAAATTCTCATTATTATTTAGAATTTAAAATCACGTTCATGATTTTGATTTATCTTAATGTGAGAATGTAAATAGCTTATCTTTAAAATTACTATCATCAAATATAGCTTGGTCATGTCCTAGGTTTGAATCATCCCATCACAAGTGATATTTAAAATAATAATAATATAATATAATATAATAAAACTCTACTCTTATACGCCTTGAAAATCTAGTTTCATACATATCATCTTTTAACACAAGTGATTACGTTCCTACTTGTCTTACAAGAGGTTAGGATTTCAATTATCATCAAGCATATATAATAATTTGTATGCATAGTTTTTTCCATTTATTGTGAAAGTAATTGTTTCTCATTCTTTAAAATAGATATTTGGACCTGTGTAAAGTTTGGTCTTGGCCTTTGACATTAATAGATGGTTGCTTTTCTAATCACAATAAGAGAAGACTCTTCATATATACTAATAAATACGTATAATAAAACTTGAACTCTTACCATATCTATTCTCATATACTTGAAAAATTTTATTGCTATAATCATAATAAGAGGAGAAAATTCCCCACATAAACTGTTGAATAGATATGATAAAACTTGAATCGAATAACCATTTGATCAAGAAGTGAATGTGCTATATTTTGTTTTCTAAAACAACTACTTAGGATCCTAGTAAGTGGCACTTCTTGTAAATTGTATGACACCACCCGAAAAAGGCGCGCAAAAGATCAATACGCTCGAGTCAGCTCCTCGTTAAAAACGCAACATTCAATCTTGGACCGATGACAACTAATGCTGTGCAGATAACTTTATTTGATTTCAATGCTGTGCAGATAATTGGTCCCTGCAAATTCAATGGAAATTATTCACGGACCAATTACAAGCAATGCTATGGTCGTAATCGGTCCCTACTGGACCTTCAAATTCAATAGCACAAAGTGATCCTAAATAGGAGCATGAAACCGTATCTGTCCTTACACTACCGCTATATCCTTTTTGTTGAGCCCTCATGCAGATGCAAGTATCAAGCTTATTAGTAACTATCAAATCCAAAAGTATAAATTAATAGAATCTTATTCAATTATAGTATTTAAGACTTAAAGTTATGAAATATTAACACGTTTATTTAACGTGAACAGATAACAAATGTCGGACAGATCACTCCTCACCATATAATATATGTAATAAAAAAAATTTCAAATAAAAAGAGGATAAAGAGTTTAAACCAAGAACCTCCAGACTCTGATATTATGACAAATATACAGTTTATTCATATTTATCAAAACTTATCTACATCTAGCTTTGAATTTATGGCAATGTTCCAAGTCTTTACAACCAAAATCCTAGAACATCCCACCCAGCCTAATGTCCATCAACTGAATGAGGGGGGCCTATTAACCTGTATTATAAACAATAGAACCTCTTCCTAGGCCCATTTCCTGGAATACTATAATAAGTAGACTATGGATACCCCAACGACTCCAATGTTTGGCGCACCTGAATGCGCATAGGAGATGGACCATAATGATACAACTTTGATTATATGCAGAGCATCTCCGCTTACTCAATATAAGAAGACCGGTATTTCACGATGATCTTTCAACTAACTATTACTTAACAAGTAATAGAGTTGGATGACAGATATTCAAATGGCATACAAAATGTAAAACTCTCAAGAAGAAGTGGAGGGACCTATTCTCTAGTGTACAAGCTGCGACTGCATGGTCTATGGTACACTGTGCTGTCGATCCTGGGAACCAAATTAAGTTGAGCTACGTAGATGAGAGACCAATCCATCTCATTGTCTGGTCCATGAACCTCAAGGCTAATGGAGACAACATACGCGCAACTCTTGGCAGTGTTGGGTAAGTGAGTGTGCCGAGTATAAACCAGTTGAAGCTTAACAGAGCAACTGCATCAGAAGCTGGTCTGTTCCTTATAGTAGAGAAAAACTGGATGACGCTCTTTAGTGACATGCCAACCACTGTGAAAAGTGCCACCACCAGGGGCATGCAAGGATCTTCAGCTTCCCAAATAGTCATACCAACTAGAAGTGACAACAATGCACTAAAAAGAGATTGTAAAACCGCAACCTTCCTTCTTTGGTCAAGAACTCCGTTTGTCTCGACATTTCTTGGGACTGTATCAGGTGAACTGTGGTGGATTGTCCCACCACTTGATGCAAAATTAGTCTTCAAGAAATTTAGAAGTTCAGCAGTTGCTCTTGCTTTCACACTCCCAAGTGTCTTTTGGCATCATTAGATCCTGAAAGATGACGTCGCTGCCCTTAAAGCTGGATTTCCATAATGGGAGTGGGATCCCATTGTTGTCAGCAATGCCAGCATTTTTCTCATTGCCTACATCATCATGACTTATAAAGCTCCAACGTCCTTTACTGCAAATTTCTCTGAGCTGAAGTGTTTCGTACTTTAGATCCTGCAACTATAGGGACACAATCTGTCAAGGGTTAGAAAAATAAATTTAAAACTAAGCTCAATTCAAACTAACAATGTATAGTTATTGCAGGTTATAAGATACTCTTGTGTAATGACATAAAATAAAACTTGAAATAGAAAAAAAAATAGAGGTTCAGGGTGATATTATAATCTATATAGTCATAGGGGTATTATTTCAGAACCTACAAGAGAAGTCACAATTTGAACCTCAGCCGGCCCTTGTTCATAAAATGTGAATACCAGTACAATAGTTACCTCACTCTCTAATAATTCAATTTTTGCCATGGCCTTGTCATGTTCATCTTCAAGTTCTGCCAACATTGACTCTACAATCCTCCGTTCTTTAACAGTCTTTTGAAGCCGGTCTTCAAGTTCCTTTCTATCCCACACCAGAGTCTCCAACTGTAACTGCATTTCTTGCAGATGCCCTTCCAGCTGCATATCATAATAATCATTCTATATTATAGGAAACAAAATTAAGACATTAAGATTAACAACCCTAGGGACTTCTAATGGAAACACTGTCATAAGAACAACTGCGAAAGGCTTAGATACAACCATCTTGACTCTAGCAGCTTGCATGTGTTAGCACCAAATCCTAAACTAATCAAAAGTTCAAAATATTGCCCAAAAACTTACTTAGTTTAGACATATAATGCCTAAACAAACAGATAGCACCAATAAGTCTAGGCATCAAACCTAATTCAATGATCAGCAATCTACGCAAACAAATATCAACTATCAAAGAGAGTGAGCGGATCGATTTTTTTTTTTTTTCTTTTTGGTAATAATCACTTTCAATTTTCTTTCTTCTTTTTTTCCATTTTTTAAAGTAAGTTAAACTGTCTCTGTCCACCTCCCTCTCAATGGTATGTATAACCATGAATTTCTATATTATGAGTAGAAGCCTTGCAGTCTCTCTGCAACCCTCTCCCTCTTTCTCTCTCACTCTACAGCATACCTATGAAGGTCCAGCAGACAATGCCAATTTTTAGTAGTGGCCTAATCCATAGGACACAGTCCCCAGTTCTCAACTAGAGAATCCAACTTAAACTCAGCATCCATAGAGAAAGGCCCTTAGCTACATTAGGTTTATATACATTAAAAAGTGATGCAGCATGTTCACAAGGTAAGATGCAGTTTCCAATTTGAACAAATCTGCAAGTAGAAGAATGTCAAACTAATTACAAGATACCTTAAAATTTCAGGCATCAGGTATTCCAAATTTACAAACAATTCATTATGAAACAAAATGTGCTTATATTCTGGGGTATTCTCCCAAGGAAGGACATCCCCAACCTTCAGATTTATGGCATTCATCACAATATGCAACAACAGCTCATTGTTAAATATGACACTTAGGGACACTTTCAACCAAAGGATCTAATCATCTAAGCCCTTGCCTTTGCAATCTTCAACTCAATACTAGGCAGTTGAATTATCTTTTCTCGATTTCATGTTCAGAACATGTTCAATATGATATTCATTTACTACAACAAAGAAAATTGGTTAAATTTCATGATAAAACTGCCAAACATACCTCAAATCGACTCCATACTCACCAGACCATAAATTTTTCCAAGCCATTAAGATTTCAGAAATTAGGTGAAATTTTGCAGAAATATATATCCCATACGCAGGGGTGGTTCGACCAATAATTATTAATTTTTTTGTGATCTTCTGCCAATTTTATAAAATATTGTGAAAAGTCAACAGTTCAAATATGTTAAAAAACTAGTTCGATGAGAGCTCAGATCATTAAAATTCCACTACAATGAAAATAAAAATTCCCATATCCTTCTAGTAGTTCAGAAACAAAATGGAAAATTGAAATCTTCAGGTTCCACATGCTTGAGTTTATGAAGAGGATTCAACAGATTTCGAGTTCATCCAATGAACTGAATTCTTCATTACGAATAATTCTAAATTCTAATTTAAATCCTTCCCTAACCTTTAAACAAATAATTCTAGATTCTTCTTAAGATTTTTACAGCAATTTAGACTTCAAGAGATGAGAAAGACATAAGGATACATTGAGATAAAATAATGTGACATTTGTCTTGTGAAGCTTAATTTTAGTTTAAATTCAGCATCACCATCGAAGGTGCCTGAATCATTACCATACAGTTCAGCTTCAGTATTAATCACAGGAGATGGATCATGAAATTTATTGAAACTATGGAGATCCAGGATCAAGTCTTTAAACAAACCAGAGCTTAACAATTTGCACCTTACTACATTTAAACTTCTGTAATCCACATTAGCATTTCAGACTAAATAACAAACTTAATACTTCTTAATAGCTTCAAAATGTAGCCTCGATTCAGTGTTAGCAATAGTTAAATCGCAGTGATCCTCAACCTTTATTGGTGCTCTTGGGACCCATCTGTGGGCCTTGGTCACCATTCTAGCAGTACAACTTAAATAAGTGTTTTCCATTATAAAATAACATGTATGCTTTCCTCAGAGTGAATATATAGAGCAGAATAATGCCTACTTTCAATAGCAAACAGATAAAAAGTACAGTAACATGCATTTGTGTGCAGATTCAACTTAATAAATAATCAATAGATAACCTAACTTTTATATGCATAGAACATGAAACTAAGTAGTCAAATTATGAGTTACAGATAGTAAAACAAACCAGCTTCTCCCTCTGCAAAGCCATAAGAATTTGTATAGGAAGAGTTACAATAGCAGCTATCAAAATCATCGATCTCCAGATCATTTTCAGATGGAAATTAATGGTGCCCTTGACCAGCTCTATCCAGGTGTAAATGAAAATAAAAGTGGTTCTCAGACCAAAGAGAATAGCCAATTTCCAAAGAACGAATGGCTTTGTAACTAAACTTAGCATTAAAGCCATCAATTCGTTAGGTATTGCCATCAAATCCACCAGCAACCTTTTCCTGTCACACGTCCGTATGCTGCAGAATGGTCGAAAATACAAATTTAATTCATGTTATTATACTGCAGAAAGTATAACACTTCCACAAAGTCATCCAAAGTAAATAGTTATAAACATTGGTGGCACTTCCACTAACATAAATGCGATCAAGTAGAAACAATACCAGAAAATCACAATCACAGTTATAATTAGGTGATCTTGAAACCAAATTAATGTCCTACAATAACAACTAATTGATTGACTATTTCCAATAACTAGAAATCCACACTATCTACATGAAAACAATCTGATTAAAGACACTAACATGTCCAAAATTCTACAGAATGTTAACAATGAACATACAAATTTATCATGTCCACCCCCAAAACACCTCTTTCTCTCTCTCTCTTTTCCCCTTTTAATCATGTCCTGTCTTCTGTCAGCATTTAACCAACTGGTCAACTGAAATATACCTGAGTAGTAATCATGCCCTGCCTTCTCTCTGCACGTAACTAAGTGGTCACCTGAACTATTCCTGAGTAGTGGTCAATCAATTTTGTTGACTCATACAGTGAAACTATGTGTCAGCAATAAATGCATTCCCATTTTCTCAACCTAACACGAGCTGACCAAAACCGAATCTCCTACCAACCTGAAACCACTCCTGGGTGTGTCATGAGTTTAAGAGACAACCCAAGTCAGATCATATTAAAGATAATTAATATAAACCTGAGACAAACCAATTTGCACCCACCCCATGTAGTGCTTATTAGCTAGGAACAAAACAGAGAAAAAAAAAAATCTAATGTAAACAGAAATGTAAGACAATCAACGTAACAAAAAAAAAGAAATATTATACCTTGAAAATAAAGCAGAAGCATGAATGTGTCCGTATAGAGCGAGAGAGAGAGAAGAGGGAGAGTTCAAATGGGAAACAAAAAACTTGAAAATGTAAAGAAGTTGGAGAGAAATAAAGACTTACTTTGACAGTTCAAAAGGAAAAAAGACTTACTTCGAAAAGCGTGTAGCAGAGAGCAGAGCACCGTAAGTGGACGCAGATTTGAACTTTAAATGCTTTTTCACAGAGACAGAGAGAGAGAGAGTGAGGGAGAGAGAGAGAGAGATTGAGATGAAGTTGAGAGATAGAAACAGTTGAAGAAAGCAAAGGTGGCAACAAGAGCATCGACATGATCGACACGTAGTTGCCCACATGCTCTATCTAGATGAACTTTGTTTCAATTTATTATTGCTTGGCTCCATATACAAATAACTAACTGTATCTATCACATTTCAAGCAACACTATCTTTTCTCTACTCCATATTTATCTAATAGGAATAGCTAGCGTAGTCACTGTAGGAACATCCACTCTTAATAAAATTATTAAATATTTTCTATTTACTCTTGTATCGGAATTCACAAGTTCGAATTTTATTTTTATTAATTAATAAAACCTTCATCCCATTAGTATCAAAATTTTTCAAAAAAACAAATTACACAAAATCCTCCCAAGGCATACCTTTATACATGCAAAAATAGATTTGTTTTCTTATTACATGAAACTTATCAAATTCTATTAAGGTTAGTCAAATTTATTTGATTTAAGGACATTTTTATCTTTTAACTTTTTTTTTTCTTTTAAAATTGAAAATAATAAAAAATATAAAAGTTTTAAATCTCCGCCGTCCATCTAAATTTTCTAAAAATAAAAAATGATTGGATCTTCATTGTCCATCTCAAGATGGAAGGTAAAGATCAAAATGATTTTAAAAAAAAAATTAAAATAAAACCATAAGTAGAGATCCGACCTAGTTGGATCTACAGTCAATCATCATCTGAACCTTTGCTTCCTCTCATCTTCAACCTCTCATAACAATCGGCTTCCCAAAATCCAACTCTTAGATTCCCATCAAAACCTTATCACTATTAGTAACAAAACCCATTGGTAACAAACCAAAGCCCTATCACCAAAACCTAACTCTCATATTCAACTTCCCAAAAACCCTCATAAATTCATCATTTTTTTTTTAAAAAAAAATTAGGGTTCATCTAAGTTCGTCGAACCCAGATGATATCTTCATCTGGGTTTAACAAACCTAGATGATGAAGACGATGTTTATATATATATATATAAATTGGTGTTTGATGATGGTGGATTGATGTTGAGGAGGAAGAAGAAGAATGGTCGATTGATGAAGGAAGAAGAATTTTTCAAACTGTTGATGATGGTGGTGGATGTTCATCTGGAATGATGTTGTGATAATGGTTGATTGATGTTTTTAAGGTGCTGTTTGGAACCTTTTTTTAAAATGAAAAACGCTTGCAAGTGTGTTTGATGATCGTTTTAAAAAACATGTTTTTTGAAATGAAAAATACGTTTTGAAAAATCATAACAAGGAAGTGAAAAACAGATTTTTTCCGTTTTCGATCGTTTTAAGAAACGAATAAAAAAAAAAAAAACCACTAGCTCTAATCACCATAGACAAAAAAGGAAAAAAGAAGACCACAACAGATGAAGATCACCACTAGACCTGGTTTAATTACCAAAAACAAAAAAAAACAAACAAAACAAAAAACAAAAACAAAAACCACAAACACAAACTAGTTGCTGCAAATGAAAAATCTCTCATATGCAAACCAGAAAGCACCATCTCAAAAACACAAACAGAAACTAAAAATCAGTATCGATAGCACCAAAACACTCAATCCAATCGCCAAGAGAGAGTGGTGATGGAAGTGAGAGAGAGAGTAGTGGGGTGAGAGAGAGAGCGGTGATGGAAGATGAGAGAGAGAGAGAGAGAGCAGTGGGTGTGTGTGAAGATAAGAGAGAGACCAGGAGAGTGAGACCGTGAGAGAAATGGTGGTGAGGTGAGAGAAAAAAAACATTTATTAATGGGCAAAATACTCATTTAACCTAAAATACTTAACAATTGGTAAAGTTGACGAAAGTCAGCTGACAGCGTGAGAGTTTGGTGTAATAAAATGATAAATGCATTTTCGTTTTGCATATCTCATAAGGGTTTCGTGTAATTTGCTCCAAGAAAAAATTAATAATAAAAAAGACTAATGCACGTCCCCTCATTTTGGCACTTTGCATTATTTCTTGGGCTTTATTATGAAACAGGCCCTTTATATACTTTATATTTATCTAACATGTATTAGTTATAATTCAAAGAATGTCCAATTTTTGCAAAAAAAGTTGAACGTATTTTGTTCGTGATATGGAATTCTATTTTTATCAAGGAATAATCTTATTTTTCTCCTTATAGTTTAACATAATGTCAAAATTCCCTAATATTTTTTGAAATCGCTAATATATATTTTTTTTTATTGATTTATGAAATAGATCAAATATCTTATATAGTTTATAAAAATGTTCAAAAAACTCTTTGTCGTCAAAGTTGACTTTGAAAATCAAAGTTTGACCATTAATGTGTAAGAGTAAAACTACATGAATATTTTGGTAATTTCGGTTATTTCAATAACAATAATAACGATAAAAAATAAAATAAGATTTCTCGAAACTATAGAATGATAATTAACGATTATGTCAAACCACAGAGCAGAAATTGAGATTATCCTTTTATCAATTAAATCGTAGGATGTTAGAACATTCATTGTTTATTGAAGAAGTTATATTTTGAGTTTGTATTTATACGGTCAACTTCGGTAGTTTTCACAGGTCTCGAACCTAAATAGTGTCTTTTTAATTTTTTTTTTTTTTTTGAAATAGAACCTAAATAGTGTCTTATTTAAAAAAAAAATGATAATTAAAAACTATCATCCATTGATAAGGAATTAAATATCGAAAGTTCAAAATGATATCAAATATATTTCTATTATTTTTTTCGGTATTTGTCTTGTTTTAGATTTATCGATATAAAAAGTATTCCTAAATATTTTTGATATTTTAAGAATATTTCGATATTCCTGATATTTATACTCATGTGAATTTAGATCCAATATTTAAAACATTGCTCATCAGCATGTCTTATCATTTCGGCCTTTTGGATTGTTTCTACTTTCTTCGGCTTCATTATTAAGCGGGCTTTTATTGGGCAAGCCTATTATGATTTACGAAACCATCGGTATTTAACATCAGAAAATTACAGTAAAGGGCTCATAGTTTTTATTTTTTATTTTTTATTTTAGATAGAGACAAGTTTGGTAGCTTGATTCATAAACTTCTTTTGTTCGCGGTGGTGGTAATTCAGTGAGTCTTGATATGCTCCTCCATCCTATCTCCCTCATATTTGGAGTAATCAATATTAAAACTTATATTTTATTTTTCAAAAAATAATTATTGTATAATCCCACTTGTTATGAAAGTATAATATTATTATATGACATAATGTTTACCATCTTCTTACATAATAAATCTATTTTTACTTTTGTTATCTACTTATTTTATTTATTTGTGTAATTGAAGAAACCTCAAACTAGCTTTTACGGCTTGGTTGAATTGTTTTTCTTTAGGGACATGCGATAGGAACTAGTGTTGTTCATAGTGACAATAAATTAAACATATAAGGACAACTTGGAACCATTATTTCAACAATCCCTGATCAACAGTGATTTTTCGTCGGTTAATCACTAACCGACATCTTGCCGATTCAATAATCCCCAGATCGGGGGTCATGCTTGTTAGAGGTGAGTATCTAGTTGAGTTGGCGATTTATTGTTCCAACTTGACCTAAACTGGCGAGCCCAACCACCACACTTGATAGGAAATCACCCCAAACACCACCAAAAAAAATATTATTTTTATCTAACAACTACCACAATACCCAAAAAAAAAAAAAAAAAAAAAAAAACAAAGGGAAGAGAAAGACGGCGACGGACGAGAAAGTTTGGTATGGCGATGATGATGATAATCTGGTGCGGGATTGAGTTTGAAATGCAAAATTTTGAGTTTCTATATAAAGTGGACCAACAGTGATAACCCCAGCTTTTCTTTTAACATCTGCATTTGCTTCCAGCCTTCCACTTGTAACAACTTTCTCAAAACCTACACTAAAGTTTTCATACTCATTTTAAAAGTAGAGCCCATAAGAATGGAGGAGGCAGAGCATTTTACTTCAACTTCAAATGGTAAAGATAAGCAACGGACAAAATGTGTATCTGAAGAGGTAAACTGGTTACATCAAAAAAACACACAAAAAAAAAAAAAAAAAAGAAAGAGAAAAAGGAAATTGGTAATCATCCTCTTAATCTGTTAAAGATAAAATAAATAAATAAATAAATTATAAAAAGCATTAATGTCAATTTTTAAAATTTTTAAAAGAGTAAAAGATAAGTTTTTCTAGTATTTCTTTAATTTTCATACTATGAAATGAAATTGTCCAGTTCATGCAACTAGAATTTTCTAATACCTCAATGAAAGCGACTAAAACAATAGAAAACGAAAGAGCATGGAAGAACCAACTCAAGAAAAAAGTTGGTAAAAAAACACACAATCTCTTTATTGCCCTTTTTGAACATACCAGAGCTTTTCTGTACTGATGTGAGCATCAACTAAAGAATGAAATTCCATACAGGGAAATTCATGGGCAGACTTGTAAAATCAATACATGGGAATGGTAGAATATAATACATTATCAATAGTAAAACAGTGACAGGTCATTAACCCCCCCAGCAAAAAAAAGAGTAATGACATTGGATTTCATTATTTGATTTCACTAATTAAGCTCTTTTTTTCTTTTTCTTTTTTTTTGTTTTGAGATAATTAAAATCTAATCTTAAGAGAGCAGAAAATTGTGTACATAGTTCCACAAGGGAAAAAAAAAACAAAGAAGAGGAAGAAAATAATAAATTAATATAAATTTATTTAGCCTTGGAGCTGCAACGTGAAGGTATCCAAGATTGATTGGACGGATGGAAGCGAAGCTGACAGTTCAAGTGACACAAGAACTTAACAGAACCAAGAAGACCTACTCTCCATCTAGTTCTGGCACTTCCTTTCAAATCAAAAGTTATACGATCCTGTTTCAACGAGGTGTCGACAAGCTCTTGCTGTTCAGGGTCCAATGGAATCGGGTTGGATTGGACGACGTAGTTGAAGTCAAGAGAGCTGTTTTTCCTGACGTCAAAAGGGTCTGCTCGTAGGATGGCGATGGTCAGACCATCGAAGAGGAGACTGAACTTGGAGGAGGAGAAGCTAGCGTGGGCCTTCTGGTTGCCATTCTTCATGCGGACGACAATGGTGATCTGGGTCTCGAGCAGGCCGGCGTGGTCGTAAAGAATGGTGTCAAGGTTAGCGTTGACGACGCTGATGACAGGGACTCTAGGATGGATAACCAAATAGCCGATGAAGACGACTATGCCGGCTATGATCACGGCGATGGAGATGATGGTGCAGAGAATGGCTGCCAACCAGATTAAGGGATGGGTGGAGCGCCTTGAATGTATCGACTTTCGTCCCTCTCTCGGCATTGGAGGTGAAGAAGAATAAGAATAAGAAGATGAAAAACAAGAGTTGGTGGTGGGCTAAGGTAGTTAACAACATGAATTGAAAGCAGATGCTTATTTGTGTTAAGGGTAATTATTATGTTGTGGGAGTGAGATAGAGAGCTTGCCAAGGTATAGAATTGTTAGGTTTGGCTACTTAGTTCTAATTGGAGGGGAAGGTTTGGTATCTTCTTTTCCTGGTTTTAAAGCATGTGTATTGTGTTCTATTATTTTTATATATATAACAAAATCCTCTCTGTTAAGGAATCTCTTTGTTTGCTCACTTTAAGCCTTGTAAAATACCAAACTTGCATTGCTAATTACCAACTCTTTCTTTCTTCAGAAACAAACCGAGCCGTACAGCATCGGATCAGTAAAAACTAGATGTATCATTATTACGCCATTTTGTGTACAAGTATTGTTGATTAATTAGCAGATTGCGGTTTAACTATTGTTTAAGGAATTGGCAAGTATTCAGACAGAGTCTTCCATGACGTTTAAGTGGTAAGATCCTTCAATAAAATGCTATTAATTTATTTTTTTTCCTAAGACTAGCAATCTATAGTGATAATCAGATCAATTAAAATTTAAATATAAATTCACACGCATCAGATGTTTATCATACGACCATTGAAGATTATAGATGGTCATCGGTGATAGATTTTGCACTGTGGATCTTATTTTAGCGAGGTTTGTAATTTGAACATGGTTATCAAGTAGTCTAATCCTTGTTTTTATTTCTCAGACCAAGTTACTCAACTCTGGAGATCTTACTGATGCAACTTACACGGTTGTGTTCTTATTGGATTGTGTAGATCGCGTATGTACACTATCCTATGCTGCAACATGCTTTTTACAAGGTTTCTGAACATATAGTACTAGCAAGCAGCAACACAATCCATGGACTTCTGGCGGCGGTTGTTGTGGCTTTTCCTTACCCTGCATGTGTGGCTGGCCGTTCATCTAAATGCTCTGTCTATTGCTTAGGCTTTCCTTCAATTTTGAACACTTGATCTGGCCTCTTTTGGATTACAAAATTTGCTGGTAAATGTTCGAGCTTATTTGCTGTCTGCTGTGCTTAGGAAAGATGAATCACTACTGAAAAAGATTCTATTGAATTCCTCCCAGTTGGTTGGACTGGAGGTACAATGGTTTTTTTTTCATGAGCAAGGTCTCTTGTTCAAATTAAGGATGGCCCAGCTGTCCCGAGGGAAAGAGCCTCTCTCCTTCATGCATCCTCTCTTGGCTCAGGAATAGACCTCAGTTAACAGAGCTACGTTCTTGCAACAGGTTTGTTGAAATTATGGGTTGCATGTCTCTGTGCATAGTCTTCGGCTCTTTCTGGAGTGGAATTTGCTTCATGAAAAATTTACATGCAAGAGCTCCAGTTGGATCAAGATCTGAATTGCTTCACAAGTTTTCCGGCTCTGGCTGCAAATAAGCCTGAAATCCAGAGTATCCAAAAAGAAACATATATCAACTATGGAGCCTGAAACAAAAGGATTGAAACTTATTTAGCATAGCATCAGTGCTTCAAAATAAGGTAGATAGTTACCCCTGTACCTCTTCATAACAAACATCATGATTATCTGCAGTCACTTCATGAGCCAAATTTCACATGTACCTGTCTCCGCACTGTTGTCTCTGCATTTTCAAGAAACTTCCAACTTTCAGGTGCCATCCATGATTAAAGGCAAAAATCAATGATCTGAAGTTGAGCAGATTTGAAATTGATTCTAAAAGAAATAAGAGTATGTACACAAGTACAAAAGAGAGAAGACAATACAGACCAAAATACAGTCTCAATTGTTTCTTAAGCACATGTCAGCCCCTATGACAATGTACACAACTTGCAAATAATCCTGATTCAATATGCTAACCTTGTGAATATCGATCTCTACTAGAAAATAAATACTTCCAAATCCCAGTTTAAATTCAGCCACTTTGAGTAGCTAAAGAGCTATTGCTCTTCTGCAATCTAACATTCCATTGTAGCTTTATAGAATTCTCATTAAAGACATAGGGTCTGCAGTTAAGCTGGTCCAAGTTCTCATATAATATAATTCCTAACCCAGCCCATCACATGCATGGCACAGATTTCATTAACAGACTTGTCAGATGAAAAAGCACGAACACATACTTAGATACAAATACAAACGCAGACTTAAGAAAGACTCGAATACAAGATTTGTTGGTGACATTGGCTCTGATACCAAATTAAATCACCATTAAGCTAAAGGTTAAACTTACACATATTTAAACTCTGAATGCAGTAAAATCAGACACTACGTAAAACAAAAAGTACATTCACCTAACAAGAAAATTGAATTAACTGATAATTACTTACATTTCCATTTAATGTAGAACTTTGTAACACGATCTGGAGTATACAGCATAGCGAGTTATATCTTTTGAAGCAAAGGTTTTCCTTATATTCTTCACCAACAGTATATGAAAAGCAGAACTCCTAAACCAGACGAGAAACTTACATCCGTTACATCTGAGAAATTTTCCACCTCCTTTCAAATCTGTCATACTTATCCCTCAGAGTTCTACTCTCCTTGTAGAAAGCATTCTTCAATTTGTGCATTGTCACCTCAAATATGGTGATTCTTCTATCAAGCATATCCTCTGCAAACCTCCTTACATCCAATAACCTACCCAAGTTGCGAAGCCCAATAAGCAGTGCATTTGCGCTCATTTCAAGAGGCAAAATATCATTATCCACCATGTAGTTCCATATTTCAATTGCAACTTCAGGTTCATCACAATCCAACAACATGGTGATGGCCGAAGCACAATTCAAGTGTGTTGGCGGCCACTCATTCTTGATCATTTCATAAAAGAACTTATCCACCTCACGAACCTTCTTGTTCTTTATCAAACACTGGAAGATCATGTTATAAGTCAAAGAATCTGGAAAAGCTCCATGGAAAACCATGTCATCAAGGAACCGAAACACATTATCCAAATCATTGTTGTTGCATAGCAATCCAATCACCGCATTATACATAATCAAATTGGGCATCAAGCCGCTACCCGCCATTATATCCCAAAGCACGACAGCAAGGGTGGAATCATTCTGCTTTACTAGAATATCAAGTGCGTTAGAGAAAAATTTTAAACCGGGCAAACAACTCTCCCCCTTCATAACCTTAAGAAATTTTAGGGCTTCCTTTGCCATATTCCTACGAATCATAGTTGTCAACAGAGTTTCATAAGACAAAATGTGCTGAGGGCTCCACCCAAAACGGTCTACCATTTCACCGAATATCTTCTTGGCCTCCACCACATTGCCTTCCTTCTCCCACCCTTCCAATAAAATCGCAAACGAATCCCCATCGGGTGGGACACTCCCTTTAATTCTCTCAAAAAACTCCAATGCTTTCATCATTTGGTTCTCTCTGCGGCAAATAACACTCAAAAGTGAATTAACAGCCACCACATCTTGTCTAACACCATACATGTTCATGACATCAAAACTCATTATAGCCTCATCATATCTATGAGCTTCACAATAGCTATCAAAAACAGAAGCAAATGCGGCCAACGACAACACCCCTTCTTGCCTCATGGACCGAATCGCATCCCACATTCGCTCGAACATTTGGTTCTTCCCGAGAATATCGACCATCAAGTTCCACTCATACGGCGCAAGCTTGTAGCTCCGGCCGGCCCACCTGAAGAAATCAACGGCGGCGGACGGGGAATTGTAGGAGAGCTGCAAAACTTCCGCCACCAGCTCGCGAGTGGGTACGATTCCGGAAGTTGAGAGCGCAGATTCTACGTCTTCGGAGGAGGCGTGAGTGAGGATTTCGCATACTGCTCGGGCGGACGGAGAAATAACGGGTCTGTCGCGGCGGGAGGGCAACCGGGTTTTCGGATTCCGCGACGGAGAGGTGGTGGCGGACGACGACGATGGTGGGATTATATGGTTTCGAATCGAGTTTTTTAACATGTTATTAGGGTTTTCAGCAACTTCCTCCATTTGTTTCCAGAGGAAGGAGGGTAAAATTGATAAACCTAAGTAGCATGAAATCAAATATTGAAACTACTAGGAGTATAGGGCTTTGTTGTTGAATTCAAATGATTTGTGAGAGTATTAAAGAGAGACAGAGATAGAGTGCGAGAATGGAAAGAGTACCTTGAAAGCTTGTTGCACAGAGTCTTCTTCTATCTCTCTTTCTCTCCTAGCTAGGACCGCGTTTGAGTTTATGATTCAGTGCTGAAAGTGCTTCTCCTCAAATAAATAAATAAAACAAAGCAAAATAATAATAAAAATAAATAAATAAATAAAGATTTTACTACTTACTGTATATAACCTTACCGACACGCTCACCTACCTCAAGTGGAGTTGTGCAGTGGTATCACTCCCATACAACTCGCTTCTTTCGAAGCAAATGGCAAGGTTGGAGTATCATTGCCCACAAAATGTAGTCTCTCCTACCTAATTGAGAATAGAGAGTAAAGAGTAATGATGCAGAATCGTACTTTATAGTCCAGATTAGATGAGGATCTCGATCATTGTAAATATACTTATAATATTAAAAAAAAAAATAACCTTATTCATCAATTACATCCATTGAATTTATTGCAAAGGATAATTATTCCAAAATTGTGAACCATTAAATACATTGATTTTTTCATAATTAATACTTAACATTAATTACTTACATATAATCATTTTTTTAAAATAACTTATATATGATCAATTACCACAATATTGTATATCATCTCTTAGTAGAAATGATTGAATATCTCCGTTTATTCTAAGAGGATCAATAGTTCAAATCTCACTCTTATCAAAGATGTAAATAATAATATTCTATTAATTCTTGCTCCGCTCCAATACCCTTCCAAAAAAAAAAAAAAAGGATCAATTATCTTAAAACTAATATTGTGAGAAGAAAAATTTTCATTTGGGTCCCTAACGTTTTAGGAAATTTTTTTATTAACTATTAGCGAAATAAAATGCATGGTCTCTTATATTTCAAAAACTATATTAATTTGGTCCATTTGATTTATTTGCTAATAGTTAGACATACCAAAATAATTAAAATATAAAAAATACCCCTATCTTCTGTCAAATATTGTATCAAATATTAAATTACAAAAAGAACATTTAAAAATAAAAAAAAATAAATTTTAGAATTAAAAAGCAAAATGAAATCTCTACCTTCTATTAAAATTGTGGACTGTACATATTTTATGTAAAGGAAAAAAAAAAAATCAAATTTTAAAATTTTTGAAAAAAAAAAACGAAAAATCAAAATTTTAAATTGTTGTGCTCGAAAATAATATTAGCTCTCCAAACTGATAAGACCTAAGGAACCATCAAATTGAAAGGCCTGAAAAAAGGAAAAAGCAATATAAACTCATTAACCCATAACACGTCAGCATGTGCCATGTCATCAGAATGTTAAATTCTGTTAGAATAATAAGAATAACTCGTGTTGACTAGCTCGCATAAGGAACAGTTCGAAATTGCAGTAACATAGCAACTAACATAGCAACTAACAACATGCTAGCTTGCGACTTTCATAAACAATGCAGAATTCCAAAACGAAAAATTTCTCATAATCAATGAAAGATCACTTTAAAGAGGAAGTTGCTAGAATTATAAATTGATTTGAATATGAATATATTAATTATAATTTTAGGTAAATTGAAAAAGATAATCTTAGTTTTTCCTAAATTCTAGCGACTAAATCATGTGGCTCATCGACTCTTGATCGCTTCGTCTCGCATTTCACATTTTTAAACATTGTTTACAATTATTATTAAAAAGCCTAAAAAACAAAGAAAAAAAATCCTTAAATTTTGTTTTTAATGTAGTAAAAATATATAGGGAAAATGGCATTAACACCCTTGACTAGGTGAAATTTCATCCATATACAAAAGATCCTTTAATTGCACAAATCGTCCCTAAAATGCATTGACCAAATGTTGATCACAGGTAGAAATACGAAGAAGTCAATTTTACCATTTGCATTCAATCCAAAAGTCGCTTTTACCGTTATTCTATACTAAATGGATAAATTAATTTTAACATATTGAAATACTTTATAAAATATTAAATAAAAAATAAATTTATGGAAAAAATAAAAGATTAGATAATCTAAAAAACAAAATTAATAGAGTAACTTTAAAAAAAGAGTAAAAAAAAAAAGAAAAAAGATTTCAGATCATATATCAGGTTTTGAATCTTAAAAACCAAACAAAAAATCCCATAAATCACTATCTTCTTCCTAAGTTAACCAATCTAATCCTTGCACAAACCTTATTATTCCATGAATGATCTTCTCTTCCTTTCAATCAAAGCTTTGTTCTTTCTCTTTCATCTCTCCACTTCCCTCGCACCCAAATCATCAAACACCATTGAAACCAACACATACACCACAAACATCACAACACACTAGAAAAACAAAACAAAACAAAATAAAATAAAAAAGTCCAACAACTCACTGTAGAAGGACTTTGTCGCTTGTGGAACATATGTGATCTCCATGGGAAAGATCGCACCGAATCTAGAGATCGGGTGTGATTTGTGATGTCTAATCACATCTAATCTCTAGTTGTGATGAAGATTGGTGAGATCTCCATTGTTGGAGACTCACCAATCTCCATAGAGGAGATCGATCGGATCTCCTCTATTTCTAGAGGAGATTTGATTGATTTGTTAAAAGAAATAGATATGTTCTCTTAGCTTGAGATCATATTTGTTCACTTCTCCCAATTTTTTTTTTAAAAGAACTTATGCTTTATTATTTTTAATTGTAAAAGGTAATGTGGCTACTGATCATTGGTTCAAGATTAAATTATTGGATTTTATTAACTTACTGATTGA
This sequence comes from Nephelium lappaceum, assembly GCA_021234005.1. NCBI lineage: Eukaryota > Viridiplantae > Streptophyta > Magnoliopsida > Sapindales > Sapindaceae > Nephelium > Nephelium lappaceum. Next base: position 12,404,530 of record CM038004.1, read on the forward strand.
ATAAAGTTATACATCAATAACAATCTTTAGATTAGTTATAAGTGTGATTATTGAAGAATATCTAATATTTGTTATTGATGAATAAGAATATCTAATATTTGTTATTGATGAATAATCTTACTCTACCAGTAAGATATTTAAACTCTAAATTATTTAGTTTATTTCATATTTAATTTAAAATATCCATTTTACTCTTATCATAGTTGACTTTTTATTGGTCAACTATTTGGTCAATGGAATCTAGGGGATGTTTCTATAATTTAATGATCTTTCACATATGAGTACAATTTTTTCATGTCTTACCCAAACAACGATTTGTTAATTCTTCATTTTTACTTTTTGAAAGAAACCATTTGTTATTGTAAGGAAAAAAAAAAGAACCATTTTTTAATGGACTCTCTTTTGCTTTATTTTTAACGTTTATTTACTTTTTTAGATTAAAATATTACTTATAAATAATATTTACAACGTCCAAAAAAAAAAAAAAATTACAACATATATGTGTCAAAAGTTCAGAACGTGCACTTATCAATATACCTTTTTGTACTTAGGTAAAATATATTTTTGTGCTTTAAAAAGGAAGAGAAACTTGTATTTCGACAAAATACTTGTAGTGCTGATAATGTGCACCTTGTGGATTTTATTTTGGGGTTTGGACAAATGTACCCTTATAAGAATGGAAGTCATTAATTTTTTTAATAACTTTATTGTTTTTATTTTTATTGGATAAATTTCTCATTAACAAATTTCAAAATATCTATATATTTATTATATTTTATTAAAAATTTAAAAAAATAAAGAAACTATATCGTCGATGGAGTCCATTGGCAAAAGTCATCATTATGATAAAGTTCGTTAGAGCTCGATCATAAATTTGTGATGGAGGTTGCGATCTACATTAATGGAGGTGCAACGACCTTTGTAATTGGAGTTCCAGATACCTCCATTTGTGGAAGTTGCTAGACCTCAACTGGAGGTTTCTTAACCTTGAGTAGTCATAGCAATATCATGATAGATGAGTCACAGCAGTGAAAATTTTCTATGACTCATCCATGATGAAACATGACAGTGGTCTAGTTGTGACACAATAATGAATGAATCACAACAATGGATCGTGATGGACTCAGAAAAAAAAAAATTATAGAATAAAGAAGGAAGAGAATGAGAAGGAGGAGAAAAGCGAAGAGGAAGAGAAAGTGGAAAGAAGAGAAGACGAGAAAATGAGAGAAGAGGAAAGAGAGGAGAGAAAACAAAAAAAAAAGAGTTGGAGATACTAACAAGATATGGTGATCGGAGTTGAGTTTTGGTGACCGGATACAGAGGCTGAAGTTGAGTTGTGGTGACCGAAGATGAGTCGGAGATAGTTTTTATTAGTTTTTATTTTCTTTTTCTTTTAATGGCAAAGAGGTATTATTTTATTCACCATAATATTTTTAGATAAAAACGTTAGGAAATAGCAAAAACAATAATTGCTCATAGAAAGTTTGCATGTTTCTCTTTTAGCTTTTGGCACAGAACATGGTTTAAGATTCTTGACTTGTATTATAAGTTTTATTATCTTATCACTTGAAAGTGTGTCTTTGGCCATTGGTATGATTTGTGATAGCAAGATATACTTAGACATGTTTGGTATGTTGTTTTGATGAGAGGAAATAAATTGGACAATAAATTACTAACATCCAATTTTTTGGTAGAATTATGCACCAGGATTAATTAATTTAGACAAAATAAAAGAAGGTACTAGACATGATCTATTTCAACTTTGAAAACGAAAATTAATTAAAAAAAAAGAAATTAGCATACCAACCTCCACGATGCAGACTGGTTGGTCTCTCTTTAGAAGGTAGAATGCTCTCTTTTTTGAAAGAGGAGGCTCTACCTTCTTCTTTGTGGTCACTGGTAGTGTGTTGGTTGAAGATGCTGTCATGGAGTTTCCTTCAACTCATCTACAAGCTTCGACAAAATGGGGGACATGGAGGTCAATTGGAGGAGAAGTTTTTATTTATTTTTATTTTTTCTATTTTTTTCAATTTAATTGTTTATTTAACATTTAGTAATTGAATATTTGAATTGAAATTTAAATGTATTTATAAAATTATATTTAAGAAAAAAAGGAAATTTAGCAAAATTACCCTTTTTTGGCACCTTATTTACATAATTACCCTCACACTAAAAAAAAAAATTGCAAATTAAACTACACTAAGTTACCCAAAATGCCCCTAACAAATTAAAACCAACTCATTAATACAAATCTAACCAATAATTAAACTATAATAAAATAAATAATACACATCATCAAGTAAATACCATCAACCTACATTAATCCATCCTTCATCACAGTTTTACTCCAACAACAATCAATTTTTCTTTAAGTTTTAGTTTTGAGTGGAAGAAAACATAAAGAAAAGTTGAAGAAATTTGAGTATTGATAAAGGTTAATGATTATATATGTGATCAAATTTTCAAGATCGAGGATGTCTACTGTGCAATTGGATTTCAATTGGAGTGGACAATGAAATAGTGATCGTGGGGTTTACTGGTATGATGATCGGAAAGCAAGGACTTTTAGATTCTCATGGGATGTAATTTTTTGAGTAACTATTGGATAAAACATACAACGTCATAGCTTTTGATAAAAACCATTACCGAGCTATATTAACTATTGTTGCTCAAACCATTCATAGAGAATCATCAACTAAATTCGGAAACATAACTATATGACTCCTACAATGATCTAAACCATCTACATTAATTCATATTCCTATCATTAAGCTATAGAAAAAGTTACAAATTCAAAACAAAATTAAATAAAAACTACATTGTTAAAAGAAAAAAAACCCTAAAGCTTACAATGGAATTAATAAATTTAAAAAAAATTCAAAAACCAAAATTAATATTTCTCATAACTTTTGTAACAGCTAATGCACCAAACCTATTTATTTAACTCAATGATACAAAAAAAAGCAACTTTGAATGGATAAAACTAATCTTCCACCAATAACTATTAAGATTGAAAGATGAAAGATCAATTAAATCTTCACGTAAACAAATCTGACATCAAACACCATAATCGATAGCAGTGTAATACTTAGTAGTAACTCGACGTCAATGGTGATAAGCTGGAGTCACGGTCAGTGGTCTTCGAGTTACTGTGCTGTGCATCGAGTTGGTGTGGCTGCTGAAAGATAAGATGAAAGGAAAGAGGTTGAAAGGATTTGAAGGGCATTTTAGTAAATTAGTGGTAGTTTTGCAATTTATCTGCTGTGAAGGGTATTTATGTAATTGTCGTGTGTATTTAGAGCATTTTTGCTAAATTCCCAAAAAAAAAATCACCCAATCGAGCTTTTAATATTACTTAATATTAGATATTGTCTAACACTAAATTTAAATTCTGTTAAATTTAAATACTGTTCAGTACTAATTATGTACAATATAATTCAGTCGGAAAATATAAGGTCCGTCAAATATTGCCTCGTAGAAAAAGCGATATCTTTACTAAACCCACCAGGCCAAAGTGACAACAATTATCTTCATACAATGAATCCAAGCCGTGATGAAGACAGCTTAAAGCAATAAATCATCACCGTTCAGTTGTTACCACGCGAGACAAAGTCTCCTTAGGGCCTCACCGAACACATTGACAGATGGCATAAACCTGAAAGGTTGCCTGGATATTATTTATCCATCACTGGTTCCTCTATTTTATAAAAGTAGAAATTAAGATTATCAACTTCATATATAATGTCGTCTTAAAAAAAATAAAAGCAAAAACAAAAAGAAAAACTTGAAAATAAGTAGATATTTATAGCCCCCCTCGAATACTATTGGAACAACTTACACATTTTGGAAACATGAAAACATGAAAATTGGTCGAATGGCTTGTAGTGTAGTGGTAACACTACTGGCCCACCATGATCATTTGTATGGTCATGATTCGACATTCTCTTACTATACAAAGGAGCCGATTTTCCTTTGTGAACTATTTTCTCATCTTTGTGAACTATTTTCTCATTTATATATGGGTCGCTTTCTTTTACATGAAAGTCATTTTTTGAGCCATATCATTAGTATTTGATTGTATTTGATTTCGATTATTTTCTGGATTAGTTTCAAATATTGTAATGTAATTAAACAAAAAAAGAATAACACACGAAAATCGGATGCGTTAACGGGTGATGGAAGCGAGTCGAATGTACATACGTGGCTCCCATTCCGCGAAGCTTTCAAACACTACAGGATCTATCGTTATTAACAGCCTTTCCCTTGCTTTCTTGTGTTTTTCGGACATGTTCGCTTAACTGACCAAGTGCAATCAACCATGAGACCGTCTCGGCCGTTGATCACAAGACCCATCAAAGTAACGCCACCACCATCAGCCCCGCCATTAAACTTAACTAAAACTTGCAAACGGTGTCCGAATGCGAAAATGGTGCTCGACACTGCGCCTTCGGCTGTGAAATTTCCGGTGTCCGTTGCCACGTCGCGAAGCTCCGAGAACTGGAATTACTTTGCCGGCTACAACACGCACCTCTTCACCGGCAATTGCGTCGAATGTGAAGCAACCTGAAGCTCTGGAGGAAAACATAGAGAAGGTAACTAATTGTTTTGTTTGTTTTGAGGAAATAATACAACTTAACGTTTGGATTTTAAATTATGATATTTTGGCTAATCTTTTTTTTTTTTTTTGTAGGCTATTTATCGATGTCGATTCATGGCAAGTCTTGGTGTTTTCGGGTCTTTGATTGGATCATTTCTCTGTTTCATCAAGGTCCCTTTTTTTTTTTTTTTTAACTATTGATTATAGCGTATGCTTGCCAGTAATTTACTATTTAACTATATATATATATATATATATATATATTTGTTATATGAAATTATGTGACAGAAACAATGAACATATGGATTGAAAATTTGAAAGCTATACTATATTTGCCTGTAATTTTTTTTTTGTCAAAATTGTATTGGCTTAATTGTTTTGGTGAAATGTTGCGATTTCAAATTTGTTGTATCAAAATTATGTTGTAATCTTGTTTTGATATCAAAGAGGCTCTATTGCTTAAAAGGATTCTTCTGATTCTGTGATAAGTAAAATAATGCGAGCTTGGTTTTACGTAAGTTACTTGTATTCCCTATAGGTGTGTGTTGATGGCTTTTATATTTTTGGGACTGATTATGTTTTAGGATATATGTCGACCTGTATTAGAAGTTACATGTCCTATCAGTAAAGTGTCTGGGTTGAGCAATGGATGTTTTCTACTAACACTGTTGTTAAAGATGACAATACATCGAGTTGTGGATAGATCTGAATGTAGAACTGCTAAGAGATATCTTACTATGTATGTTAAACCGACCTATATATTGTGAAAGTTAGATTTGAATCATATGTTAGCTTTTGACTTAATAGAAGAATTGCTGGGAAGTTGCAGTTTATTCATTACAACTGTTTGCATGCATTCCAAATTCAGTCCTAGATGTCTCTCTCCAATGACTTAGGCTGGACCTGCTTTTCAACTGAAGGGCATTGTCAGGAAGCCCGATTTTTGTCCGCCATATAGTTTAGATTCTTTGGAAAGGATTTTAGTGCTGGAAAAAAAATGTTGCACAAAATGTTTTACTTTTGTCTTGATCTCATTTTGAGGTAGACAGTCAAGTTCACTTATGTACAACAAGGTCAAGTTTACTTTTGAGAACAATGGTCCAATGTGACCAGAAATTAAAAATAAATATAAATATGATTAAATTTTTAATTTTAATCGTCATATGACTGCTACCAATTTGTTTACCTGATCGTTTTGTTTGAATACCTTACACTTTTCATTCATACAATTTATTTCTAATTTTCATACTTTGCATGCTTGTTGGTGCTGGCATGATGTTTAATATTTTATTCGTCAGCTAGTTCATAAATATCATTAAGGGTTTTGTTGCTTAAGGGCAATTGCTTCATTACCGTTTGAAACCGTGTTTGGAATAGAAAAACCATCTAAATGAATGAATGAGAAAAAGTGACAAGGAATACTGTTTTCCCAAATGTTCATTTCATGCAAAAGTAAAATATAGATTACCAGAAACTAGTAGTATGGGAGGATTAGTTGATCTTGTGTCGGTATTCATTATTATTATTATTATTATTATTTTTTATGTGCACAGGTACTGGTGAATATTAACATTTTTGTCTGTAACCATCTTTGTACTGTATTAATTTACACTTTTCTTCACCACACCTGACATGCAGGGCTGTACCTTTGTTGTGGCCTCATTCACGGAGTATTTTGTTAATCGTAGTAAAGTGATTCTACTACTTGTTGAGGCTATCGGTGAGTGTTTATGATGTATTACTAATATTGATGTTCTATGGTGACTGCATCTCTCATCAGATATCATAAAGTTTTGTGCTTTGTGTGTGTGTTTTTTTTTGTTTTTATTTCTATTTCTTGCTGAAAAACTTACCAATTCAAAAATTATATATTTGCCACTTCTTCTAGTTTTCGTTTCTGTAGCAAGTCTAATAAATAAATCTAATATAGAATTCTGTCCTTTGAATCACCGAGGATAACTCCTTCAAATGAGAGAACAGTGTGTAAACGTTATGATAAAATCAAATCTAGAATTATGTACTTTTTTTTTTTTTTTTTAATTTTAATTTTTTCTTTTGACAAAAGAGAACTTCCATACTTTATATACTCAAAATATGTGGAACATCATTATAACAATACATATAGATGCAAGGCCAATTTTGTTGGAGAGCAGCAGGGGCATGGTTTATGTTACACTTATCTCATGTGATACACTGATTCTTCGAAACCGAAACCAGGATATGCTCTGTCTGTTTCCATTTTCTATGCCCCAGTCTTGAGCCAGCCAGAGTAGGGTCTTCGAGGTAGTGCTCTGAAGACTGTCCTACCTTTAGCAGTTTACAATATTTGAATTGACCATTTTACACTTATCAGCTCAAGACTTTTAACCTTACGCTCAGAAATGGCCATAAAATTAAGATAATTTTTAGCTATATTGTAGTCTGCTGGTTCATTGCGCCTGAAAGTCTGTCATGAGGCAAAGAATTATGTATAGAGTTTCTGTTGCATAACATTGTTCTTTGAAACTCAAGTTAACATATGTAAATTTAGACCTCAATAACAATAAAGTGGCAATGACTATATATTTATGTATAGGTAGTGCGGATTGAACATTAGTTCTCATATACAAAGTTATTGGCCATACTGCTATAAAGATATCCCTGCTTATACATAATTACTTCTTTAACTACGGATCTATAGGGTTCATTCAGTTTTAGTTGAAGTCACTAATTACAAGTTTATTGCTTTTCTAGATGTCTATCTTTTAGGAACTGTGATGCTGGTATTTGGGATGGGTCTGTACGAGCTCTTTGTCAGCAACCTTGATATTGGAAAGATGTTATCAGAAGATGAAGTTCAGCACAGATCAAATCTCTTTGGCTTATTTACACTGAAGGTGAGTTCAATTCTTTTTTCTTTTTGAAAAATTTACTTGATTAACACTTTTACTCGAGTAGCGCCTGTAACTGTGCATGTGTCTCAAATTTAGCCTTTACTGGTTGGCTGTAATTCACTTGTCTTGCTTGCTTATTGTGAAAAGATGGATTGGTAAGGGAGACAATGTCGTTATTTGTAAGGGTGTTCAAAACATAGTTTGTGAAATATAATTGAACTTTCTTGTGGGGCTCTGAGATGATTTATTTTACTTTGAAGGGCATGTAACTGATTTTAAGACGTTAACATATGCTTGAACTTTTTTCTCTGCTTTGATGGTAATTTGCAGTTTTCTTTATTAAACTGTAGATATTTTTATCTTATTTACACTTCCATTGTGTTGCTTTTCCAGGAACGACCGAGATGGTTAGAAATAAAGTCTGTGAGTGAGCTGAAAACAAAACTTGGTCATGTCATAGTGATGCTGCTTCTGATTGGGTTATTTGACAAGAGTAAGAAGGCTGCTATACATACTCCTGTGGATTTGCTTTGCTTCTCAGCTTCTGTTCTTCTTTCCGCTGGGTGCCTCTTTTTGTTGTCAAAGCTCAATGACTCCAAATGAAGGTCTTTTTGCCTTTTTTTTTCATAGTTTCAGTTACATTTTGAAACAACAATGCTTGACATCTTAAAAACAATTCCAAATTTTGAGATCACAAATGATGTGACATCTTATTTGTCACTATCACATCGTAATCGTACGCCTACATATTAGTTACATGAAATGTAACACATCATTTGGATTTTGAAATTTGAGATTTGCTGAAAGATGTCGGGTGTTGCTCATTTCATAATATTAGTTAGTCAAATGCTGAGGATGATCATGTGTATATATGTATATATATGACAACTGTAACGAGCTGCTTGTATTTGTTTAGTGCGTATGTGGTGGGTCGAATAAATAGTATTGCATAAAATTTTGCATAATTTTATATTAAACTATTAGATAGATATCATAAAATGCTCAAATTCTCTATCTAAAATATTAAGGGATGAAATCTCCTTTTAATCCAAGTGGTTGTGCCCATCAGCTATGCTAAATGGAATTCAAGTTTTACTATATATGCATTTTACTAACATGTGGAAAGTTTTCTTTTATTGTGATTATGGGAGTATATATCTTCCAGTTATGGTCAGACTATTAAAAATATTGTTATAAACCTTAAACCTTCTTAAATATTCATTCTATCTATAAAAGTAAATCTCAACCTAATGCTTAAAATTATTGTCAAATATACTTAGATTACCAATAATCACTTTTGAAAAAATTGTCAAAGACATTTTTATACTAGACTTATTAAATGATTAGGTTTGAACCTCGGAAAAAAAAACAACAAGCGAGGGCCTAGTGAGGTTTAGAGTATCTATTTACAATCAATTAGTCAAAAGAAGATAATGCGAATTAGAAAAAAAATTTGAAACTTAGAGTGAAAGACTAAACATTCAAAATTTGGATTATGTTGTCTAACAATTGCTTTGGTTTAAGATGGTATTACAGTTCGTCCTCTCTAAATCATAATAATAATTAATTAGGGCTGTAGTCTCTCTCTCTCTCTATGTATTTATGTATGTATAAATTTTCATTTTACTCATTGTTTAAAAACTCGGTGAGTTTCATCAAATTCTCGTCGGGTTTTCGCTGATCAGCACTCCACCGATTTGAGAATCCCAGATTGGTGGCTCTACTCGTTGGAGGCAAGTATTCATTGAGTTGGGCCGAGTACTTGCTAACTCGGTCTAACTCGACGATCAAACTCAATAGACTCACCATCAAACTTGATCACCAGATCACCACCAAATTTCCAAAAATCCAATAATCAGTTCAACAATCTCCTACACCACACGAATCTAAAAGAACATAATAGAATCTTAAAAAATATAATAGTATCGCGAGACCTGAGGTGTTCCAGATTTGAATAAAAAAAAAAAGAAGGATTTTGTCTAGGCGCCTCTACTGGTAACTAGACAATGCCAAATAATTTGTAACAACAGCAATAAAATATTAAACTACAAGAATCTTAATTCAAATTCTTGAATTGACAAATAGTGTTGGATATATGACATTATTAAACTCTTCTTGGAAATAAAAGACAATATTATTAAGCTACAAGTGAAATTCACTCGAGCACTAACTATGCAGCTTCTTATTCATCTTAATTTATAAATTTTAACTTGCATCATGAAGCATGATAATATTTTCTATGCAGTTTATACAACAAATATTATAGTATAAGAATATAATTTCAATTGAGATCTGCGACCATATACATGATTTCTGATAGATGTGTGAAAGAAGAAAGGAAATTTAGACTTTAATTCTTTGAAAGTCAACCACTGATATAATCCTAAACAAAAATTCATCGACATAATCCTAATCAAAAGTTTGTTTATGTACTCAGCAATTCAGAGTTGTTTTAGGTCTTATAAATCTTCCTATCATCAATACAAAATTTTCTAATAATGATGCAATTTCAATTATCAAAAACCTTTAATAATGACGAAGGTTCTCGCTCAAAGGGGCGCAAAATTGGCAAGCGAGGTTTGATGGCTATCAAGCTCGATCTTAGCAAAGCATACGATCGGGTGGAATGGAATTTTTTGTTCGCTGTTATGGAAAAAATGTGTTTCCTAGTCAGATGGATGGAGTTGGTTTTCGAGTGCTTCTCCTCTTCTACTCTTTCGTTTATTTTGAATGGCAGCAAAGTTGGGACGTTGAAACCATCAAGAGGGCTTAGACAGGGGTGTCCTCTGTCCCTTTATCTTTTCTTGCTCTGCGCTGAAGTTCTCTCTTGTGGGATCAAAACTGCCGAACGAAATGGGCTTCCTCCCAGAATTGCCAGCTCATAAAGGAGGTTTTAGAGAGGTATGGGAAGGCCTCGGGTCAACAAATTAACTTAGACAAATCCTCAATTTGCTTCAGCCCCAATCTCAGCGCTCAGCAGAAGCTCGACCTTTAGATTGCAGCTCGGTATTCGAAATGGTAACACTCACGATCTTTACCTAGGTTTGCCTTCCTTAGTTGGGAGGAATAAAAAGAAGACCTTTAATGAAATCCGTGAAAAAGTCTGGATGAGGCATAAAGGGTGGAAGAGCCACCTCTTTTCTCAGGGCAGCAAGGAAATTCTCATAAAAGCTATTATGCAAGCCATCCCAACCTATGTTATGAGCATCTTCCAGCTTCCTGCAGGTCTGTGCAAAGATCTAAACTCTCTGGCAACTAGCTTCTGGTGGGGAATGAAGGATGGTAAACGCAAGGTAAGTTGGGTCAGTTGGGAGAGACTCTGCTAGCCAAAGTCGCAAGGTGGCTTGGGATTTCGAGATTTGGGTCTTTTCAACCAAGCTCTCTTAGCTAAACAGGCTTGGAGAGTGGTGACCAACCTGGATTCGCTAGTTTCTCGTTTATTGAAGGTTAAATACTTCTCCAATTCAGATTTTTGGCAGGCTAGCCTTAATCAAAGATCTTCGCATGCCTGGCGCAGTCTACTGTGAGGCAGAGAGTTGTTGCGTAAAGGGTGGATCTGGCAGGTTGGCAATGGTATGAACATCAAGGTTTTCGAGGACCGTTGGATCCCTCGACCTTCCTCCTTCCAAGTAATCTCGCCGTGTGTTGATTCCAATGCTAAAGTGGTTGATTTGATCGACCCTGATAGTAGGCAATGGAGTATCCGTAAACTTGATGATCTTCTTTTACCTGTCGATAAGGAGTTGGTCCTTTCTATCCCCCTTAGCTACAGAAATATTCCTGATCATCAACGCTGGTTTTTTGATAACAAAAGGTGTGTATTCGGTTAAAAGTGGCTATAGACTGGCTGTCAAATCGTCTTCCTCTATCTTGGATCGCTCGAGCTCTTCTGTTTCGTTGCAGAACTGGTGGTCTGTCGTCTGGAATCTCAATATTCCTCCAAAAGTTAGAATTTTTATGTGGCGTGCTTGCTTGAATGCTCTCCTAACGAAGGATAATTTAGTGAAGCGTCATATTTTGTTTGATGCCAGGTGCGAGGTGTGTCCTCATTCTAGGGAGAAAGGTGCTCACGCACTCTTTTGGTGCCAGAAGGTGGCGTCAATCTAGGGTCACTTCGAGAGGAAGTCGTTCCTTGATACATTGGTGCTGAATGATGTTTTCCATCTGTTGTTTAGCTTGTGGCAAGCTTCTGGAGTGCAGCCGCTGACTGAAGTTTGCATGGTTTTGTGGTGTATCTAGAGCTGTCGGAATGCTCGCTGTCTGCTCAATTGCAGGAAGGATCCTGCGGCTGTTGTCTCCAAAGCACAGACTATTCTGTCAGATTTCCAAAGCTCCAAAGTTGTTTTGTCTGTGGTTTCTTGTCCATCTCTTGCTTTGCCTATCCTAGGGTGGCGCCCTCCTCCTCAGGGCAGTCTGAAGCTGAATTCTGATGCAGCCATTCATCCCCATCTCGATAAGGCAGGTTTAGGCTTCGCTATTCGTGATCACCAGGATAAGATCGTGGTTGCTGCAGCTAAAGCTTGGAATGGCAATTTCAAACCTGAAATTGGTGAGTTTCTTGCTCTGCGCGAAGGTCTTCTGTTTGCTTCCTCCTTGAACCTCAAGATCGAATTGGTGGAAGTTGATGCTGTGGGAGTTGCTTCTGCTATTAATGACTCTGTTATCTCTAGGGGTGAAGCTTTCTCTCTTATCTCTGATATTAAGGCTTTGTGTGAGGTTGTGGGCTCTTGTAAGTGCCAAGCCATCCCTAGAATTGGGAATCGCTTGGCTCACCAGCTCGCTTTCTTAGCCTTGTTTTCTCCGGAGGCCATTTATTGGCATGATGTCAATATCGATTGTATTTTTCCAAGTTATGTGGGCTTATAATACTCTCCTTTTATCTCAAAAAAAAAAAAAAAAAACCTTTAATAATTATAACTTTCTTATATATTATTTTTATTAGGAAATAATTAGAATGAAAAACAATATATAATATAAACATAAAATAAGAGAAAAGAGAAACTATAGTCCAAGAGAGAAAATATTCTTCCATTTCTTAGTTACAAACCTAAAATAAAAGAAAAGTGATATTATCTTTACATAGTCTCACTAATATAAATATATTAAGTAAAGATAAATACAATGTAATGACTCATAAAATGAAGCATAATGTCGGACCAAATAGGATCGATGAAGAATTTGAAGTTGCTTATGTGAAATAATTGATATTCATTCTTATATAAACATGTAATACTCAAAATACCAATAAGAATTATATGTTGACATGGAGAAAGCAGAAATGGAAGAATTACTAGATTTGAAAATAATTTAGTAGAGCATGGATTCAAGGTCATGAATTGAGAAGGAAAAGGAACTGACAGTACCTTATGTGTCATAAGCTATAATCGTAGAAAATTACTGCTTATGTATTATGAAAATGTTTGAGAGAAACATCATTGGATTTGGTTGAAAATCTTTCATTATTATAGTTTTAAGGACAATCATGATTATAGTGTCCTAATATAATTTTGTGGCAATGTTTCCAACGTCTAGTAGAATAATGAAGAACAACATGTCCTAGTAGCTTGTAATAATTACAAGTAGGTTTCTTCATGTAAGATTGTTTAGACAAAGTAGCAAGAAAGGTGTTTGTACGTGGAGGCAGCCATGTGGCAAGTAGAGTTTCCTTAAATATTAATTCAGAGATAGTTTACTCAAGAGTAGATAGAGAATGATGATGGAGGAGAGGTGCACGATGTAGTGGGTGAATTTTTCATGTTGACTTTGAGTGGGCCTCATTGGTCAACTTTCTTGGAACCTAGCAATCTGTGTCCTGCACAAATCAAATAAAAAGAACGCGGGTGATCTTGACACCGGTGGGGTGCCGGCCGAAGACACTCCGACGCTCAAGTCAGTAAATTGATCGTAATATATGAGAATGCAGTAATTGTAAAGCGTTGTCAGGCTAGAATGAGTGTGCTGGAAAAAGATAGGACGGAAAAGTGGACGAAGTAGGAACACTAAAATATTATATATTAGTGAGCAAACCTCGTACAATAGAATAGTGTAAGTAGATCGTAAATAGTACATCATGTAAGTTCCTAAGAAAGAGAGGTCGGTCACAATGGATACAGTTAAATACCAAGTTTTTCCTAGCCAGAACCTTTCCTAGACATGCACTTCCACGTCACTACACTAACTCTATCACACAGGAACTCTGAATCTAAAGTTAAAGAATGAAGAAAAGAGAGGAGAAACCTCAAATAGCTTGTAAGAGATGAGCAAATGAGGTGGGATCCATTTTGGCTTCAAATGAAGCCTCTATTTATAGGTGGAAAAGGTGCTATGGGCACTTATTATGGAATAAATGTAATGTCCGTTATAAAATAAATATTACGATTAATGTCAGGTCGGTTACGGAATAAATATCATAGTTAATGATATGTCGGTTACAGAATAAATACCATAGTTAATGATATGTCGGTTACAGAGTTAGTGTAACTTCCGTTACAATTGATTTAAATCTCATTTATTAAAACTAATCAATCTCCATTACTTAAGTTGGATCAATTAAGTTGCTGGACTATTTACTTGTAACATGTATTTGACCATTAATATAGGTTGATCAGCATACTGGGCTAAGCTTATTTCAATAAGCTTTGGGCTTTTATTTTTGGTTTAAGAATTTTTGACCACTACACACGAGTGGGCTCAAAAGTATCAATGAGAGCCATGAGAAACTCTATTAAGTGCTGGTGATCTCTATAAGTGGTGAATTTTTCAACATCAGCATGATGAATCCAAATGGGTTTGGAAAGGGCCAGTTGATCCCAGATAAATTATATTTTTGAATGAAAATCAACAATAGTGTAATAACCGTATTTTATATATTCATAATTAATTATTTGTTTAATTAAGATTTCAGAATTTGGGGAGAAGGAAAGAATAATTTGACTAATGATAGAGTTTTATTCTTTTGGGAAGCTTAAAAGGAAAAGGAAATTTGATTAAGAAAAAGATATTGTTTTAATAGAGAAGATATATTAGCATTCTAATGCAATATTCTTTTAGAATAAAATAGTAATTTAATTATTATGGAGTTTTATTTTTGGAAAGTTTAGAAAGAAAAGGATATTAATTAAGAAAAGATATTGTTTTAATAATATATATGTATATATATATGTATATATATATTAGCAGATTTTTAGTTTAAATAAAATTTGTATAGAGACTAAAATTCCTATTACTATCAGTTTTGTATGTTATATATATAGGGTTACTATTTAGAGTAGAAAAGGATAAATATACATTATACATTTCTTCTCTAGCAAAATTAGTCAACTCATTCTTGAGTTTCAAGGATCAAGAAGGTTTTGGGTTCGTGCAATTGTTGAGCCTATTTTGTGAATTTTAGCTTATTCGAAGTAAGTAAATTCATTCATGATGTATGTATGTTGGTTTATGAACTTTTAAATGTTCTGAAATCTATATTTGTGTTTAACATAAATTATAAACATGATTTTAAGTTATTTATATAGCAATAAAATATTTTTGGAGTAGTTTTCAAATTATTTTATTTACCTCTAAAATTTATATTGTTATCTGATTTAAAAAGAAAACCTATGATTTTTTGTATGAATCTAAAACTTTGCAAAAGTTTGTATATCGATTCTGAAAAACACTATTGTCTCTTAAAATTGATTTACAATTATTAAATATTTTGCCGTGTGTTTTGAAGATATATCTTTAAGATAAGATCATGAAAATTATTTTGGCTCAATGTCTATAGTTATTGTTCTGATATTGGTCCAGCTGGATTCTTGTGTACACACATTCTGTTATTCTGACCGTGTCACACGGGTAATTGTGACTATTCTGTTATTCTGACCGTGTCATACGGGTAATTGTGACATTCGGTTTCTGACTGAGTCACACGAGTAATTGTGACATTCTGTTTCTGACCGCGTCACATGGGTATTTGTGACACTATAAGACATGAGCATACTTTTTATTTACTCTATATGGTTATATGTTTTAATATGATATTTTGTTCTGATTATTGTCTTATGCTACTTGGTGTCTTCTGCTAATATAAACATTGATTATATTTTCGATTTTGATTATTAGTGTTGAAATATGTTTCTATATATTTAAGTTTTGACTTATAAAAGTAATTATACTGATACTAATATTATGTATGAATTTACTTACCGAGTTGACGGCTCACCCCCCCGTCTCCACCATTTTGTAGAGTAGGAATAAATTGTGGACGTTAGGTGTCTTGATCTTGGAGTTCACCCAATCGTGAAGCCTTGGAGATAGTTAATGTGATTCATTGTATTTAGTTTCAGATTTTATAAGAATTAAGAAATTATCAAGGACATATTTTGTTCCAATAATTAATTTTAGAATTTTTCTTTTGGAGATCATGTTTGGATAATTATGTTGACTACTTTCAAAGTTTGGAATAAATTTCTAGTTGGAGTTTGTTTTTGTTTTGATATCTAGTTTGATATCTAGATTTTCTATAAGTGGTGAATTTTTCAACATCTGCATGATGAATCCAAATGGGTTTGGAAAGGGCAAATTGACCGCAGATAAATTATATATTTGAATGAAAATCAACAATAGAGTGACTAGGTTCCTTTCGTAAGTGATAAAGAAAACATAACAAATGAAACCAATGAGATTGATCAGAAGTAGTATTCCTATGAGCCAAAAAATCCCATAAAGCAAGAGCAGTTTAAAAAGGGCCAAATTGAAGATTAATAAACTGAATAGATGTGTTATGAATCCAAGTGATGATTTAATGATTTTTATTGTTTTAATCATTAAGTCGATTATTGTATTTTTCATCAGTCTCACTTTTAACTTTCGTAGGCTGTTTATTGTCACCAGCAACGTACCACCATAACTTTCTGACTTTGATAAAATTTGACATTGCTTGAGCCCATAAGACATAATCGAGTCATCTAAAATAATTTGGATGGACTGAGACACATCTAACTTTCAAGTGTGCATCAAGATGAATTTAGAAGCCCAAAATAAATGAGCCCAAGAAACGTTTGATGAACAAACATGGTCAAAGAAAATTGACAAAAGAAATAAGCCTAAATAACCCAAAAAAAAAAAAAAAAAAAAGTCCAATAAAAATAAGCTTTTGTGGTAGCCCAATAAACAAAGTAGCAACTTATAAGCCTAATAAACAAAATAGAAAACCTTGAATATTGAGAAAGTAAAACAAACCAGAGACAACAGCAGCCTAACAACAAAACATTAGTATTATTATTATTTTTTTTTTTTTGAAACTAACAAAACATTAACTTATAAGCTTAATAAACAAACAACAATTGTGAATTTTGAGAAAATTTTCTAATTAATAAAGAAGCAGATCTTCATTAGCCAAAAGCAGTAAGTAAATTGGCAAGCATTAACTTCTATATTAATTAGAAAATTTGCTGATTCAATAAAACATAATTACAAAATCTGATTGATGAATACTAATAAATACTCTGAATCCATAACAGATCTATATATTTTTGGATAAATAGTTATATGTACTGCAGTTCTATAGCATCAGTTACAACAATTTACAATTTTGAGAAAATTTTCCAATTAATAAAGATCTGCATCTTTATAAATTAGAAAACTTGTTGATTCAATAAAATATAATTACAAAATTTGATTGATGAATACTAACAAATACTCTGAATCCATAACAGATCTAATATTTTAGGATAAATTGATGAATACTAATAAATACTCTGAATCCATAACAAATATAATATTTTAGGATAAATTGTTATATGTACTGCAATTCTATAGCATCAGTTACAACAATTTTCAATTTTGAGAAACTTTTCTAATTAATAAAGATCTGCATCTTTATTAATTAGAAAATCTGCTGATTCAATAAAATATAATTACAAAATCTGATTGATAGATACTAATAAATACTCTGAATCCATAATAGATCTAATATTTTAGGATAAATAATTATATGTACTGCAATTCTACATCAGTTACAATAATTTTCAATTTTGGGAAAATTTTCTAGTTAACAAAGATCTGCGATCTTTATTAATTAGAAGATCTGCTGATTCAATAAAATATAATTACAAAATCTGATTGATGAATACTAATAAATACTCTGAATTCATAACAGATCTAATATTTTAGGATAAATAGTTATATTCACTAGAATTCTATAGCATCAGTTACAACAATTGTCAACTTCAAGAAAATTTTCTAATTAATAAAGATCTGCATCTTTATTAATTAGAAAATCTACTGATTCAATAAAATATAATTACAAAATCTGATTGATAAATACTAATAAATACTCTGAATCCATAACAGATCTATTATTTTAGGATAAATATTTATATGAACTGCAATTCTATAGCATCAGTTACAAGAATTTTCAATTTTGAGTAAATTTTCTAATTAATAAAGATATGCATCTTTATTAATTAGAAAATCTGCAGATTCAATAAAATATAATTACAAAATCTGATTGATGAATACTAATAAATGCTCTGAATCCATAACAGATATAATATTTTAGTATAAATAGTTACATGTACTGCAGTTCTATAGCATGAGTTACATATTTGTTTCTTTTGAATAGCAAAAAAAAGAGAGAATTAGATTTGAGAGGAAAAATAAAATGAAGAGCTACCAGATATTCGTTATAGTGATACTTGTTAATTTGTTCGCTACAGGTAATTATATTTCAATAGTCATTCATGAAATCTTTGTATTAGGCAATTTACTGATCTCTTTAATCCTTCTCGTCTCTACATTGCCTTTCTTTAATTTAGAATTGCATAACTAATAATATCATATTCAAGACCTATACATACCCAATACTAAATTATCTTTGAATAACTAACTATTTATTGTACTCTCCAAAACTTAATGTAATTAAGATCCAATTTAAGAGTTCTTGTATAAAATATAAGCATAAAAATTCACCAAGTTAGTTAGGTAATCACACTAATTAGTGAGTGATCATATGTATGGTATATACTTATTTATCTGTTGAAAAAATAGAAGGTTAAGGAAGTAATAAATTTAAAAAATGTTAAATTTTACATTTATGCTGTATCTTTGTGTTCATGAAAAGTGACTTATATATTAGTGTTTTGTGTCACAAACTCAAAATATTGATATTTTGAATTGTTATATATATATATATATAAAACTTTTATAGTCGGTGCGTCTTAACTTTAAAATTATTAGGACTATCAATTAAATTAATCCATTGCATTTGAATTGAATAACAGAGAAATTTTTTTGGATGAAAGATAATGCAATAGATGAATTTGATTGGTGGTCGTAACAATTTAAAAGTTAAGACGCACTGATCATAGAAGTTATATATATATTTTATACATTCTATATTTATTATGTGAAATTCATTTTCATATATGGATGTTATTCTAAAACAGGAATGTCAGAAGGGCATACAAGGCGCCTCGGTGATTTTCACCATTCTGCTATCCCTAGAAGTTCTTTGTCAATGACCAAGCCTAAACCTACTTCCATTTATTATTACAATATAAATCGCTACAAGAAGATGGAGGTAGAAGCTTTTCGCCCAACAAGCCCTGGTCACAGTCCTGGAATTGGCCACAACACACCACCACCAAAGGCTCCTTGAAAGCTTGCTTCAAAAAAAGAAAAAGAAAAAAGTGCTCCTTGAAAGCCAAGTACTTAATTCCTAGTACCTACACCTTTCTTTAATTAATAAATTGAAGAAATGTTAAATGTAATAAAGCTAGGGATTATTGGGAAACCTAAAAATGGTGGTCACTTTATAACAAAGTAAAAGAAAATAAAAATTAAAGATAAAATAATTATAATTCACTCTTTTTTAGTTACTCACGAATTTCATTTATTTTTATGAATCTCCGAAGTTCTTTCTTATAAGCTCGCCCTTCTTTACTTAAACTTTGTTGATTCTCATTTGAACAACGTGAACAAAAGAATAAAAAAACTTTCAAAATAAATTTTTCAATAAACTTCAATTTAGTTTCAAATAATATAAATGCTTGACAACTTCTTTTAATAAATTCACATTATTCACCAAATAATGAAAAAGATACTAGAGAAACCCAAAAGATTGAAAAATTATATATAAAAAAAATAACAATAAAAAATAAGTGAGTAGTTTGTATAAAATTGTTTATAGTTTGCAATAAGAATAAGTAATTTCAAAGTCAAAATATTACAAATTCTAAGATGAGTCCACTTGAAAATAAAGGACATTATTACTAAGCTTCAAGTGAAATTCACTCGAGCTCTAAATATATAGCTTCTTACTTTTCTTGCGTTTAAAAAAAAAAAAAAAAAAACCTTCTTATTTATCTTAATTATAAATTTAACTTAGATCATGAAACATGATAATATTTTCTACGTAGTTTATACAACATATGTTATGGTATGAGAATATAGTTTCAATTGACATTTGTGGCCATATACATGATTTCTAATAGCTGTGTGAAAGAAAAAAGGAAATTTAGACTTTAATTCTTTGAAAGTCAACCACTGGTATAATCCTAAACAAATATTCATCCACATAATCCTAAACAAAAATTCATCCACATAATCCTAAACAAAAGTTTTCATGTACTCAACAATTTAGAGTCGTTTGAGGTCTTAAAACTATTCCTATCATCAATGCAAAATTTGCTAATAAAGATGCAATTTCAATTATCATACACCTTTTAGAATTATAACTTTCTTATATATTATTTTTATTAGGAAATAATTAGAATAAATATATATATATAATATAATATAAACATAAAATAAGAGAAAAGAGAAAGTATAGTCGAAGAGAGAAAATATTCTTCCATTTCTCAGTTATAAACCTAAAAGAAGAGAAAAGTGATAGCATCTTTACATAGTCTCACTAATATAAATATTTTAAGTAAACATAATATAATAGAATGACTCATAAAACGAATCATAATGTCAAAGCAAGTGGGATCGATGAAGAATTTTGTTGATGCACAACTTGACGTGCATAAGTGTTGATATCTTCTCGGTGTTAAGGCAGCTTATTCTAAGCAACAAAATTGATGAATTATTGTTATGTCATAACATCAAGATTGGATGCGTGTTGCAACGTTAGAACACAACTGATGTTACAATACTCTTTGTTGGACAAAGCTCAAATAAAAAACTCAGGATTGGTTTTTAGATAATTTTTCTTTGATAGTTTTATCCTTTGTATTTATTATTAACCTCTTTTATGAGATATTTCATAAGATTATCTATTTGCTTTTTAAATTTACTATAAAAGGAATTAAGTTTCCAAAAAAATAAATGTAGTTATCTTTTATTTTTATTTTTTTATCTCTTAGGAAGCTTATTGTGATTATCTCTGAGTTTTTATAAAAGTTAATCGGTTGTTTTGCAGGAAAATGATGCTTTAGGACAGATAAAGTTTCATGGTTTATTTAAATAAAAGTTGGATAATAATCATCTTGTTAAAAAATAAGATTTATCTATTTTTTAGATAATTATCTTCTTGCTTCTTTTGGCATTTATTTTTGGGATTAGCTTCTGATTTATTTAGTTGATTTAATCTTGTTTTATCTTATAGTTCTTGATGAGCATAAAAAATTTGTAATCACATCCCATAAATTACCAACATATCCGTTTCATCTTTCTAGTCTCCACTACCATTATCATTATGCACTGCATCAAAATTTTCATTTAAAAAAAAAATGATTTCTCTCCAAAAATTTCTTTACCAATGACATAAAAAGTTTCATATTCTTCATCACAAATTTTATAATCGCTTCATCTTCTTTATTAACATACAAATCAAACTCAAAACTTCTTCACACCAACACGATGCATGGACTTTGACTTCCGAAACATCACCAAATATAATCCTATCAATCTCTTCCTATAGCAAAGAAAAGTTTCTTTATATAAGCAAAGACGTTCATAGCACTCAAAGGCCCTATAAGTAGTACTTCAGTTTACATGAGGATTCCTGCATCGCCTACTGGATCTGCAAAGCCTGCGCCACCAGTCCCACCACTTCTAAGTCAATTGCATCCGCCAACTGGCATTGTACAAAGGAGTTAATACACAGTACCACATACTTCCCTTTTGCTTTGATGCATATGTATTAAAAAACAATGTTATCAGCGATGATATTGAAATTTTAAGAATAATTATATTTTGGGGTGTATATACAGTTTTAGAGGGGTGAAAATATCCCCACTCAAAAAAAAAAATAAAAAATAAAAATAAAATAAAAGTCCAATGAAAATAAGCTTTTGATAGGCAGCGCAATAAACAAAGCAACAACTAATAAGCCCAATAAACAAAGCAGCAAACCTTGAATACTGAGAAAGCAAAACAAACCAGAGATAACAGCAGCTAAATAACAAAATAGCTACTTATAAGCCTAATAAACAAGCAACAATTATCACTTTTGGAAAAATTTTCTTATTAATAAAGAAGCAGATCTTCATTAGCTAGAAGCAGTAAGTAAATTGGCAAGCATATCTTCTTTATTAATTAGAAAATTAATAAAGAAGTTATGCTTGCCAATTTACTTACTTTTGGCTAATAAAGACCTGCTTATTTATTAATTACAAAATCTGCTGAGTCAAAAAAAAAAAAAAAAAAACAAACAAACGAACAAAAAAAACAAAAAAACAAAAAGAAAATTAGAAAATCTGATTCTTGAATACTAATAAATTAATCTTCTGAATCCATTATAGATCTAATATTTTAGTATAAATAGTTATATGTACTGCGGTTCTATAGCATCAGTTACATATTTGTTTCTTTTGAATATCAAATGAGACATTGAGATTTGAGAGAAAACATTAAATGAAGAGCTATCAGATATTCATCATAGTGATACTTGTTCATCTATTCTCTATAGGTAATTATATTCCAATATCCATTCATGAAATCTTTGTATTAGGCAATTTACAGATCTCTTTAATCCCTCTAGTCTCTACATTGCCTTTCTTTGGAATTGCCTTACTAATGATATGAGCTTCAAAACCCATACATACCCAATACCAAATTGGTAAAATTTCCCTTTTACCCATAAACAAATGAAAAAAATTAGTTTTTACCCATTTTTTAATAAATTTTTGTTTTTCACCCTTCAAACAAACTGTTTTTATCATATACTTAAGTTTACTAAACTACCCTTAAAATGTAAAATGTGTTTACTAATCGAGTTTTAATGGGATCGGATTTTAAGTGGACCGCTTAAAAACCGATTATACTTAGTCGTCTTCTTGATGCTACATTTTATCGAAAATCTCTATTTTCAAGTTAAATTCAACCAAATTCAACCAAATCTAACTCCAAACATCGATACCCAACATCACATAAAAAAAAAATTCAAAAAATCTCAACAAAACTCAAACAATCGACAAATGAAGTCAAAGATCTTATACCATGAGCAATGGAGGAGGAGAATAAGGTAGGTAGAGATAATTTGGGCAAAAATAGGTATATGGTGTAATTAATTTATTTGAGGGGCTGAAAACACATATTTTAAACTTGTGGCCAAAACCAAAATTTGACATTCTTGTATTAATATTTTTTGTAATTATCTTTGAATAACTAAGTATTTATTTGTACTCTCTAAATCTTAATACAATTAAGATCCAATTTAAGAGTTCCTGTATAAAATATAAGCAAAAAAATTCACCTAGTTAGGTAATCTCAATAATTAGTGAGTGATCATATGTGTGGTATATACTTATCTATCCGTTGAAAAATATAGAATTTTAAGGAAGCAATAAATTAAGGAAACATTAAAATTTTCATTTATGCTACATCTTTATTTTCATGAAAAGTGATTTATACATATTAGTATATTGTGTCCCAACTTCAAAATATTGACATTTTGAATTGTTATATATATATATATTACATTATGTAGCTCTTATGTGAAAATGGTGAAATTCATTTTCACATATGGATGTTATCTGAAACAGGAATGTCAGCAGGGCATACATGCCATGTAGAGGTACCCCTTCCTCATTGCCAAATGGGTGCATGCTTGGATCTTTGTGAAGATGAGTGTGGTCCGGAGCATAAGGGTCAGGTAAACAGAGTTTAGTCTACAATATGATGATGTATGTGTTTGTTGGACGAAATTGAACATCTGAGGTGTTCCGGATTAAAAAATAAAAGGATTTTGTCTATGCACCTCTTCTTGTAAATAGACAATGCAAAATAATTTATAACAGCAGCAATAAAATATTAAACTAGAAGAATATTAATGCAAATTCTTGAGCTGAGGAATAAAGTGTTGGATATATGACATTATTAAACTTTTCTTGAATATTTAAAGATGTTATTAAGCTCTAATAAGACTGAAATCCAGTCAGGTTCCAGCTATAGATCTTCTTATGCATCTTAATCTATAAATATAACTTACATCATGAAGTGTGATAACGTTTTTATACTATATATATTACGGTATAATGATAGTTCAATTGATATCTACCTCCATATATACATCAAGGTTCCAAAATTTGCTACTTGCTACTCGACCAGTAAGATAATGAGTAGCAAATTCATGATTACTCTGCAAGTACTTAGCGAGTATTCAGTTTGACTATCGGTCAACGGTAATAAAAGTGTGCAAGTGAGTTGGGCCGAGTTGGCTGAGTATTCGCCTACCTTGAGTAAGACTTTCGATCTTGCGGTTCTCGATACTCGCTGAGAACTTGGCCGAGTTTTTTTAACATTGATATACATACATAATTTCTTATAAATGTGTGAAGAAGAAAGGAAATTTAGACTTGGATTCTTTGAAAATCAACCACTGATATAATCCTAAACAAAAATTCATCCACATAATTATAAACAACAGTTCATCCACGTACTTATTTAAAGGTCTCATAAATTTTCCTAGTGTCAATACAGAATTTTCTAATAATGATGCAATTTGAATTATCAAATTATTAACAAACACCGTTTAGAATTATAAATTTCGTATATATTATTTTTATTATGAAATAATAAAAATAAAAAGAATATAATAATATAAACATTAAATAAGAAAAAAGAGAAAATATAGTCCAAGAAAGAAGATATTCTTTCATTTCTCAATTTCCATCGTCTCTATGAAAATGGTAATAGCATCTTTACATAGTCTCACTACTATAAATATTAAGTAAACATAAATACAATATAATGACTCATAAAATGAATCATAATGTTGGAGCGAGTGGGATTGAAGAATTTGAAGTAACTTCTATGAATTAATTGACATTCATTCTTATATAAATATGTAGTATTCTTGACAATTATATATGTATATATATATATATATATATATTAGTTTGTATATGCACCTCATTTATTTCCCAATATATCATCTTAAATTTAGACAAAAAAAATTTGCCAAAAAATTAATAATGTAGGTTGGTAAAGATGCTATCAGAAGGTAAAGTTGAGCAGAGATCAGAACCCATTGGCTTATTCACACTAAAGTGCAGTCTGAAGATCAGTACAATTCTTTTTTTGGTTTCCAAATGTCAACTTGATTTGTACTTTTACTCAAGCAGTGCTTGTAACTACACATTTGTCTCAAATTCAGCCTTTACAGGTTAGCCATAATAACTCACTTGTCAGTGTTCAAAAAAAAAAAAAAAAAAACACTCACTTGTCTTGCTCGCTTATTTTCAAAATATTAGTGTTTGAGATTCAAGTGAGATACAAGAATTATATAAGATGTCTAACGTTACTATAGCCACAATACTATACTTGGCAAACGTATCTTCTCAACCATATGTAGTAATATAATACTTTAAAAATGGCCATCATACCTCCTCTATATGGAGTCTGGGTGGTCGTTGTGGGTCAAATTTTTTTTTTCTTTTTTCTATTTTAGGTTTTTGGCACAAAATATTTTTCATCTCAGTCTGCTGGAATGACAAATATTTCGTCACAGTAGATTTTTTTTTCCCCAATAGAATATTTTAAAGTTTTATTACTGGCACCAAGTCAGGGCACTACCGAGACCAGTTAAGATATGACTTTGAAGCACGACTTAGATCTTTGCTTCCCGAATTGAGAGAGGGTGACACACATAGCGTGAAAAAACTATCCACATATTAAGTGGGAGGTGCACTTGAACCAAGCTCCTAGGACTCAAGTCTTGGTGAGGGGTGGTTTTATACCACCGAGCCACCCCTGCTTTGCAGAACAAATTTATATTTTTATCCCAACTGATGGTCTATTGAGAAGAAAAATTTGTCATAGTAGACATGTTTTTCAAGGGCAACAATTTCGTCCCTGCAGATAATTTTCAGGGACAAAATTGATTTTTCGTCCATTATTTTCTTCTATCTACATAAAAACGGTGTATTTTGAGAGGGCATTTGTTTTTTTTGTCCCCATAGGCTATAGAGATGAATTTTGAGTTTTTGAAGCTAAAATTGTTCGCTTTCAGATTTGTCTTGTACTGGATACGAGAAATGGATGTATGACATTATTAATAAAGTGATTAATTAGGAATCCTATATACATGTATTGTAGGTATAGTAGTACATTTGGCAAATCTTCTTCATTTAGCCATACGAAGTAAGTATTACAGAGCATACCTTCTTTTATAAATCATATAATCTGATTGATGGATACTATTAATGCTCTGAACCAATAACAGGTTTCATATTTTGAGCATAAACAGTGACATGTGCTGCATTTCTATAGCATCAGTTTCGCATATTTAATTGTTTTGAATATCAGAAAATGAAAGAATTCAGAGAAAAGCCAAAATGACGACCAGAACCAATGCATATTTATGCATGAATTATGCCTCAAATAGTTCTATATAAAAAAATAAAACAGCTTTACCCCAAATATACAATCTAAATACTTCAAAAATCCAACAACATAGAGAACCACCTTTTTAAATGTGATTTTAAATATCAAAGACTATTCTAAATCTCATGCATCAAACAATCAATGAAACTACCCTCACATGCATTTCAATCAAATTATATGTAATGTATGTATGATTTATGCAAGTCAAGCCTAGTTGACCAAGGATAGGGAGCCACGTGTCTCTCGAGACAGAGCAAGTCAAACCAAAGGGCAGCAAAACATGGAAAAGATGAAAGCGACCCAACCAAGGAGGTGTTAGGAGACATGATGCAGATTAGCCAGCCAAGGGGATGCAAAGCAAGAGTTGACCAAGAAAATGAGGTAAAATGAACCCTAGGAAGGAGGAAGACAAGTATAAAAAGCGTCTATGTTTCAATAGAAAGGCAAGTAAGAGCATACTAAGTCCTAAAACATTGAGAGAAAGATATTGCTCTTACAAGCATAATATTCAATAGTTAGCAGAGGAAATGGGAGCTCAATAGCCCTTCCTTTGAAGCAGCCTAGGTTTCCTCATCTTTCAAATGATTCTTCTCCTTCAGCTTAGTTAGTCATAGTCGAGAGGAGGGACGTAAAGGGGAAGTAATTCTATCAGTTCGGAAAGATTTAGGGCACTTTTGAGAATCTCAAAGGGGTTCTCCCCCCTTTCTCACTAATTGTATCATGTTTACTAATTCAATGTAAATAAGTGGTTTCATCCCCCTTTTTCTTCTAGATATTGAGTATTTACTGCATTTTTATTATTTATTGTTGGTGCAATTGTTACGGACACTTTTTTGCACTAGCATATAGGGATATCATCAAAATATCCTTGAATTTAAAAATAATGTCAAATCGTCCTGGTTTTGAAAACATATATCATTCGAAAAAAAAACCTAATGTTAGTAGGTTGGTGATTTCCATCCATAACTTAATGGATCTATTTAGGTGTAAGGGTAAAAATATCAATGTGTTTGATAATTTCTATTGAAATTATTAATATTTTAAATTAATAAATAAAATAAAATAATTAATTAATAAAATTAAAAAAAAGGGAAAAAAGTTAAAAAAAAAAACCGTCATAATATCTCACACCCACTTTTAATCCTCAATCGTCAGTCTCTCACACCCTCCACCTATGTCAACTCCGTTGCCACTCTCCCTACCCCTGCCACCCTCCACTAGTAGTCATACATGTCGCCACTACATCAATATCGCGTTTGGATGCGACCCACATTAATGCTTCTGATTCATCATCTTCACCGATGTATAAAGGAGACCACTGTTTCACTTTTGCTAAGGTTTCAGCATCCGTTGATTCTCTTAGCTCCCGTCTCCACTCCATTCTTCGAGGCTTTGATGATGCCTACCGCATCACACCCCACCAACCTCACGTTAGTTTTCATTTTCTTTTTGTTTTGTTTTTGTATGTATGTGAATGTGGACCACTACCTCATTCTCTCACCCTTCACTGCCTCCACTACCTCAAATCTAGATCCTGGTAAAAAATGAGAGATCGTTGGCTAGGTAAGGGGAAGACACGAAGGTGATTTGATTGGAGGTGGTAGGAGGATACGAAGGAGATTAGACTGGCCAACCTATAATCTTTTCTCGGTGGCGACGATGGCGGTGTTCTGTTGCTGCTCCTTTCTAGATCTTCGAGTTTCGATACTTCGACGCCATCTCCGGCATGGTGGAGGTTTGGTCTTACACTGGAGCCAAGAAGAGGGTAAAGAGGTGTAGGACCAAACATTAGTTACCAACATTTCGAAAGGTTGGGAATACTATATTAACAATGTTAAAATTAATATGTTCTGTTTTTTGTTACTGCTATAGTTTATGTGTTTGTGTATTTAACTTGTTTTAGTTTAGCTAACTAAGGTTGTGTTTTGTTAACTAGTGGTTATATTTTATACAGATAAAATTAAGACATTAAATTAAGACATTTGTATGGTAGATTTGGGATGTAAAGAACCAGTTTAAAAACTGGTCTGATAGCTTTTGTAAGTATGAGAAACACAGAGAAAGAAAAGAAATTTAGATTAGTGATGAAGAGCAAAAAACAACTCTATTGTCTTCGTTTTAAAAGTGATTTTGCTTTGTCTTTTAGCATAAAAACTACAACTTTTATGTATCCTTTTGGATACCAAAACAAACAGCCAATATATTCTGGTATCAGAGCTTTGAAACAAAGAGAAAGAGCTGTTAAAATGTGTAAAAAAACTTGGTCATTAGAGATTCTCCATGGCCAACACAAGTTTTACAACAAGTACAAATGCACTAGTTTAGCAGCCTTACGTACGTGTCTTTCATGTGTAAAATTACGATTTTTTGTGTGCAAAAATGAAGACCACCTTTCTTTCTCTTGATCTATTGAACTTGGTGGAAGATGGATTTATAAAACCAGTCCCAAAAATAACACTATCAGAGGCAGAGTCAAGATTATTGAAGGAGAGAAAACAGGAGGATGCTATGGCTCTGGGTAAAATTTAGCAGATACTATCAGACACAATTTTTCAAGAATCATGGTTGTTACAACAACAAAGCAAGCTTGGGATATCCTTCAACAACACTTCCAAGGAAGCACAAAGGTACGAGCCATACAACTCCAATACTTGAAAAGAGAACTACCTTGAGTATTCATGAAGTGACGGGCTCACTAAAATTTTATGAGCAGAGATTGTTATGTCACTCTTACAAATCCATTGACAATACATTTCAATCTCAACTCAACATAAAAAATTCTAACAAACAACCTCTAAATAGTAATCAAAACAAAGGGGTGGAAAATGAGGTAGAGGTAGTGGAAGAAGTTGGAATAATACAAGCAGAGGTAGAGGAAACTATGATAGATGTTCTGTTGAAAAAAAAACTCTCACAAGTGCAATATTTGCAAAAGAAATAGCCTTGTTGAAGATGAATGATGGTTCAAAGGAAAGCCTCGATGTCATAATTGTAAAAAATTTAATCAGTTGCAAAAGGAATTGTAGATACAAAGCAACTTAG
This sequence comes from Nephelium lappaceum, assembly GCA_021234005.1. Taxonomy (NCBI): domain Eukaryota; kingdom Viridiplantae; phylum Streptophyta; class Magnoliopsida; order Sapindales; family Sapindaceae; genus Nephelium; species Nephelium lappaceum. The sequence continues at coordinate 12,433,858 of CM038004.1, forward strand.
CAAGCAAACAATTCAAAAGCAAGAAAAAAAGTGAAGTGAGTTTGTTTTATGTTTGTCAAAGTACACTTAAGCAGCAAGACAATGTGTGATATCTTGATAGTGGTTGCACCAACCACATGATAGGAAATGGGAGCATATTTTTTGATAAAGAAAAGCAGAAGATGGTTGCAGTAAAGATTGAAATGAAGAATCAAAACATTCCACTTGAAATTCATTAGTCACAAAGTTTAATTATCAATTAAGTGTTGACAGCAAAGAATTGACTAAAAAGGCTCTTCATTAATTCAAGAAGAGATTTCATATCATAATTTAGCTTATTTTCCTTTCTCTCATCATTATTGCTCACTTTTTCTATGATTCTCTCATTACAAAAACTATTTTTATTTAAATTCCAACCCAGCAAATTGAATCTGAGTTTGGGCATTAAAAAAATACCACTTGTCCAGTAGAACATTCTCATTGTCGTCTCATTCTTCAACTCTTGCTGACTGTGCTTTAAATTTCATTTGTGTTTGGAGTTGAAACCTTACGTTAGACCTTTATTATATATATATATATACACATTATGAAAAACCCTTTTAAAAAGTAAATTATTGGTGACTAACATACAATTTTTTTTTTATTAGATGAATGTCCTGCTGATTAAAAAAATCGGTCGGTATTAAATTTGAAAGATATAATGGTAATTGAATAAGTAATTTTATTTATTTTAATAAAATTAAATAAAAAATTAAAAAAATAAAAACTTAAATAACTAAATAAAAATCATCAACATTAACCAAAACATTAAAAAAAAAAAAAAAAAAAAAAAAAAACGTCATTCATCAACCCAACCACTGCCTGAAACGTTGATAAAACATCATCCTCAATCCACCATCATCAAAATCAATCCACCATCACCAACATCAACCAACCATTAACATTATCTCCTCTTTTTTTTTTTTTTTTTGTTGCTGCAAACTTTCCAGCATGCTGGAAGCCTGGAAACCCAAAAATTCTGGGTTTCCAGTAGATTCACCATCCCCTAAACCCTTTTCTGGGTTTCTAGCAGATTCACCATCCCCTAAACCCAAATCATCACTTCATCGATTCGAACCATCAATCCAAAAGACAAAACACATCAATCCATCAACACTGGTAGAAAGAGAGGAGGAAAAGAGGATAAGAGGAGAGACAGAGGAGAGCAAGAGAGAGAGAGCAAGAGTTTAAATTCGGTTTACTTTTTTTTTTTTAATTAATAGCTTTTTTTAATATTAAATTAATTAATAATTTAAAAGATATTTTAGTTTTTACGTAGCGTATGATTGAAATTTTATAGAATCTTTATAAAAGTAATTTGGTCACTTCACTGTTTTTGATGAAAAATATTAATATTTTGAATAAAAAGTTAATGATAGAGGACTGTGTATCTAATAAAAAAATCAGGTATTAATTACCTATAATTTACTTTCTAGAAGAGTTTTTCATTATATATATATATATACATATTTTTTTTTCTTTCTTTAAGCATGAGTTATGTTTGGATTGGATACATCATTGATGTCTTTATATACTACACAGAGCGGATATCAGAAAGACAGAAGCCACATTCAACATGGGTTTCATTGAATACAGTTGTTGTGGTTGATGGACTTGAGTTTTCAAATTACTTTTCACCTGTTTTAATACATTTTTAATTAATAAAACTCTCACTTTCTCGTATTTACCAAAAAAAAAAAAAAAAAACTCTTTCTCTTTATAATGTTTTATTCCGAGAGCTTCTCTCTCCCATTTAAAATTATATTATTTTATTTATATTTTTAACATTATAATATATAAAAATAAGTTAAACAAATTATCATAACCTATTAAAAATTATTGATATTATCTTTAAGAATTATTAATATTAATAAAAAAATAATTTATTTTCTAAACATAAATTAAAATATTAATGTTATATATTTTATTAATATTAATAAAAACTAATTTATCTTCTAAAAATAAATTAAAATAATTTTATTTTATATTAAAGATATTTTAATTTAATTAAATCCAATCTAATCTATAACACATCAAATAAGGGTCCATATTATATCTAATCTAATCCAATCCAATCAAATCTAATTCAATCTAATCCATTATAATCTAATTCAATCCATTATGATACATACCAATCAGAGGCTTAAACTTTGTAATGGATTGTTTAAAAATAAACAAATGTATAAGTATTCTAGTCATGGTCATAAAAGTTACACGTCACGAGATGTCCTTAACGGATCTCATTATTCACTACAGCCCGTTTTAACTTTTAACTTATGATGGTTCTATGCAAGGAGGTAGCCGGCCGCCATATGGCAACTTAATTAACCGCTAAATTAGTGAAGATTAATTTAGATATATGAGAGCATTGTTTTAGTCGTCTAATTATTTTAGTCTACTAGGAATCTAGTGCCTTGCTGTAAAGTGCAAGCTGAGGAGAGCCTAGTTTTAGATATTTGGTGGGCCACCACTGGGTCCACCACTACATAGCCTTTATGTAGGGGTATCCTCTAATATAGAACAATGAACTTTTCTTTAAACTAAGGGGAATTGTACTTAAAAATTGCTTTGAAAAAGTTTTTAAAAATTAGAACAGATCAATAAGGCATATAATCTAGGGAATATCCTAAAAAACCCCCTCCAAATGAAAATAACCTCAATTTACCCCTTAGTTTGAAAATATTAGCCAGAAAACCCCCTACCGTCTGGGAAAAGCGGTTTCCATCGATATATTTAGTGGTTTTGTGATAAAAATAGTAAAAGACCAAAATACCCTTATTAATTAAATAAAAAATATTAAAAATTAATCCAAATCTCAATAAAAATTTGAAAAAAAATGAAAGAAACCCAGATCTTCAGCTCGAAGATCTGGGTTTCATTAAATCAGAACAAAAATTTTAAAAATTTAAAACTCTTCCATAAAAATTAAAAAAAAAAAAAAAAATTGAAGGAACCTAGATCTTCAATGAACATTTGAAGATCTGGGTAAAAAATTTCGAAAAAAAAAAAACAGAAAAATCTCAGATCTTCAAACCAAAATAACATTCATATCCAGATTCAAAGAAAGCAACCAATAACATACATACAGATCCAATAAACCCAATTACTAGCTTTACAACAATCAAAACCCAGATCAAGAGACAACAACTCACAACAACCAAAACCCATAATCTTCTTCATCATCATATTTTATCCAATTACATCAAAACCCAGATTTCATAGTACATCAAACCTGTACCCAGATTTCAGATGCCCGCAGATCCACCCGCTCCGCCCGCAGATCCTCCACCCGCAGATCCTCCGCCCGCAGATCCTCCCCCCGCAGATCCACCTCCCCGCAGATCCACCTCCACCGTTCTTCACTGTCTTGCCCGCAGATCCTCCACCGTTCTTCACTATCTTGCCCGCAGATCCTCCGCCCGCAGATCCTCCACTCGCAGATCCTCCGCCCGCAGATCCTCCGCCCGCAGATCCACCTCCCCGCAGATCCACCTCCACCGTTCTTCACTGTCTTGCCCGCAGATCCTCCACCGTTCTTCACTGTCTTGCCCGCAGATCCTCCTCCACCGTTGCCCGCACCTCCCCGCAGATCCACCTCCACCGTTGCCCGCACCTCCCCGCAGATCCACCTCCACCGGTGCCCGCAGATCCACCTCCGCCGTTCTTCCCTGTCCTCTCCACCTTCTCGACGAACGGCGTCTGATCTTTTTGGCTAAGTTGGAGAGAGAGAGAGGTGTGAGTGGTGACCGGAGAAAGAGACTGAGTTGGAGAGAGAGAGAGAGAGAGAGAGAGAGAGAGAGGTGAGAGAGGTGTGTGACCGGAGAAAGAGACTGAGTTGGAGAGAGAGAGAGAGAGGTGTGAGTGGTGAGAGTGGTTTTTGGTTTTTTTTTTCTTTTTTTTAATTAAAATATTACAGATTATATTCAAGCTATATTTCATTCTCTATGGACAAGTTTAATTACCTTTATACCCTCGATTTTAACAGATCCGTCATTTTTTTAACCGTTTTACTATTTCAATTGACGGTTGGATCTTTTTGGCTAATATTTTCAAAACCAGTGGTGGTTTGACATTATTTTTATTTTGAGGGGGCAAATTGATAATATCCCTATAATCTATTAGTGCTATTTTTTTTATGGCAAATGATTTCCTATATTTCCTCCTCTGTTGCCTAAGAAGCCAATTGATAACATCACATAGCTAAGAACGCAAGTAGGTTTTTCCACTCTAGGATTGGACAGGCTTAAAATGGAAAAATATATATATATATATATATATATATTCTCCCAACTGTGTGTGTTCGCATAGGCTATAAACCTTACCAACTATTTGAGATTGATTTAGGATTTCCTTACACAAAAAAACTAAAGGGGTTGATGGTGATTTAAGTGTATTCCAAGTTTGTTCCAATTTTAAATGCTCTAGCCAGTGTGACAAAAGGAAGATTTTTTTATATAGGGCCACAAAAGGGCACATAAGAGTGAGGGAAGAGTAGAGCCCTTATCACACATGGAATCTCCTAGCCCTTAACATTAGATTTATATGAGATGAGACACCACTGAACTGGAGGTTCACAAATGATCAAGGACGACTTGTTTACTATTATTTTTGCTTGCTGTACTGGGTGGCTTCAAATGTACTTTCATAGATGACAGCAAGCCTATTCAGTTACACCATTGAGACTACACTACATACTTCACGAGGATGCATACCTGAATGTTTCAATGAACAAATTAATTTCTCTATCATATATATTTAACTCATATTGTCAATGGACTTCACATTTGGAGTATAGGGAAACATGAAACGCGCGGAATTAAAAATTTATTTTCAATGGTCTAGGACACTGGACACGTGCGCTCATAGTGTCACACATGCATGCTACAAACTTAATTCTGAGGCAAGGGGCACAACAGAATGTATTTGGTGTCTGGTTTTACTAAACTAGAGATCTTTCTCTTCGAGTAATAATTTTAACAAATCCCTAATAAGCTTAGTGGAAGAAGCATTTTCTATTAAAATGTTTTCCTAGACGTGTCTTCCAGCAGATTTGTTGTCTAAAATAATAAAACAGAAATGTTAAAACAAACGAAGTGTTGTTGGTGTTGTCCAATCGAAATTAATGCGCTCTTTCCTTAATAGTTTTATGTGCATTCGAACGAATGGCTGTTGAGAAGGCTCTCCAAAATCGAAAGAGTCAACAAACATTAGACTTGCCATTTTCGGAAATTATTCGCATGCTTGTTTCTGATCACCTCCATTTTACATTAATATCTTACAACCCTACCATTTGCCAGCAAACCCTTATTTTATGTGCAAGCTGAGATCTAACACGACCGCTCGTGGGACCTTCTCGATCATTTTAAATACCACTCCCAGCTAACATTTCAGATTTCAAGTGTAGTTTGTGAATGATCTCCTAAGAAGCTTGAAATTAACTTTCTTTGGCTTCTTAGGAGAGCTGTAGCACTTTCATCACCATGGCACACAAAATTTTCACGTTAAGTTTTCTTGTGGTTCTCCTTTCACACAGTCACTTTCAGTTGATATCAGCATCGAGGCCACTCGGTGATTTTCACCCTCCTGCCATCGCTAGAAGTTCTTTGTCAATGTCCAAGCCTAGACCTCCGTCCATTTATTATTACAATATAAATCGCTACAAGAAGATAGAGACAGCAGCTTTTCGCCCAACAAGCCCTGGTCACAGCCCTGGAGTAGGCCATCAAGAACCACCCAGTGCTCGTTGAAAGTCAAATAACCCATAGTCCCTACACCTTTCTTTAATTAGGCTGAAACCAATATACATACGATGACGTATTGATGATATGTTATAGTTTGTTCCAAAGCTTGATAATAAGATCAATTATTCAAAAGTGTCTTCCCTGGTCCTGTAGGGTGTGTTGAGGTTTGTTGGTAGTGCTCTCCTCCATTGGATATGAAGGTAGGAGGCATGCATGTATTAGTTTGTCTATATATTCATATGTAACTCAGATTTTGTTTATTATTAATTTGTTTCTTGTTTTGTTGAGGAAAAGATTGAATGAGTACCTTTGTTGCATTTTCTAGGGGATGATTTCCCCCTAAACTTAAGAGCTATATCTAGGAAGTGATTGTAAGCTACTTTAAACGTTCAAATCTAGCTAGTTCACATTAAGAATTTGAGACGTTTGGTTTATATTTAATGTAATTTCTTTTATATATAAAAGAAGGTATATGTTCATATTTAGTGTAATTAATTAACTTAATTATCCTTACAGCATGATGCCTATATATGCAGCTTCTAGGGTTTAGTTAGGAGTAGCGTATTGATGTATATATTATGATCATATCGGTAAGATAATTTTTTTTTTTTTTAAATTTGAAGTTCAGTACATATTTATATTTAGAATTATGTTTTTTAAAGTTAGATAATCACATTTCTAACGTTATGTAAAAGATCCTAATTATTTTTATATTAGAGAACCCCTTCTCTAATGTTAAAAACCACAAGTTACATCTAAAATTTCGAACTTTAGAAGCATCGTACACTTAAATATACCAACTCTAACTAGTCACTGTTTTGTACCATCTCAAGCTTGCATAGAAGATAAGAAAGTTATGATGAAAGTGCTCCCGAATGATTTCACTAATTTGCGTAAACATTTGACAATATCCAATTCTTCTATCTAGCTAGGACATCACATATACTTAGAGATTGTTTATTTTTCGACTTAACACTTAATGAGTTTAAATTTGATTTATTAAGTCATTTTTGTTTTTATTTTTTTATTTTTTTAAGTTGTTAAATAACTTACAATTAAAAAAAAACTTAAAATAAAAAATAAAGATTCTAACTTATAACTTAACACTTAATCACTTAATTATAATTAAAACATTTTCTTCCATAATTATCCTTCTAAAATATACATATTTCCAATTTTATCTTCATTAACATCCTATAAATTATAGTTCTTCATATTGTTACTAGTAACTTGAATCTTATGTGAACTTAATATTTTCTTAAATTATTATTGCTTATTATCAATAAAAACTATATTTATATAAAATTAGAGATATATAGATAATTTTGGTTATAATTTATTAAATGATTTGATTTTTGCTACACATATCATTTAAAATAAAAGTACATATTGTATCAAAAAAAATAAAAGTACATAACAATTATTAGTAATAAAAATATAAACATAATAGTATTTGTTTTCAGATATTTTTCTCTTTAAAAAAAAAAAAAACAATCGATCAATATGTATATTCAAGCAATAAAACGAAAAAAATAAAAAAACAAATAAACAAATATATCATTTAAATTTCAAATTTCAATCACTGTTTAGTTTTCAGTAATATTTAAGACTATTTAGTTTTTAGATAAAAAACAAACAATCCCTCGACACCAAAAGGTTTCACGGGCTTTTTGTTCAATGATAGTGCTTTTGTTTAAGAATTTTTCCTTTTTTTTTTTTTAAGCAGTTTTCTTTAGGATTTTTGTCAAGACTAGCGCACCTCTCTTTGACCTTGGCTTTAGATGTATTTAAATAATAATAGATAATCTTCTTTGGCTAGAGCCAGATCTTGATGGTAAAAAATAATTTATTAGCAAGTGGTCCTAAAATTTTTCATCCATGATCTCCCTAAATGCTAAAGATTTTCATTCATAACCCACTTGCTTCCTTCCGCTGGCAATTTTGCATTAGTTGAACTATATTTTAGAGAAGAGTAATGATAACCCTCAGCTTTATAAAAATATCACAAATTTGTCAATGACAACTGGCGCTGTTGGTTTAGATGCCAGCTGCCTCCATATCTTTGGTGTGATGGGTTCGACATCTAAGTAGGTTAAAATAATAAAGTTCTCACTTTTAAGTGTGGGTTGTCTCCCTATATTTGTATGAGCCTTTATCTATCTCTATATGGATGATTTCCTCCTATATGAGAGTTGTTATCTGGACCTTACCACCAGTGTTCTTATCCCAATTGGTTTCGATAGGGTCAATTCTAATCCTAAATAATAATAATAATAATAATAATAATAATAATAATAACAATAACAAGAAAGAGAGGACTCATATAAGGTGAGGAAAAAACCTACATATTAAATGGTGGAGGATGTATTATTGCAGACACTCTAATCAATGATGCCATCGCCGAGTGACAATGGTAATGGATTTGGATACTCGTTCCATTCATTATTATTAAGTGAAAAAACCCAACCAAAAAGCATTCTCAAAATTAGTGCGTTCACTAATTTTTGTATCACTTTTGTCTTTCAACAACTTTTGTCTTTGAGCCTATTATTAATAGATAATTCCAAATTTCGTTGCTTTGCATTATGACATCCTATCACTTCTATTATTACATCCCATCATTTGCACTCCACTTGCATCTCAACAAGTATATGATAAAATTGATGGATAGATATACATTAATAAAATTTTATTTCGTCACTATAAAACATATCCACTCATCCATTCATTAATTATCAAATTATTGGTTTGAATATAAAGGAGATATAAGTATTAGAATGTCAAACATTTATGTAAGTATAATTAGGGATCGGATATTTGTTGTCCATTAAAAAAAAAAAATGCTAGCATACTCATAGGTAGTCCAATTTAAACCAGAAATTGAGTTTGCTATGACTTCTTTGTTTAATTAGAATCACAAATATTATAAATGATCATTGATTTGGCACGGCTTTCTCATCAATGTTCTTTAATTCATTGTGTAGTGTAGTGATTCGAGTGAGCTGAATATACTATCTCAATATATTTTAAATCAATTTAAGTTCATGTTTGTTGGACATACTGCAAACAAATTAACGTTCAATGCAATATATAAACATGAACTTAAAGTTTTCCTGTAAGGACAAACTGATATTAATAAAATCAATTCATCCAGTGAAGGATTACTATATGTATCTGTATGTTTAATTACCAACTACACTATACATACAGAATACAAGAGTACCACATATAGCATCATAAACGAAACATGTTGCATAAGGACAATGGCAAATAACATTTCTGTTGAGGAGGTGCAGAGTCTTATAAGAGGTGCAGGCATCGTTGACTAGTAGTAGTAATAAACATGACAAATAAAGGGTTATTGAAGTTTCAAAAAATAAATAAATAAATAAAGGGGGTCATTGAGACTGAGGAACTAAATCACTACAATGTTTGGTGTTAAGTTGAGGCTCCTGACACTGCTCTGTAACGCTTATTATAGTCATGCAATTAATCGATTCAGGGAACAGAAAAACAATTTTTCTATAGAAAGCCGAATACCAAACTGTTTTATTGCGAAACACTAGAGTGGAGACAATAAAATTAAAAAAAAACAATAATAATAAAATAGAAGTTGCCCAACAGATACAGGGCCAGGAAATAAATAGTCACATTACAAGTTATTACCACAGAATACCTTAAAATGAGTTTTAGACCTCATCAATTTGAGCAACTGTTTCTTCTGGGCCATCAAACTTCTTCTCTAGAAATCGCTTTTTACAATCACAATAATAAACCACGAAACCCAACCACATTATCGAGTTCCCTACACAGTCCAAACAAACTTTCCCAGCTATCACTTGCACTACATTTGGCCCAATTCTTCCTTCATGCCACTGCATATAATAAAAACATGATACTCTAGAAGCAATTTTCCAAGCAAAGAACACAAAAGCCAGAAAGAATCCACTCTCTCTACAGCCTCTGCTCAGATAAGCAGAGACCCCAAGTGCAATATCCCCGTGTTTCTCTTCCAGGATAGATATCACCATACCCATATTCCATATAGCACTCCATTCAATATGTTTTGTTAACAAAACCATGAAAGGCACCCCAAATATCAATACGAAAAGTGAACTATCTGCTGACATGTACAAGTTCATAGCCAAGGAAAGCAGCCCTATCAAAGTAACTGAAGCCAACAAAAGAGCATAAATTGATGTGATGAGAGGACCTTTGAAGCCTACCTTTTTGATGGGTGTGGATAAGATTTGCTTGAGATTCATTGGATCAGCCTCTCCTGCATACACCACTGCAGCCGCATGAACAGTGATGATGGTATTGAGGACGTCTAGGAGATGGATGATTCCCAAGAGCAGCAGACTGTATAAGAGACGGATTACGGAAACGGTTTCTATCAGTTCACCGATTGGAAACGTTGATAGAAAGCTATACATGCCGATAAAAAGACTAGAAGCACCATTAGCTATATTGGCTGCTTGAATCAAGGATTGAAAGAAGATGATTTCATATAAAACCAAGAAGAAGAAGAGAGAGAAGAAAGAGAGGAGAAAAAAGAGGATCAAGTTGGGATTTTTGACAGGTATTTTTAGAGCTTCTTTGATCATCCCGGAGAATTCTAGCTTCTCTTTCGTTATAATTTGGCTGTTCTCCATCTTGTTCTAGTTCAAAACGATCAGATGAAGCACATTTTACAGCTACTTACAAGGACTGACAATTCAGTCAACGCTTCATCTTAAGGATATCAAGACTTGAACAATTGAGATGATGCCACAAGTCAACGGTTTAGTCTGCAGTCAACAAAGGGGCCATTTTGTTGGGCTCTCAAAGGCCCATTGTTTATGGATTTGTAAAGCTAGTCATTTTGCGAACATAGAACAAATTCTACAGCGGCCCTACAGACATTGTGAGCAGCAAGTAGCAAAGCTAATATGGAGTCATTTATTCTCAAGTTGTTTAATGATAATATACATCTAGTTGATGCGCTTTTTTTTCTTTTTTTTGAACTACCAACATTAGGTCAGAATATTGTCAAGACCAACTGAAATGAGACTTTCAAGTACGGTTTGGATTTCTGCTTATAAATGCGGGAAGAGAACTATCTGTATAGAGTGGAAAAACTATCCACAATTAGTGAAAGGATGCAGATTGAACTCATGATTTAGTGCATAGGTGGTGGTGGCCTATGCCACTATAGCAACCCCACTTGCCGCAGTTGGTGCACATTTTCACACCAGCCATGCATAAAGGAGATTCAAATCAGTTGCATTCACCAGTAGTGCTCATCTCCCTTTCACTTATCATTATTAATAATGGGTGACAGCCATTTTTTTATTTATTTATGATAAATTTGAGAGTATATCCAGAAAAGAAAACAGGGCTCCTGTATTTGTTGATGCCCTTTCCTGCTTTGAAAGAGGAGATTCATCGGAACTGAACTGTGCAACTTTCAGTCATTACAATGACCAGGTTCCTGTATTATGTTAGGAGACTTAACAGGTATTAGTGACTTGGACATGATAGATTTACAGTAACTGTGATGAATGCAATCTAATTTCATGTAGATTAGATTCAGAGCATTAAAAAAGATTCAACCTTCAGGACTACTCTGGATTTGTGACACAAGGAAGCAATAAATAATAAAATTACAAAGAAATTTTGGAGTTCTGCTTCTCATACATACAAGAACAAGAACAGGAGAAGTTGCACAGCACATTTGACCAGCAACCAAAAATAGTCCATTAGCAGCTGCTCCAAGTGAGGGTTAAATTAAATATTGACAATACAACACAGAACTTTCCATAATCTAGTAACTAAGTGTCATTAAATGACCTTTAATACATCTCCAAACACAAGAACAGACTCTTTCTACCAGCTCTAATGAAACAGGCTGCAGGAACGTGCATAAAATTATAAATCAAACATTAATGTCTACAGAATCCTGCAATTCATTCTTCTCCCTCTACCAGCCGTTCCTTTATACTGGCAATAGGGCAATGCTTAGATTACCAGGCTATCGGATTGATCTTAACAGAACCTGTTTACTATATCACAATCGTGAAAAGATACAATCATACAGAAGCGTCTAGGATCAACCCCCATCTAAAAAAAGTTGACAATTGGTTTGCCATCAAGCTTGTTTGTTTGTTTGTTTGCTTTTTTTTCTCTTTTTGTTTAGTTTCACTGGAGTTTGATCATAATGTCCATGTTAACAAAGCGCCAAATATTTGAAAGAAACAAAAATATTTTCCACCTTTAAATATTCAATTATCAATGCTCTGCGATTTTGCTTTTATCCATAGTAAGACTTAGGGGTAAGATGTTGAGGATGCTTTCGTGGGGAAGAAATATAGCAGAAAGAATAGAAAGTCACAGGACAAACAAACATAGGCTAAACAAACATAGGCTATTGCATTTTTATTATTCCTTTTATTTTTGTTTAAATCAGTAAGAATAAATCATAGTCTTAATTGGTCATTTATTTCCTTATATGTTGGAGTCTTGTTTTGGTAGTTTCTTTAATTCTTGAATGTTTGAATTGACAGCAAATCATTTGTATTTTTGTTAAGATTCATCCCCTTCTTATAAAAAGAAAACATTAAGAAATAAAGAGCATTCAAACTTTTTGCAAAGAACAGACTAAGGAGAGTTTGGATGGCCTCTTACAAACAAACATCCACTGTTATCTTCTTTTCAAAAATAGGTTTCTCTAAGAAAAGTCGGAACACGAACAAAGGGAATAAAAAAAATTTCCTGTTAATCAGCCCGTGACAAGATCTTATTCGAGGGAACATAACATAAGATCATTCGGCTTTGTTTTTCTTCTGTTACACTGTAATCTATATCTTTTTATTTTGATTTCATAGGCCACAAAAGCTCGCAATATGCAATCAACCCTTATTATGCTTCTTTGTTGAAGTGAAAATTTCATCTTTGAAAATGCAATCAATTAGATTACCAGACTATAGGATTAATCTAAACTCTAATCTCTGGCCTTAGCCAGCTGCCTTCACCTTTATGATACTGTTGACGCCAGCTTAGATAGTCCTAGTGCAATGTCACTGCAAATCATACAACTACTGTACTTCTGGAGTTTGACATCTAAAAACTAGAAAACCTTCCCTTTCCTGTCCCTACCATTGCATGTCGTGATCTCCGGCCTGATCAATACAGTTCCCTAAAAGAACCAAGTGACCAATGAAGCCAATCAAGTTCTTCAGATGGCAACTTTGCCACAGTATTGTATTTCACAGACTAGAACTAGATCTGTAGACTTAGCAACCATGTGTAGATTTTTTTAAAAGAGTTAGATGAATAACAAAAATGTTCAAACAAACTGCTATTAAATTTCAACCATTTTGCTTCTGGAAACACATATTGAACCAAACCGAAATGATTCATGGCGCAATTTGACACATGTTAATGCAGTCATCTCATCCATTCAGTGGTTATCTAGTAAAACAGAAAAATACGTTATGAAGCGAAATGTTCCCCAGCTGAAGTGTGTAAAAGACGAGCTTTAAAAAAGAAGAGTCTTACATACTCAAATATACTCTCCCTGTTAACAATTTAACATAATTGTATTTTGACATCTGTATGTATATTAAGTATCTCATATTAGAACTCCAAAACAATTTGTGCCTGCACCAAATAACATTTCAACAGATGTGTTTCAGTTTCAGCCTAATTAGCTAGATATACAAAAATCCAAAACCTAAAGCATATCATAATATATCTATTGCTTCAAATATACAAGGAAATTTGAACATATAATACAGCTAGCTCAAATATGGATCAACAACACGATTCCTCCAAACTCCAAGTCAGGAAAGTAGAATGTATAAGCCGCAGTTACAAATGAAAATGAGGACTGGTAAGTCTCAAGTAAATCTAAGAAAAGAAGAAAGCTGCATACCCAAGCATTTTAGTATCCTTTGCTTGTTTCTTACATCTCTGCTTTCTGCACAATTACCTAAAAACAAAGTATGTTTTATTGTGTGGTTGTTCAGTCGAATTATACAACAAGAGATTTATTATCCTTGCATGACTGGCAAAAGCATGCTGAATCGACAAGCAAAATAGGCATTTGGGGTCCCGCTACTGCTTGAGCTTGACAAGACCTATGGCCATAATTTAGTTAAACATGAGACTGCTGAAAAGGAAGAGCATCAATAAAACCTACAGTTTTGTAACCAAATTCAGTCCTCAAGATCAATTTGCCAGTCTCCCCTCAAAACTCTATGATGAGAACCATTAGTTGACACATTCCGCCTGCAATGTTAAATCCTTGATTCCAGCATCATGTAAAATATGAGAAACTTGTGCCTTCACAGATGCCTTGTCAACTTCTGTTGAGACAAGAAGATGAAGAGTGCCCACAATATCTGTGTTTGTGAAGCTCCATATATGCAGATTCTGAAGGCCACGTACACCCTTTATATTCATAACATCATTCAGAGCTTCTCTAAGATCCAGCTCATGCGCCCTAGGAACTCTCTGAAGCAAAATTTCAGCAGAATTCCTGAGTAGAGGGATAACTGAGGAAACGATCATAATAGATATAAATATTGAGCAGGCAGGATCAGCAATGAGCCATCCCTTGTACTTGATTAGGAGAGTTGATATAACAACCCCAACACTTCCCATGGTGTCTGCCAGAACATGCAAGAAGATTCCTTCCATATTGTGGTCAATGTGATTGTGGCGCTTCGGTGCTTCCTCATTTGGGTGACCATTCAAACTTCTTGAAGAACTAAAAGGCATGTTTTGAAGGCCATGGTTACCAACATGATGATGGTGATCACAATGATCATCATTATGATAATGTTTGTGACCATGGCCTTGTTGATCATGTTCATGACTCTGGCCATGCTGGTCATGGCCATAGTGATCTTGTCCGTGAGTATGACTGTGGTGATCATGTCTGTGAGCATGGCTGTGGTGATCATCTCCATGATCATGTCCATGAGTATGGCTGTGGCGATCATGTTCATGAGCGGCATGAGCATTGTCATGGTCAGCACAATGGGCAGAACAGGATTTTCCTAGACTTTCATGGTCATGTGAATGCTGGTGATGGTGGGAGTCGGAGTGGGAGTGGGAAAGGGAATGGGAGTGGGAGTGGGAGTGGGAGTGAGAGTGAGAGTGAGAGTGGGAGTGGGAATGGGAGCACGAACCACCATGGGCATGATGATGCTCCTCATGAAAGAAAATCAAACCAACCACATTCACAAGAAGCCCTCCAATTGAAACAATCAACAAACTGCTAGTTGATATCTCCTGAGGGTCCAAAATTCTCTCAAGTGACTCCAACACAATCAATGCCCCAACCAAAACAAGGAACACAGCATTAACATATCCCGATAGAACTTCAAATCTTCCCCGACCATAATTAAACTGACCATTAGCAGGCAAGCGTGATATGTACGAAGCATATAAACCAATGGCTAGTGCAGCACAATCAAACAACATATGGCATGCATCCGATATCAATCCCAGACTATTACTCATGAACCCGGCAACAAATTCAACAACCATGTAACCAGTATTAATCAGAAGGAAGAATGCAATCTTACGAGACTTCCTCTCACTCAAAATGTGGTGGATGGGCTTCATAATTAACCTAATAAAGGATTCTGAAGATTCAAACCCCAATTCATATTTCGAGTAAACAGGATCCAACTCTCTAACAGCAAAATACAATAACAATCCACATAACAACAACCCCCAAAGGGAAAGCTCAGGGTAGTAAAACAACTCCAAAACAATAGTACAAACAAAGGTAACAAGAAACTCTCTTTGAAAATCCACAGCACTCACCATCTTCTCATCACTATAACTCTCAGTCAAGAGCACTCCAAACAAAACAGTATTAGCCAAAGGCCAGCACAAACTCGCAAAAGACACACTATCACCATCATGTTCAAGCATAATCAAGCTCAAAACAGCAGGTACAAAAAGCATGACTGTCGTGTAAAACAGCGAAATCAACCGAACCTGTTTTCGACCCAGTTGCCTAATCGATCCCCAGTTCATCGAAACCCTCTCGTAACACCCTAAAAACCCAGCTAGAAACGGCAACAACATTGGCCACACCCTAACACAACTTTCTCTACCAACAACAGATAAACCCGCGACAGAATTCGAAAGCGGGAAGCATTCAATCCGATCCCAACTAATAGACAACAAAAACAACCCAACAAACAAACACAAGAACCCACGAACCTCAGACCACTTGCTCCGATCACTAAAGGTCCGATTTTTCCGGCTCTCCGATAGAAACCTTGCTGCCACATTCCCGGAAAGCTCGGCCAGGATCATCGCGGAAGTGCCACAGTACCTGAGAGCCTGGAATCTGAGGAGGAAAACACAACCCAACAAAAAGGATCTGCAGAGGAGAGACTTGTTTTGAGAAGGGGAGATTAGTTTGGGGTTGAAAGGGTGTTTGGAGGAGAGGAGAGAGAAGGCGAGGGTGAGGAGAAGAGAGAGGAGAGAGACGAGGAAGGAGAAAGGGAAGAGGGAGAAGGAAGGGGAGGAGCGGAGGAAAGGGAGGAGAGAGTAGAGGGCGCGGAGAGAGAGGAGGATGAGGAAGAGAGAGGAGAGGGACGATTTGTTAGGTTTGGGATTGGACGGAAGGGAGAGGGGGCGCTGCCGAGTTTTGGAAGGGGTGGGTGTTGGCGTGGATGATGGGTAGAGATAGGGAGGGTAGCGACCGGTGGTGGGAGTGGGGTTGGTGTTCGCCATGGTGTTGGCTGGGCGGGGTGGGACGGAGATGCGGTGGGGACGATGGAGGTGGTGGTGGTGGTGGTGATCAGCCATCTTTAGGAGGAGAGGAGTCGGGTCAGGTCAGCGACTTGGGAAAGGTTTAACCAAATCTGACAGTCGCTGACTGTGATCGAGTCCTGCCAGACTTTTAAATTTCTAACGTGGAAGGCGGGGGTCATTAATTGTCCAAACGACACCGTTTCATGCACACCTTCTGTTCTGCTTGCGGAATGCGGAATTCCACAATGGAGTTTCGTCGAACTTGCAGGTCAAAATGTGATCTCTTCAACCACAACATGCTCTGGCTTATTTAAGGACAAAATATCAGCACACAGACCCGGTACCGTGCGCGTACAGGAGGTAATCGTCCCGAACCTCTAAATTTTGGACACTTAAATTCTATAAATTTTTAAATTTTTTTTATATAATTATTTTGTGAAGTAAATATATAGATAACGTTTCAAATAATATAGAAAATCTCGCAATAGTGTGTTTCGTAAAGAGACCTCTTGCTCTTGTCTCATTGAAGGGTTCGGACCCCAATCGTCGCATTTCTTGTTTTGTTTTGCTCAATTTTAAGTAATGGTGTCAGGCAGGTTTGAATCTGGATTTCAAAACAAATAATGTTTTGGTCGTTAGGATATAAATGTATATGTTACTGATGATCAAACCACTACAAATAAATCTAGTAAAGCTGTGCAACTTGGAATTAACAGGGCTGTACAATCAAGATCAACTCAAGTAGTTCAAGCTGATAGTATACAAGCTGAAAGGCGCGATAAGTTAGTCAGGATGCACTCAGCTCAAGCTACTGAAGCTAGTGTTTATGATCGAGCTGATGATCATTCTGTGCGCTTAAGAAAAGGAATTCAATCAGCTCAAAACCAGCTTACCAAGCTGGCTTTGCACAGCTCTCAGGATAGATTACTTAATGAGAAAATTAGTTAAGATCTTGTTAATGTGACATTTTTCTATTGGTTAGTTGATGAAAGTTAGTTAGATTAGATTCTCTTTAACATTGTTAAGTGTATAAATAAACACTTTCACTTGTATTGAAAAATCAATCAATAAACAAAGATTACTCAATAATATTCTTGCTCTTCATCTTGAACAAATTCTTCCATCTCTGATCTTATGTTTTACACTCTCAAAATCTTGAATCATCACATGGTTTCAAAGCCAAAGACAGACGTCGATGGCCGATCCATCTTCTCATAGTTCGATGCAAACAACATATAATCTCATGTCAAATTCTTCAATGGATTTCACCGGGCTTGCAAAAACTTTGAGTCTCAACTTGACTCTCAAGCTCGATCAAATAAATTTCATCCATTGGAAGACGCAGGTGTTGCCAGTAATTCGAGCACTGGATCTTGAGGATTTTGTTACTAGACTCAAGGCTGAACCAAAGAAGTTTAATGAGGTCATAACTACAAATGAAGATGGAGATCTTGTAGTTAAGCAGCAAGTCAATGCAGAATACCAGATTTGGAGGAAAACAAATCAACTTCTACTTTCTTGGCTCCTTTCAACACTCAGCCTAGGGATTCTTGGCCAGGTAACGAATTGCAAAACCTCTTTTGATGTATGGACAAATATTGAAAAGTTATTCTCACAAAAATCACAAGCAAAAGTCATGCAACTTAGACAACAACTACAAACCATCAAAAAGGGATCTGACTCAATAAGTGATTTTGTGTTGAAAATTAAGAATATTAGTGATGCCTTAATGGTTGTCGGTGAAGATGTAAAGGAAAGTGATTTGGTTCTAAGTTTGATGAATGAAGTAGGGAATGAGTATGATCCGATTGTTGTTTTTATCTCCTCTCAACATAGGACAATGTCATTAGAGGATGCCCAGTTCATGTTGCTGATGCATGAACAAAGGATAGATCAGTTGAACTCGTCTAATAATATGAATGTTAATAATTTTTCTGCTCATTTTGTATCTAGTCAATCTGGTTATGGAGGAAGAGGTAGTAATAGAGGGTTCAATGGTAATAGAGGAGGTAATCGAGGCAGAAGAGGTGGAGGCAGGAATAATAGCTACAACAGAAATAGGATTTTTTGTCAAGTATGCGCAAAGCTAGGACATGGAGCATTGCAATGCTATCATAGGTTTGACCAACAATATTTAGGGTCCAACTAGAGGAAATCAATTCCCTGGAGGAAATCAGGACAGTCAAGCCTTGATGATTTATCCACAAGCAGCAATTTCAAGGTGGGAATTATCATTTTTACAATCACAACACAACACCACATACATTTGATCTTGTTTATGAAGGTTCTCATATGACTAGTGGTAGTCAGCAGCAGCCAGCTTCAATCTATCTCACAACCCCTGAAACAGTTAATGATCAAGCATGGTATATGGATAGTGGTGCCACAAACCATATGACTTCTGAGCTTGGTAACTTATCTCTCAAGACAGATTTTAGAGGTAAAGAAAAGTTGCTTGTAGGAAATGGTGAAAAAGTTGATATCTCACATATTGGAGAAACTAAAATAACGTCACACAATGCATAACATGATTTATATCTTAAGGATGTGCTTTGTGTACCTTCTATTACAAAAAATCTAATTAGTGTCACAAAATTAATCAAAGACAATCATGTTTATGCTAAGTTTACTCCTACTTCTTGTGTGATTAAGGATCAAGCAACCAAGAGGGTTCTACTCGAAGGTACTGTTAAAGATGGATTGTATCAAATGAAATTGACAAAGGAAAGATCAAGGCATCCTTCTGTCTTTCAGGTTGCTGCAAGATCATCAAAACTAGAGAAGATAGCTGTTGGTAATGTTGTTTTTACCTGTGACAAACTTTTGTAATAAAGTGACAAAGTCTGACTTATTGAAATCTGGGTGCACACACAAATTTGATGTGTTAATTGCTACAAAAACAAACTCAATGTTGTGGCATGCTAAACTAGGACACCCTGCACCTTTGATCTTGCAAAAGATTTTTAAATCTTTTAGTTTTCCTTTCAAGGTTGATGCTTTATCATTTTGTGATTCATGCAAGTTAGGAAAGCTACGCAAATTACCATTTACAATGTCACAAATTACTGTCACACAGCCTCTAGAGATAGTATATAGTGACTTATGGAGGGTCATCTCCATTTATTTCAATAGAAGGGTATAGATACTACATTGTATTTGTGGATGGTTTCAATAGATTTACATAGGATATATCCATTGAAATTAAAGTCAGATGCATTACAAGTGTTTCGACAGTTCAAAAGTTAATGTAGAACTTCAGTTTGAAAGGAAGATCAAGTGTTTTCAAGCTGATATGGGAGGAGAATTTCAGCCATTTATCTCATATTTGTCCAAGTTAGTCGTTAAAGTAAGGTTATTTGTCCAAGTTAGGTGTTAAAGTAAGGTTTTCTTGCCTATGTACTCACCAACAAAATGGTATAGCTGAAAGGAAGCATAGAAGCATAGTTAAGACAGGTTTAACACTTCTAGCTCATAGCAACATGCCCTTAAGGTTATGGTTTGAAGCATTCTCTACTGTAGTTTTCTTGGTAAATAATCTTCCCACTCCTTTACTTAGTTTCATGTCACCATTTGAAAAATTTTTCATAAAAAGCCAAACTATAGCTTCTTGAAAACATTTGGATGCACTTGTTATCCTTACCTAAGAGATTACTCAAAACAGAAGCTAAACTTTCACTCTAGCAAGTGCATCTTCATAGGATACAACACTTCATATAAAGGTTACAAGTGTTTGCATCCATTTGGTAGGATTTTTATCTCTAAGCATGTGATTTTCAATGAATTGGAATTCCCTTTTCAAACACTTTTCCCTTCTAATACACACAAAGACATATCTACCTCATCAATCTCTAATCTTTTGGATCTTTTTCCTCAACAAAACAAACACATTGCCACTACCTCATCCTTTCATACTAAAAATCCTAATACTGTGTCTGTCAAAAATCCTGAGCCCCATCCTCAACCTTCTCATTATGCACCTACGACTAACCGACCACACATAAATAAAAACACTACATCTATTCATTCTATGATAACAAGGTCAAAGACAGGATCATTGAAACCAAAACTCTATCAAACAACTATTCTATTCCTTTAACCTCTCTCACATAAACTAAACCAAAAATTGTCAATGATGCTTTAATAGATCCTAAGTGGCTACATGCTATGAATGAAAAGTTTCAAGCTCTTCAAAGGAACAATACTTAGGACTTTAGTTCCTCCCATTTCTCATATGAATATAGTAGGATGCAAATGAGTCTTTAGAATCAAGTATAATCCTAATGGATCCATGCTTAAACACAAAGCGAGATTAGTTGCAAAAGGGTTCCACCAAACTACGAGAGTTGATTTTTGTGATACTTTTAGTCCTGTGATTAAGCCTGCAACCATTAGAGTGATATTTACACTAGCTGTGACTTATTAATGGGACATTAGACAGGTGGACATCAATAATGCTTTTTTGAATGGTGAGTTAAATGAGCTGGTTTACATGGAACAACTAGCAAGTTTTGAGGATTCTAAGCATCCTTCCTATGTGTGTAAATTAAATAAGGCTTTGTATAGATTAAAGCAAGCCCCAAGATCATGGTTTCATAAGCTCAAGTCAGCATTGCTCTCATGGGGTTTTCAGAACGCTACTTCTGGTGTGTCTTTCTTCATTAAACACATAAGTACTGATGTTCTCTTCTTGCTGGTTTATGTAGATGATATACTTATCACTGGTAGTAGTTCCACTCTTGTTAATCAAGTCATCCTTACACTCAACAATACCTTTGCTCTCAAAGATCTAGGATCCCTCAATTATTTTCTTGGTTTGAAGCATACAGAGACTCTACTGGTTTGTACCTTACACAGTCCAAGTATGTTGTTGATTTGCTTAAAAGAACTAACATGCTAGAGTCAAAGCCTTGTGCTACTCTAGTTAGTTCAGGCTACAAACTTGTTCAAAGAGAAGGAAGTCCTTTCTCAGATGCTACTACCTATAGAAGCACCATTGATGTTTTACAATATCTCACTTATACCAGACCAATATCTCTTTTATTGTTAATAGGCTTAGCCAATTTCTTATTGCTTCTTCACAAGTCCATTGGCAAGCTTGTAAAAGAGTGTTAAGGTGTCTAAAAGGTACCATTCATAAAGGGTTGTGGTTCACACCAACCAAGTATTTACAACTTGAGACATATAGTGATGCAGATTGGGCTAGTTATTTGGATACCAGAAGGTCTACTAGTGGACATTGTGTTTTTCTTGGTGGTAAACTCATTTCCTAGAGTTCTAGAAAACAACAAGTCATAGCTAGGTCTAGCACCGAGGCAGAGTATCGTTCCATGGCTCAAATTGCAACTGAAATCTTATGGTTGCAATCTTTATTCAAAGAACTACATGTTCCCATTTCAAAGCCTATTATACTATAGTGTGATAATATGGGAGCAGCAGTTCTTGCTCACAATCTCATTTTTCATGCCAAAACCAAACATATTGACATAGACATTCACTTCATTCGAGAAAAAAATTTTGTTGGCTTGATTGAAACTCGATTTATCCCTTTTGAGCATCAAACTGCAGACCTTCTTACAAAAAGACTTTCTCTCAATAGATTTCAGTTTTTTTGTTCCAAACTGAATCTTGTAAACTCTCCCTGTTTCAACTTGAGGGGGGATGTGAATGTATATGTTACTGATGATCAAACCACTATAAATAAATCTAGCAAAGCTATGCAACCTGGAATTAATAAGGTTGTACAATCAAGATCAACTCAAGTAGTTCAAACTGATAGTATACAAGCTGAAAGACACGATAAGTTAGCCAAGATGCACTCAGCTCAAGCTGCTGAAGCTGGTGTTTATGATCGAGCTGATGATCATTCAGTGCAGCTTCAAAAAAGGAGTTCAGTTAGCTCAAAACCAGCTTACCAAGCTGGCTTTGCACAACTCTCAAGATAGATTACTTAATGAGAAAATTAGTTAAGATCTTGTCAAAGTGACATTTTTCTATTGGTTAGTTGATGAAAGTTTGTTAGATTAAATTCTCCTTAACATTGTTAAATGCATAAATAAACACTTTCACTTGTACTGAAAAATCAATCAAGAAACAAAGGTTACTCAATAATATTCTTGCTCTTCATATTGAACAAATTCTTCCATCTCTGATCCTGTGTTTTACACTCTTAAAATCTTGAATTATCACATGGGATACCAATGGTACTACTCAATTTTGTTTTTATAAAATAAGTCTCTTTTTACTTCTTTAATACGGTTTGTTTGATATAAGTTATATGATAAAATGATTCATTCTCCTTTCAAAAGCAAAAAAAAATAAAAAAATGATTCATTCTAGTTTTTTACACTAGGTTTGTAAAATTTTTGTCAACACAAATAAAGTATAAATTTTAATTTGTTACATCTAATTCCTTAAAATATAATGATGTTTTAATTTTTATTTATTATTTTCTAATTATTCTTATAATTTATATCTGCTTGTAACCAATAAAGTGATATTAAAAACTCTCTTGCATAAAAAATATATTATGTTATATTTGCTTAAGTTTTATTTCTAGCAAAAACTTAATTTCTAATTTAAATATAAAGTTCACATAATTTGATTAACAAACATTATATTATGATCACAAATAAAAAATTAAGTAAATTATCATCTGGTAGAAACCTTATTTGTTTTTCTTCTTATACTTTATAAGCAATTTTTAAATTGTAAGATTATATATATATATATATATATATATAGACACACACACTTAATTAAGTGCATTACTTATTTTCATTTTTAGTTATTCTAGAGCTAATGGAGACTAATTAAAATCAACCAAAAAAAAATTTTCATATTTGATTACTATAATTTTAGTTATTTTAAACATTATTTTCAATTTGTTATAGTGTCTCATCTAAAATTAATTTCTAGATCCTCTATTGATTCTAGCATTTATATGGTATGCTTTCGTTAACATATATATAGATATATATATATATATATATATATATTACAATGGAAATAAAATCTCTGACATCTTAGTGAATCCAGTAAAGGTGCTCAGCCACCTGTGATCCTGTCATTTTTGTTATCCAATTCAAACTTGCATAATATTTATTACTTTACATTTATCAATGAAATATGTTTCCGGAACACAATTTCAGTCTCGATTTCAGATATCTGCATGTACTTCGTATTTTTTTTCTCCTCTTTAATGAACACTATTTTCATATACTTGTAAAGTTGTTATGATGGGACATTGAGTACCATGTGCAAACTAAGATTCAAGGCCTGAAAAGCATACGCCCAATAAGAAAAGAGTACTCAGGCCCGTCTCATGAAATATTATCCATTAAATGCAGCCTTTCATATAGAAATCTTGGCCAATATAAAATTCTACCAAATGCAGAGGAGGATTATCACCTTGTTTATCCCTCCCTCAAAGAAGCTTTTTAATCGATATTTTCTATGTTGGAAAACTGGCATAAACATCCATTTTAAGGATTCAGTTTTTTATTGGATTAGAAATCTTGATTGAGATGGATCCAGATAGATTCATGGAAAAAATAGTGTTTGGATTAATGGAAATTGAATTGAACATTTAATTTTCAAAATATAAATGATGGATTAAGGGGTCGTCTGTTTTTTTATCTGAAGACTGAACAGTGCTACTGAAACTGAAGACTGAACAGTGCTACTGAAACTGAAGACTGAATAGTGATTGAAACCTGAAATCTGAATGACATGATTGTTTTTTTTTTCCTTTACGTTTAAATGTATAGTAATCATGTTTGTTTTTTAAAGTTAAAATTGTCTGAAAACTGGTAATTTGACCTTTATATCATTTTACTATTAGTTATTGTGTAACTTTATTTAATATAATACAAATAATTATAATAAATTATTCAACAAATGCTAAAACACTTTTATGTATATATTAATAACATTTTTATTCATAATTAAAATATGATTAATTATTATAGTAAAGTATTTTTTAAAAAAAAATTATATATATATAAATAAATTATTATAGTAAAGTAATTAAATAAAAATAAATAAAATGGTATTAAATTGAATTACTATTGTTATATATTTAAATAAAAATAATATTGAAAGAAATATCATTAAAACGGATATGTATAATGTAAAATTAGATCAAATTTAGAAATATGTTTGTTTAAGTATTAAAAGAAATTTTTATAATGTAAAACTAGAACAAACTTGGAAATTTATTATTTTAGGAATGATAGAATTGGAATAATAAATTTATAAAATCATTAAGTGATTTGATATTCAGTGAAAAGTCAGAAAATGTAGCTTTTTATTTTCAGTGATTTTTTGGTGGTTTTAAGTGGTTTGACCACTTAAAAAAACAAACAGAAATCACTTAATTGGTTTAATTCAGCACCTATTAAGTGTTAAGTGTAAAAAACAAACGACCCCTAAGTGTCATGAATGCAACTATTACATTTGAAAAAGTGTAACTGTAAAATTAAATTGTAAATTTAATTTTTCAAATTATAACTGTAAATATTAACTATAAAATTAAATTATAGTTTTAATTGTCATGAATTAAAAAACTGAATATTCAAATTGTAACCGCTAGTGTTAATTAGAAATTTAAATTTTTAAAGCATAACCATTGATTTTGATTTTAAATCAGTTTTGCAATCGCCCATATGGAGACTATAAATTATCATCATTTCTAAGGGATAACTTAGAATCCATTTTTGTTTTTTAGTTTATTTTCTCTCAAATATTATTCCTAAATGCAAGTGTCCAGAGTAATAGAGATTTAGATAAACTTCAGTTTGCCAAACCATTTTGGTTGACATTGTTGTATCTTGGAAAACAAACGTTAAACAACTCAAAAGATGAATAGCGAATTTATCTTAAGGACACCGTAGTTATTATGGATATCAA
Organism: Nephelium lappaceum; assembly: GCA_021234005.1. Classification (NCBI taxonomy): domain Eukaryota; kingdom Viridiplantae; phylum Streptophyta; class Magnoliopsida; order Sapindales; family Sapindaceae; genus Nephelium; species Nephelium lappaceum. Next base: position 12,459,288 of record CM038004.1, read on the forward strand.
CACAAATACTTTTAATTTATTTATTTTTTTCGTTGCAATTCTTTGTAATCTAAAGAGTCTCCATAATATATTTTAATTTTATTATGATTATCTATTCTTCTTATTATGTTTTTCTAACATTCTATATATTAAAAATATTGTACATTTGACAAAAATAATATTATATAATTTTACCGTCTGAACTTGAATTATTTACTTTGATAATGAAAAAAATAATACAGAAGAGTCTTACTTCTATATAATAAAATTGTCGTCAACAATTATATAACATGTAGTCAGCTGAATTCTTTTAAGAAGTAATTGCACAAAACCTCCCTCAGGTTTGTCTAAAAACAGAGGAAAACATATTTATCATTTTATTACACAAAACCCCCACACCTAATGTTGACTTTAGTCAATGGTAACTGAGTGAAGGACATTTTGGTCATTATACCCCCTAAGTCATCATCTTCTTCTTCTTCACCCCTGTTCACCTCTGTCTCTCATTTCTTCAGCCTCGTCTCTCTCTTCTCTGACTGCTCACGCTCGCTATTTTCCTCATCGTCGGCGCCGCGTTCACGAACGCTAGGGTTGACGACGAGGGTGCGAGCCTCCTCGAGGGTGAGGGAGGAAATCTGGGCGCTGAGCTGCTCGATCTTCTCAGGGGCGTCAACAACAGAGAGGGGGTGGAGGTGGATGGCACGGTAGGAGAGGGAGGTGGAGAAGGGGTGGAGAGAATCTGATACCAAAGAAAATGGGATGACTCTACTCGTTCTTCTCGAATCGCCTCAGTGCTATGGATCGAGGGGGTGCGGTGATGGGAGTCGACGACGAGGGTGCGAGCCTCCTCGAGGGTGAAGGAGGAAATCTGGGTGCCGAGATGCTCAATATTCTCAAGGGCGTCAACAGCGGAGAGGGAGCGAAGGCGGATGGCACGGTGGGAGAAGGAGGTGGAGAAGGGGTGGAGAGGTGGATGGCACGATGAACTCGATGATTTTTTTTTTAAACTGAGAACATGATGATGTATGTGCAGTGTATGAGAACATGATCTGAGTTTGTTTTGATGGCAGTGTATGTGTAGTGATCTTAGTTTATTGGTGGTGGTGGTGGTGATGGTGGTGGTGATGATGATGATGATCTTTTTTTTTTTTTTTTTTTTGTTTATGGGTAAAATGGTCATTTGACCAAAAATCTTGGTCAACTGTTAAAATGGATGGAAATTGACTAATGGTGTGGGGGTTTTGTGTAATAAACTGATAAATATGTTTTTGTCTGTTTTTTGGCAAACCTCGGGGAGGTTTCGTGCAATTACTTCTTCTTTTAATTCTCAAATTAGAATTCTTAACAAAGACGTGGGAGAATATACCTGTACAAATAGAATAACTAAAAGAGAAAGTTACATGCATACCTTTCTCTCTCAAAAAGGTTTCCTTTTAATGGACTGTAACTTGCTTAGGAGGCTTAAAACCAGTATCCGGCTGTCTCAGACTGCACGTATTTATTGGCTTCCCACTCTTCACATCGTGAACAATTCACGAGTAATTGTACTTCCTCTAATTTCTATGTTCTAACCAGTAGTGGGGTCTTATCTTGACGATAAGAGTTGCTAGGTGAACTAAATCACATGTTCACAAGAACCTCTGGCTACCTCTAGGCTTGTCATCCTGATTTATTCTCAATCGATTAATAGATGTTTATCCTCTGCTGGAAATTTTTAAGGATGACTTACATTGGCATCCTGAGGATGACTTATTATCCAGAAAATTAATTATTATGTGCTATTTTTTAGGCTAGTTGACTTGAGTTAGCTTGTTTCCGTAGAGTGCGATCATAATTCATGGGGTTCACATCCCATGTCAATTCACCATCAAAACTTGCTAATACTAAGTTAACATGCTGATTTGAATCGTTAACGTCGGCGGCGGAGAGAGAGGGATGCCCACAGGGGCATGGCAACCCCAACCAACAAAAACTGTTTATTGTTTTATGTGTATAGAAGTTAGATTTTCTAAGTCTTTATCATGTGGAAGTACCAAAATTGGCCCTGTGCTGTGTCACTGTTTTTTTAAGTCTGTCCTTAATTTATTTCAAAATAAGGAGCTAATATGGGAGTTTTTCATGTATATATAGCAAGTGTTTTTGGCTTGTTCAATCAAATCTCTTTCAATCATAATTAGTCGTCTGCTAATTTTAGTTTCCACTAAGTGTAAAGATGTTGATAGTGACATTGGAGAGACGCGTAAACATTTTGGTTCCAGAAATCACACGGTTGTTGAGATAGAATGGAATTCGAAAATGCGGATTACAGTGAGGTAATGAGAGCTGTTGATCATGTTTAGCATAATTAATGCTTGTAGAATTGAAAAATTAAATAAACATTTGCTAAAAATATATGGACAGTTAGTCTAGCACCATACATGAAACCGCATCAATTGAATTGTGAGTCTGAGACTTATGACTCATTTATCTTATTTAAATTTGTATATGTATAAAAGGTTTTCCTTTTCTTTCTTTTTTTTTTTTTTTGAAAAAAAAAAAAAAAAAAGAAAGGAAATGGATTGCACCATTGTATTGTAAAATCACTTACACTAGAGTTTAGTCTACTTGTAAAATTTAAAATTGCTATGCAATAAAAAATAATAAGTTCATGACACACTGCCCCGAAAAAAAAAGAACTTTGTGTCATATGTTAGCAGGGGCAAACATAGAAAAATTCTATTTAGGAGATCAAATGAACTAATATTAATGAGTCAAATTTTAGATATTATTAGACTAAAATGAACTATCAATATCACTAATTCACATTGGACAGTAATTAAACTTAAATCATCAATAAATTATGTTGTTATACAAATATTTATATAGTTATTTGTATTACATAGAGAATTAATTTTTCAGTTTTTAAAACTACTAAATTGAATTACATTAATATAAAATCAATTCACTGGAGCTGTGTGTGACATGTGTGTGACATGCCCGGATAAAAGAAAAAATAGTTTTTTCATAAACTTTTAAATAATTAATAATTTCATTTAAAATAATAAAAATTTCTTTCAATCTCCGGTACTAATATTATTTAAGTGTACCTTTGGTACAGTTTATCCACTTGATAATAGTGTTTTTTTAATCTTAACACCTTTAGGCCTCGTTTGGTACGCGGGATAGGATTGGATAATTTATATGAAATTGGATTGGATTGAATTGGATGAGATGAAATATGATTGAATTAGATGTTATCCCATGTTTGGTGAAAGTAGGATAGGATTAAAAATAGTGCGTATAAATTTGGGTTTTAAAGAAATTTCTCAGGGTTTTTTTTAGAAATTTTACAAAACATGCATTAATTTAAGTCATTTTCCACCATTTTCAGACGCTTCTCAGAGCTACAAAATCACAGAACCGTCGACCACCATCTCTCTCCTCCCTCTGTCCTCCGCATCGAGCCCCCCTTCTCATTGCCACGCCATCGATTAGCCCATCGTCGGTCTAGTCCTTCTCTTTTTTTTTTTCCTTTCCTTCTTCTTTCCCACTGACGTTCACTCTATCTTCCTCACCGGTTATCACTCGGTCTTCTTTGTCGTTCATCTCTGGGTTTCCCTTGCTGTTCCTCGTTGGGTTTTCCTTACCGGTCGTCGCTCAATCCTCCTCACTGGTCGTAGTTCACCACTAGGTTTTCCTTACCGTTCGTCGCTGGGTTTTCCTCATCGGTCGTAGTTCGCCGCTCATGGTCTTCCTTGCCATTCGTTGTTCGCCACTCGTGGTCTTCCTCGTTGTTCGCCTTTCGCCGATCACATGTGAGTGTGGTGAGATTATTTTAACCCATGTTTTCAGTGGGATTGATTTATCCCAAAGTAATGAGTTAAAAATGAGATGAGATAACTTAATGAAGAGGCTTTGAAGTGCACCAAACGTGGGTTTGCATAAAAATCTATCCAAATTCAATCCAATCCCAGCAAACAAACGAGGTCTTACTAGATTAATTTTGTGTTGTTTGGTTATTATCCTAATAGAGTTTTTAGATAATTAAAAAAACTTAAATAGAGAAGCTCAAATTTCAGATTTTTTTTCAAGTACATCTGTTTGAGCTTTTCATTAAATGTCTATTATAATCCTACGCACTTTATTAATTTTACTCTACCTTTTTAACTTAAATCACTACCTTTTAAGATATTCTAAACACTTCACTTTTTTTACGTATTCCTCCTTAATAACAAAAAATTCTGAAGATTTTTTTTTTTTTTTTTAACTAGTAAAATTTACAAATTTCTTTTGAGTTTTTTCCTTTGAACTTCCATCTTCACTTTGAAGATATTTTTTATGCAAATGTAAAAATGTGATGTAATATCCTTGTAATCTTTGAATTTAGAAGTAAAAACCTTGTATATGGACTTGATTATTCTACTATCTTTTAAATACCCTTTTTATGATCTTTTAACTTCAAAAAAACCTTATAAAATTAATCCAATCAAACATTCTGTTATTTAAAAGAGCTTTTTTAACTGACAACCAAATAACCAATAACTTATATTGAAAAATCTTAAGTATAAAAGATTTACATCTAAAAACTCTATTTATAAAATATGTAACTACTTGAAGAAACTCTACTAAACGAAGTCTAAGAGGGGATGTATTCAATCATGATTTTGAAAAACTTTCATAACTTTTTTCAGTGAATGACTTTTGTAAAATTTCATAGACTTCTAATGACTTTACAGATTTATGAAAACTTCACAGACTTTTATAAACTTTTTTTTAAAAGACTTTCATTAACTTTGATAAATTTTTAAAAGAAATTGTGAAAGACTTTTATAAACTTTTATCGGCTTATATAGACTTCTACATACTTTCATAGACTAATCTTTCACTAACTTATAATATAATATACACTTTCTAAGTTAATAAAACTATATTTATCATATCAATAATGATGAAAAAGTATGGTACATAAAATAAAAGTAAAATCATCTCAATTACATAAGTTGATAACCAAAATATCCAGTATTTTAAGCGTTTCATTATTTATTTTATTTTTTCTACGAAAAATAAAATCTCTAATGTCTTATCAATAATACCAACAACCAAAATACCCAGTATTTTAAGCGTTTCATTATTTATTTTATTTTTTCTACGAAAAATAAAATCTCTAATGTCTTATCAATAATACCAACATCGCTCTATATATCAGCAGCTATAACAGCCTTCTATTTATTAACATACTCTCTTTATTGTTCTTGAGTCTCAAGAAATGAGTTAAAATCGTCATTTCATTAACTAATAATGATAAAGATGATGAAGACTCATAAATATTGATAAATTTTAATATGATTGTTATTTACTTCTAAAATAACAATATATTCATTTGACAAACTCGTACCGCAAATTATACTTTTTATAAGTTATATTTCTCATTTCAATAAAAAATTTTCTTTTAACAGAGTGTAAATAAACTTGTGAAAAACAACTATCAAAACTAATGTTTTACAAAATTCAAGCTGGTTAATTTTATGATATGTTACAAATATCAAAATTGATTACTGTACTAATCAAATTAACTAATCAAAAGTAAAAGTTCAAGAAATTCTCCAACATGTAATAAGAATAAACCACTAGCTAAAAAATTTTACTACTAGCTAAAATTTTAATTTTTAAAATAAACCACTAGCTAAAAAATCTCCAAATATTAATTTTTTTTTTCTTTTGTATTTGAAATAGAGGTTTTTCCTTTTACTTTTGTATTATAAAAAACAAAGATTTCATTTATTAATTTAATCGATTTTAAAGCAATAAGATTTTTTATCTATACATTTGTGAGTTCTATTTTCATTATTTGTACATAAGAATTGATAATCTATTGGTTTACAACACAATCGTTAATAATAGTTGTACTATTTATCATAAGAATAATAAGATGATTTGAATCAATATCCATCTAGATATTTTTTTTTTTGGGTATTTTATATATATAAATATAAATTATAAAATGTTTTATTTCTTAAATTTATTTTGTTGACATCTAATTCTCAACTTTGATTCAAACTTGAAATCTTCTACAAAATAATAAATTGATGTCCTTAGAAAAAGAATGGGCCTAACTAAGATTCAAAAACTAAAAAGCTAACAATTTGAACATAGGAAAAAAATATTGACCATTATAATTCACAATAAAGTAAGAGTGATATATATATATATATATATATATTTGTGTGTATTTAAAAAAAAAATAAGTGAAATATTTTTATGACTATCATTGAATTTGGGGCGATTTAAATATAAAAGAGATTGTAAGGTTTGTTTTTTTCGTTTTTTTTTTTTTTTTTTTTTTTTTGTTTTATTTTTGCTTTTGTTTTTTTGTTTTTTTTTTTTGGATAAGAAGAGATTTGATTTTTATAATCAATAAAAAAAAGTCTATAAAAGTTTTTGAGGGGAGTGGAAGAGAATTTATGGAGTTTGATTGTTATAAATTTAACATAAAAGTCTCCAAAAGTTATTAAAATTTAAAATTCCATAAAAGTCATTAACATTTTAAATACTTCATAACTTTTATAAACTCTTCAAAAGTCTTGATTAAATATCTCATAACTTTTATTGACTTTTTAAAAATCATTAAAAGTCTATATTGAATACCACATAACTTTTATAGAGTCTTTAAAAATTTATATTGAATACATCTAAACTTTTAAATTCTATAAAAGTCATTAAAAGTTTAGATTGAATACACCTCCCTAAGTATCCAAAATATAGGGCAAAATTTTATTTAATTTTTCAATTCCAACCATTATCTTTTACCATTTCCAAAGATATAACCAGGCACGTTTCTTTCTGTTATTGCTTCCATTATTTTTTTTCACAAAAAAAAAAAAAAAAAAAAAAAACAAAGAACTGTATCAAAATTAAAAGGTCAGTCAGCAAAGGCACCACGACATTAGCATGTCTCCCTTTTGATCCTAAAAAATTTAAAGATCAAAGCACTTCACACCAATCTCGGGAAAGATTTCTTTTCGTATTGTACTTGTACATAAGATAAAGTGAGCCGAAGTAGACGGTGAAAACTGAAAAAAAGGAAAAAAGATGTTTGAAAAATTCTACAAGCATTAATTCATGCTAAACTTGCTCTACAGCTCTCCTTACGTTACTAGTACTCTAATCTACATTTTCGTATTCTATTTCATCTCAACAGACATCTGAATTCTCTACAATTTGTTTTCAAAACTCTTTAACTTTTTCATTGCTGTATTCGAACATATATCTCGTCACATTCTCCACCATCGCATCCAACTTGATCTTAATTTATTGTTGCCCCAGAACTCTACCCAAGTAATAAAAGGTAACATCTTTTTTTTTTTTGTCTTCTTTTTGTTCAACTTATGCTTTATTAATTTTTATCAAATTAAATGGAATGATTTGCATTTCAATCATTTACCGTTTTGGTCTCTTTATATTTGCTTTTTCGGTGTTGTATCTTTTAGCAAATAAAGCATGTCCAAAGTTCATGACTTTATCTGTATTGGGTGCAGATAAAACAAATTAGAGTCATGATCAATTCGTGTAGAATTAATTTGACTGAACAATACCCATTTGGCTAGACGAAAATGCCAGTCTAAATCACTTTATTATTGATTTGGCTAACGTTGGTGATTTCGTGTAGAATTGTAGAATCATGGCTGCAATACTTGTTTAAAGTTCAAACAAATTATAGAATGTCATAGCAGCCAAATTAGGCATCTCTATGACCTCGACAACCAAACAGTAAGAGGCACTTCATTTTTTTGACATATCTGGGAATTAATATGTTCAAAGTGGATTATGCGTAGTCAGTTCTGATCACCAAGTGTTTCTGTTAAATATTATTGGTTTGCCGTAGTGGTGACATGTCGTCTCATCACAAAAGCAAAGTGATGTCCATCTCAGTAGGCCACTAAAAATCAACAGTCATCAGTCCACTACGAGGCTGGTTTCGTCATTTGACCAAGGTTGCTTCAGTTCATGACTCTTGTTAGTCTTTGTTTGTTGTGGGTATATGCTGGGCTGCGTGTTGGCTGCGTGTGTTTTGTGTGATTGCTTGTGTAGCTGTGTGCCACTCGTACATGGCCTTCTCAGGAAGGCATTGAGGTAATGTGTAAGTAGTACTACTATTCAACGTAACCTAGCCCAAAAAGTGGTCATAAAAGAAGGTTTCTCTTTAACTTTCAGTTGATTAAATCCATACTTCTTTCCTCTTTCAAGTTTTTGGATTGGAGACGCAATTAGCACCATTTCCAATCACATAAAATTAGTTCTACTCACTCATAAGTCGTATTCATCTTTTAAAAATACTTTATACAATTTATAAGTTTTGTTAACTTATCAGATGGGTAAAATTATCCATCGGATTGGTTATAATTAAGGGTGATTATTAAAGAATATCTAAGGGTTATTATTGATAGGTAACTTTACCTAATTAGTAAGACAATCAAATCCATAAATGAATAATAAACACTCAAAAAAGTTTTATTCAAAGAAACCTCTGGTTGTATATCCAAAGAGTTGTTTATTTTAATGTGCTGGATGTTTGGGTGGTGATGATAACAAAGTTGTTCTCAATTTAGTAGATTTAAGGAAGGGGTGCATTGTGAATCACACGAAAGTTTAAAACGAAGCATTAAATATATAAACTATTCTTTTTAATTGTTACTACGCTGACTTAGGTGTATTAACAATTATGATATACCATTAATATATAGCGACGTCAGTTGCATGAGAAGTGAATACGTAGAACTATTAACAGTAATTGATTGTTTACGTACAGAAGATTTTAAAGGACCTACCTGGCATCAGAAGGACTTTTCCACGTGTCAAATTGGCCACGTGTCGAGTAACTGTCACGAATGAGTGGTGGCTGACCACAGCCAGTGTCATGGTGTTGACACTATGAGACTATGAGCAGCTCTCGACAATACCTCCGTGACACTGTTCCAAGTTTCCAACTCGAAGTAGTGGGTTCGTCTTTTTTCTCATAAAAAAACAAGACACACTTGGGGGAGATTTAGTGCCCCCCATCACGACATTACATTATCTAAGCTTTTAAAAGGCAAAGCAGATAGCAGACGTCCCGTGACCGCAGTGATATGCCATCATATGTAGAGATGTTTGTTGGAGGAAAAGTGGCTGAAAGTTAAAGAGGGTAAAAACTACAACAGCTATATCTAAGACTCGAAAATTATAATAATATGACCATGATGGAGTTTCCAACATAACCTGTTTGTTTTGTTTTGCTTTTGTTTTGGTTTGGTTTGCTCTTCTGCTTTGGCTCCTCAGTTTGTCATCATATCACGAAACCAACTCTTCTAACTCATCAATGGAGGGAAGACAGAATATCAAAGGCCTCAGCAAGTCATGTATTATGCTTATAGGTACACGTATATATGCTTTGATGATTGCTAGTCTCTCTCTTTCTCTCTTTTCAACAAATTTAACTTCATTCATTGTTTTTTTTTTTTGGTGTCACCTTTGTTCATGAGTTGTTTCGTGTTTAACAGTTTTAGCTGGGATAGAGAGGCTTGCGTTCAAAGGGGTGGCATCGAATCTAGTTACGTATCTGACGGATGTGGTTAAGATGAGCAACTCTTCTGCAGCCAAGGCGGTGAATAGTTGGTGTGGATTCACATCCATAATGCCACTGCTACTTGCGCCTCTTGCTGACTCTTATTGGGATCGATATTCGACCATAATCTCTTTCTCTTTCATCTATGTTCTGGTGTGTAGTCCTTATCACTAATCACAACTTCGTCTCGTGAATCATGATCATGATTATCATACATAACCTCTTCTTTTATTACGATATTATGCAGTTTCTGGAGATTTCTGTTTAAGTTCTTTGCAAGTAATTAGGTTGTGTTATTGGATTCTATCATTAAACATTATATATATATATATATATATATAAACATATGGTTACATCGTACAAGGAGCCTAAGTAATAATGATGAGGCTTCTTCAGGATGAACATGACTTAAATAAGACAACAATCACCTAACTTAAACAATCATGTAATGAAAACATTATTATAAAATATATGTAATTTTAGAATCTTTTACTTTAGTAATATGTGCCCTTTTGTTATGTGTGATGTCTTAAAGGCAAGGAAAGCAAAAGTGGAAGTATAATATACGTAGTTCTTTTTGTTTGTTTGTTTGTTTGTTTTTTTTTTTTTTTTTTGCCTATTTTGATTCTTCCAGTTGTTTCATTTCACTATAATTTTGATCTAAATTAAAAAATTCCTGGGGCGGTGAGGCGTTACAAGAGAGTTGGGACTCTGAGTCACCCATCAATAATGTTTTTCCTGCTCAGTTGTACAGAGTAAGTCTAGTCATGGATCACTAAGGTCCTTAAAAGTCATAGAGCAGGTAAGTGGTTGGCAATATATGGTGGCGAAGCCCTATGACAAGGAGTGGCTTTACCCTGATGAGAAAAATACTTCACTGCTAGAGATATCTAAACTTTTTGGTTACATAGCCCATGCTCCATTCCAATTGCAGGCCCATGTCCAACTTCGACTTTGAATTCTTTTCCAATAGTTTCAAATCATGTTGATTTCATACTTTTCAAACAGTGTCTAGCCTCATAGCTTTGTCAAGAAATAATAATTTAACTTTTTTTAATAGTGGAACACTTTTAGAATCATTATCATAATCATGGAATTTATATATGTTTTGTTTAGGGGCTTGTGGCTTTGACATCAACAGCATTTGCTTGGGCATGGTCCCCTACAAGCAGCAGAAGCTCTTCTGCTTTCCTGTATTGGTCTCTATGTTTGATTTCATTAGGCCAAGGCGGATACAATCCGTCTCTACAGGCATTTGGGGCAGACCAACTTGATAATGATGAAGAGTTGCCAACTAGCAAAGACAACCAGGAGTCTAACAAGAAGAGTTTGTTTTTCACATGGTGGTATTTTGGTGTTTGTAGTGGCAGCCTCTTGGGTGTCACAGTTATGTCCTACATCCAGGACACCTACGGCTGGGTACTCGGATTCGCCATTCCAACAATTGCTATGGTTACAGCCACAATATTCTTCTTATGTGGAAGGCGGATATATACGTATAAATCTGATGAGAAAGCTGATGCTAAGCGGCCATTTTCAAGCATTGTTCGAGCAATCAAAGCAGCTGCATCGATGTTCACGAGTAAAAAAACCAGCTTACCAGAGAAAGAAACTGACTTGGTGGAGCTAGAGTAAGTATTCTTCTATTGAATTTCAAGGCAATACAGAGAAATAAACTGCATATGATGAGTTCTGATAATCATTTTATTTCCTGTTAGGCTTCAAGAGAGACCTCTTTGTCATCAAAAAGTGGGCAGCAATAAGGACCTGGATGAGGATGAGATTTCCCAAAAGAGAAACCATCCTGTTGAAAACGCTAAAATAGTAATTCGGCTCTTGCCCATTTGGACAATGCTCCTCCTGTTTGCTGTAATTTTCCAACAACCAGCTACATTCTTTACTAAACAAGGCATGACAATGAAGAGGAACATCGGTAGCAGCTTCAAGATCCCACCTGCAACACTACAAAGTGCTATCACAGTTTCTATAATCCTTCTAATGCCTTTATATGACACAATTTTGATCCCCATTACACAGAAGATAACCCTAAACGAAAAGGGTATCAGTGTTATGCAAAGGATGGGAGTTGGTATGTTTCTCTCCATTATAGCCATGGTCATAGCTGCACTTGTGGAAACAAAGAGACTTGAGATGAGCAAACAGATGGTAAATATCCTTGATTCACAATCAGATCAAACAGTGCCACTGAGCATTTTCTGGTTGCTACCTCAATACATTCTCTTGGGAATTTCAGACATCTTCACAGTTGTAGGGATGCAAGAGTTCTTCTACAATGAAGTTCCAGTCAGAATGAGGACAATGGCTTTTGCACTGTACACAAGTGTTTTTGGGGTGGGAAGTTTCATGAGTGCTTTATTTATCTCACTCATTGAAGTTTTCACATCTTCCAGTGATAACTGGTTCTCAGATGATATGAGGGAAGCCAGGCTAGACAATTACTACTGGTTCTTGGGCTTGGCAAGTGCATTGAGTTTCCTATTGTATCTTATTTTGTGTAAATTCTTCACAAGTAGGAGATGATTTGGAATCTGAGAACTGTAAATGAGGGTTTTCTCTAATGATTCCTGTTGATGTAATTATTTGTGTTGTAACCCTCAGATAGCTTTGGCCTTTCAGAATTTGGTCTTACAGAGTCTAATGTTCGCCTAGAAACCTGATACCAACCAAGAACACAAAGATCCAATAAATAAATCCTTAACCGACTTATATAAGATCTTGGGCAACCACACACATCATGATTCATGACTGATGTTGTGCATGTTGAAATTGGGCAGAAAGTGAGGTGTAATTTTATATTGTCTTACTAGTTGGGTATACTGTTTTATTGGACCACAGATGTAATGGCGTCTGATTTTGTAGTTTGCCTAATTAAACCCTGACAAAAATAAATAAATAAATAATTTAAGATGTCTAACATCATCAAAAGTCAGACCTCATTCCTCTAGAAACATGAATACAAAAGCATGCCCTTTCAAGACTGTTGACAGTGACAGAACAAGGAAAAAAGAGTAACCCAAAAATCTTTCAAAAGCACAAATACTTGGTATACACCTCAATTAAACTGTTGTAGTACACTGTTGATACCCTAATAGAAGTTATTCACACAAACTTTTCATGTATAGAGTAAAATTTGAACCTCACTGGTTAATCACTAGGCCTGGAAGAGATTAAAACAAAAGCTCATAAACTTAAAGAAAGGGGACAGATGAACTTTCTATTATGTAGTAAATAAAAGAAATTGTACACAAAAAATACCAGGCTATGCATTTCAAATAACTTCCTTAGCAAGGAGACAACCGGACAATTCCATCATTCCATTCTTTTATAAATGGCTTGCTACTTTTATATGCAGTCTCTGCCTTAATTCACTTGACCAGGAACATACCATTGCACTGCATCAAGTTGGTGTGATCTTGCCTATGTTGAGAGTTGGGATTAAAAAAATCACTCTTCTTCATAACAAACCCCATCCAATCAAGCATTAGTGTGAACAAAGTACCTATATCATTGCCCCATAATTACTCATTTGGCCGCAACCCCAACTTGTATGCTTGTATTTCCATGGGAGAAATAATTACATGTCCCTCCTGTGCAACATCTCCTAACTTCTCAGGGTACCCAAGTGCACCTGTGTCTTCATGCAGGAGATTTAAAGATGTTGCTTTTACATTCTGAACTGTAACTCCCTTGAACATGGAGAGCAAATTTACAGGCTCATCGGCAACACTAACACACTGTGACCTGCCCTTCGGACAGTATGAGGAATCCCAATGTCGTCTCTGTAAAATTAGAGCAAACCTAGAAGCTTCAGGTGGCTGCTGAGAATATTTTGAAGGCCGGGGAACCTTAAAATTCACAATATGCAAATCACATGGCAAGGAAGCAGCTAAAGGCGCAAACGATCTTGGTGGTGGCTGCTTAGATACCTCCTGTGTCTTCTTGGCAATGAATGCATGCAACGGATAGTTCAAGTGAGAACCAACAAGATGTGAAAGAAGCGAAGGGCTTAGGGGCAGAGGGTTTGAAACAGAATTTGAAATGGAGGAAATGTTAGATTCCACAATGATGTGGAAGATTACATTCATAACACGGTTGTCCATGACTCCTTGCCCCAGACCACGTGCATCATCTTGTACCAAACGACGGTCAAGCATAATCTCTAACCATCCATTCTTAAGGCTTGCCACACCAAGTGACTGTCGAGAATGAACAGAGAACCTATGACCATTGGAACCTTGTATGAATGCAAGTGAAGGCATGGGGTAGTAATTTCCCTGCAATGGGATCTTGTCATAGGTTTCTCGCCGGCTCATCTGAAAGCCATTTAAGTCAGAGTAGAATATTCTTTTATTATCAATATCAGTTTTGTACCTAACAATCAATTCCTTGTCATTAAAATTGTGGCCGAGAAGCTCAACATGATATTCCTTCTCGATGATAAACCCCTGTATCGTGTTATCCCCGTTATAAATGCGAGTACTGTGGGAGATTGGTGATGCCTCCCATGCCGTACTAGGATAAGAGTATACTTCCTGCATCAAAGGACCCTCAGAAATCAACATCAGCCCACCAGGTCGAATTATAGGCTGAGCATCACCATTGGGCTTGAATAGGTAGGCCCCACTTCCTGAACTAGAATATATACCTATTTCCTCAGTCACAACATTCTCAGAACCATTGAAACGGCTTATTTTCTGCAATAGACCATGCCTGACATCAAAGGAGAGAGTTTGATGAAGATTCCGTATTTCAGCAACATCACCTTCAACTTTTGAGCAAGTATAGGGAGTGGGACAAGAAAACGAATTGGAATTAGATAAATATTTTAGTTTTGCTGGTTTTGCTTTTTCACACCCAACAAAACCATTAGCAATGTAATATGTTTGCAGCCCCAGTGGAGGAGCAGAAGCTTTCCAGTGTACACGATGCCTCCCAGTAAAGATTTTGCTTTTATCATGCTGCAATTCAGGGGAAATTTGGCTTTGTACACAAGTCCAATTTGAGTCCAAAACAGAAACATCTGGCCTGTTAACTATAACCATTACAACTTCTTCCCTTGTCTGCTCCAAAGGATTAAACAGGACCACTGATTGTGCAGTGCCATCATGAGCACTGATTGCATTGTACACTGGCTGAGCATCATATTTGGATCTCACTTGTAGTGGCTCAAACTGGGATGGCATCTGATCCAATTGGCGAATTCCAAACAGTACTTCAATCGCTTTAGACATGAAGATTTGCAGGTCCTGTAGTGAAGTATGCATTCGAGTTCCATAGTCCTGAACAACATGATCCTTTGCAGTACCAGTTACCCCATCATGATGCTGAAAAAGAGCTAAATTCCTCCTTGCTGCTGTCAACTTGTAGCCAAAACCTGTGGGAAACTTCTCACACTGTGGCCTCTGACAATAACCAAGCAACAAAACCATCATGATTTCTGTAGCACGCAGAGTTTGCTCTAGTACCCGATCAACAGCCTTGAAAAAAGGTCTTGATACATAATAACCACTCCAGTAGTCCTGTTGTCTATCAGCATAGGTAAAGAAGTCACCTGATAGAGAAGGAAAACCTCCAACCTGACCAGAGCCAACCTCATCGGGAAGAGAATAATTTATTCTGTCAGCCTCTTCACGAAGAGTTTGGAAGTAGTCATCCAAAGTACCAAATTTAGCCTCAGCATTTAAACTGGGGTTAGAGTTGATATAATCAAATATCATTTGGTAGTTCCTAAACTGTGCTTCTGCTTCATCAATGTTGATGTAACGGAAGTCATCTCCAAGAGGAATGAGAAGTGTATTGGTCCGGTACAATGTTGATTTCTTCTTATACTGATCTAGTAGTTTCACTGCTCTCTCCTGAACATTTTCTTGGTTGGTCTCTACTGGGTGTTGTCCCCAGGGGCAGAGTTCATAAACAAAGCCACGTGTTCGAGCAAAGTCGAACTGACAACAGACAGCAGGGTCCGGGCCACAAGTATGAGGGATATCATATGAATAGAAGGGCATCATGTGCACAAAAATATCAGTAGTTTCCTCAGCATCCCAACTTTGGCGCCATATGTATTCCAAATTCTTGTGCGAAGCAAGTTCTTTCTTCACCTCGTAGTGGGTCCTCTGGATAAGCATGTTCTCAAATCCCATACGACGAAGAAGATAAGCCATAGTAGCTGAGTAACCAAATGGATCGATTGCCCAAGAATTTTTAGGAATAACCCCAATGGTGTCATTTAACCACATATTACCCTCTGCAATCTATTACAATCAGAGTAAACATCAAAACTCTGGAGCTATTAGAGGAAAGCAGGTTAGAACCTTGCTGCTCATCAACATGAATGCTAACATCCAATAACAGATAGATATCAAATGTGGTCAAGGGTGTATCTGTGTGTCCTTGTGTACATATGTTTTGACCAAAAAATAAAGTATCTTTCTCAATTACTAGGAACATATGCTGATCTATAAATAGGTAAATAACAAAATTCATGACTGTATATCATAGATGCAAGAAGCAAATGAGAATTCAACCTTCTGAACATTTGGATGACAATCATAAAATTAGGAAAACTATTTACCCTATTATGTAGTTATTTGCTCATCAATATATCACCTTTTTATAGAGAAAAGGAGGAATTTTACTCAAGTAAATGAGCACAAAGGTGAACAACATGTCTACAATATCTACCTAAAAAATTCTCACGTGGATCAACACATGAATAAAGAAAGAATTATAGCATCTCTATCCTATAACCAAAATCAGTAGGATAAACAAATGTGCATACAGCCTACCAAGATTCTCAAAAAATACAAAGCTAAAACAAAACCCAATGGAGGAGTATTAAGAAAAAGGAACAATCTTGATATTCCTAAGAGATGTAGGTCTGCAGCAATGCAATGAACCAAACTCTATCGCTTAATGTCATTCTCTCTAATTTTCTTTTTCTTAAAATTTTCTACTATTTCTCTCTTGCCCAAGAACCTATAACAAGATTTGAACAGCAACTCCCAAAATTTTACCCTCTTTCAATAGTGAGAATATTATTCATAAAAGAATGAACTACACAAGGCTGGATATAACCCACAAAACTGCTTCCTAGATTAGTCTACCACACATAATTTAGCAGTAGCAATACAAAGAAGAAAAAAGAGATCAATGGTTTCTTCACTCGCATTACACATGATACAGCAAGGGTTGTTAGGCCTATAACAGAGTTAATTCTTTTCCTCACCGGAAACAATTTTATTTTAGAACAAAAGCCCAAGCAAAAATTTGAATTCCGGGAGATCTGGACAAATGGTTAGAAAAATTATTAAAGAAGCAATCATCAGTTAACTGCAAGAAAAAATATTCACACGAAAAATTCCCTAAGGGCTTGAAATTCTTACTCTGCTCTCTCCTTGTCTTAAATAAAAATAATATTTAATTTTTTGACAGGGGTGGATGTCATGGGATCTCCCTCTCATTTAAATTCCTCTTGAAATTTAAGTTCCAGAACCATTCCAAAGATAGAGGAGAAAGTTTATCTTTGACTTAATAGATACATTATTTGTAGGACGTAAGTCAATAGAGTCTAGGATTGCTAAAGGAGATATCATCCAACCTAAGTGTCTTCTCGAAAGCCTATATTCTTCCACTTTCCCACAAACAACAAAGTATGGGAGGAGTGAAGATACTCACTCATGATGGCTTTCCAAAGCATTCTAAAGAAACCCTCACAAACCATATCAGAATCTCATCCATGGCTACACACATGATGGCATACCACATGGAAATTTTCGCCCAAAGGAGATCTCCGAAGCCATTTTTACCCCATAAAAATCCATTCTTCTTATTACATTAACAATACCAAGTCTGACTTCCTCCCTTGTTCTAGAAACTACAGGCGACCTTAAGAGGAAAGAACTCTTTCCTTCTTAGGATCCTTCCTATATGAGGACCTTCATTGTCTGATTAGCCTAGCTACCATGCTTGAAATTTTAAAGGTAGAAAACAAATTAGAATGCTTAAGAAGACCTATTAGATCAAGGTAATTCTTCCTCTACACAATAAGCTCATTTTCATCCTGCCATTCTTCTTGCAATTATCTGAATAACCATGATCCCAAAATCACAAAGATCTTGGGTGGTCTCCAAAAAATTAGGCCAAATATATTAGAGGCCAACTTACCAGGTCACAATTTGGATGCCAGGGGTTTAATTTTCTTCTTTAAGGAGTAACACCTACAATCAAGCTTTTGCTGATATTAACCTTAATACCCGGTATCAAATTAAAGTCTTCACCACCAAAGAACATGGCCACCTATATTATTTAGAAATTTCAATTCAAACAATTCAGGAGGTTCAATTTTATAGATTTGTTTCAATATTAAAAAATTAATCCCCAGCACAAGATTAACAATTATTTCACAAACAACAGGGGAGTATTGTCTTAGGTCCAACAAGTCTAAGAATTTGCACCAAATCATGCATAAAACCAATCACTAATAATGGAGAATTAAAAAAAAAAAAAAGGACACACACACGCATAAAACAAGCTTATCTAATTATAAATGAAACCGTGACCTGAATCATAAGATGACCTAATACCAATACTATATAACATTCGAAAAGTAAATCCTATGAAGATCTTACAAATGGACTTATTAGCTATAATGTCTGGAATAATTCCTTACATTAAAAACTTTCTTTGGAATCACAATCCAAATTCAAATCATCCAATTTCCTCGAGCAGGCACAATTATATTATATAACTTTAGTCTATTCACAAAAACATAAAGACAACACAATTGCCTCTAATGCTAAGAAGGAATATTAAAAGACACAAAAAACAATGGCTTAATATATACTTGACAACATAAAATAAGTTATGAACCAAATGGACATTAAAAGATAAAATCACTCAACTAAGATGAATTCAACCAATCAATTATAGAATGCTCATAACATAACCAAGGAATATATTCAACTATAATAGCTATTAAGGGAGAGCTTCAAGTTTATACCTGCTCGATTATAGCAAAATAATGTGAATTAGCCTACAAGAAGAAAGAAAACCAACAATTAGCAAATTCAAGTCTCCACAAATGGACACATTAATCACATTATTATTCATATACTGTCTTATGAAAATTAAATTAAAAAAAAAAAAATCCCTCATATTCTGAGAGCAACAACGGCATAGACTAATTCTAACTATGAAGACTAAACGACACCAAATTTGACTAAAAGGAATAGACAGAGGCAGGGTAATGATTACATACAGTTTTATGAGTCGAACAAATAACAAAGCCTACTAAACTCAAGGACATTACCTCATCATTCATTACCCAACCACCTCCAACGATTTCCAACTGCCCATTTTGCACCAGATTGGTAAAAGATTCTCTTTTACTCACAGAGGCGTCCCTCCACCATCTCTCAAGGTAAGACATCTCTTCCCATATAAACTTCCGCCGAACATCCTACAAAACTCATACTCAAACAATCAGTTCAGTTATCATTCTTATAGCACAGTATACACTGAACACAATCCATTCAACAATAACCAACTTAATTCAGTCTCCCAATGTTAATAGTTAGACACCATGTCCTCAACATGTTTGCAACTGAAACTTAAAACGCGAGCATGATCATTCATTGATTGACCAAAGCCCCTCAACCACTAAAACAAAAACTATCTAAAATGTGAAATCCAAGTCATAAATTGATAAGACAACATTTCCTCACAACCCATGTGCAAAGTTTCCAATTGCCTAAACATTTGCACCAGAATTTAACTCATACCCATCAAAACTAACCAAAAGAAAAACGCATTTAAGCGAAGCTCAAAAAAAGAGTAATAATAACCTTGGATAGTGCATCGACAATAGTGTCAAGTATATGCCTAGATTGGCGCTCATAGTACTCCTCGACGGTGAGCTTCCAGCCAGGATCATTATGCGAATGAGGCACCACAAAAATCTTGAGCTTCTCATTGTCCCACTCGTCCCCTTTGTAAGTAACTCTCCATCCTTGCTTCCAGGGCCCGCCATCAACGTCCAAGAACTCAATCTTGTCATACAAAGCCTTGGTGGTGATATCAACCTTGGCCTGGGAAACGGCGGCGTTGTCGGGGTTTCGATAGAGGGGCTTTCTGGGTTTGTAGAGGCGGGTGGGTTTGGTTTTGAAGTGGGAAGAGATGGGCTTGGGGATGCCGAAGACGAGCAGAGTCAAGAGGAAGAAGAAGAGAGAGACGGAGAGAGCGATGGTGAAGAAATTCGTGAAGACGAAGTTGATGAAGAGTGTCCGTTTGCGGGACTTCCTGGCGGAGGAGAGCTTCGATTTGGAGGTGGGGGTGGTGGCCGTGGATGGGAGGAGTGAATGGGCCCAGGAGGTGGTTCCACGGCGGGTGTTGGTCAGGTATGATGAGAAGGGCATGATGATTATGTTGGTTGGGGGGGACTGTCAGGAGATGGAGATGGCGATGGTGGAGATTGTGAGATTGGATCTCTGCTCCAAAGTAAATTGATCAATAAAAGGTTAAAAGGATTACATGGTCATTTTCTTCCCCTTCGTTAAAGACCAAGACTGAAGACTCTTCAAAGTCCTTCAAGTCAATGAACAAGATTGGAATTTTCTATGATCTAATGCTGTTTCTTCCACCTCCAAATTTTTAACTTTCTCTGGGAGAAACAATTTGTTTTTTTTTTGGCATGCAAGTTTCCATTTAAATTTGGTTTGGATGTATTTTCAAAAATGATTTTTCATTTTTAAAAATAAAAATGGGTTTTCATGAGTTTGATGGATTGTTTTATAAATTGCCATTTTGAAAATGGAAAACACTTCATCAAAAATTATAATTAAAAAGTGAAAAATATTCTCTTTTTAATGTTTTTCACAATTTCCGAAACATGGTTTTAGAAATTAATAATTACTTTTCCCTCCAAACAAGTATTTTACTCATTTTCTTTAAAACAATAACAAATATATTTACATTATTTTCTGTTTGAATGTTATGAAAAATCTTCTTGAAAAGTAAATTAATCATGATTGACCCCCGATTTTTTTTATTAGATTAAACATCCCCTGCCATTAATAATTCATCTAAAAAGTTAACATTTTGCATCCAAATCCGTAATATGGCTAAAATACCCTCGTCAAGATGCTATAAAATCTCTATCATACTTTTTAAACTTATATAATGATTGAAATGTCTTTCAAATTTATTGATTATTAATTAATATTAATATTAAATAAAAAAAATAGAAAATTTAAAAATAAAATTTAAAAAATTTAAAAAACTAAATAAAAAAAAATTTCACTACCATTTTACTAGTCACCACTATCTCTCTCCACTATCTCTCTCTCCATTTCTCTTTCTCTTCTTCTTCTTCTTCTAGGTTCGACAAACCTAGATCATTTGGGTTCGAACCCAGATTCAACTAGGTTTGAACCCAGATTTAGGTTTGAACCCAAATGTTTGAATTTTTTTTTTTTTTTTTTTTTTTTTTTTTGAGTTGATACTAGGATTGATGGTTTGATGATGATAATAGTGGGTTGATGTTGTTGATGGTGGGTTGATGATGAGCTGATGTTACTGATGGTGGATTGAGAATGATGTTTTGTTAATGTTTATGGGCATTTTAGTTAAAGGTTGATGAAAGTTTTTTTTTTTTTTTTTTTTTAGAGAAACTTCATTTTCGTTTTTGAGGTTTCTAAAAATATCAAAATCTTAAACATCTTTTGAAAACAGTTTTTTTTTTTTTATTTTTAACTTTTCCAAAACTCTTCAAAATAGTCCAAACCGTTAGTCAACTAACGATCAACGATGACAGATTGTTTGGATGGGAAGGGTAAAATGGTCTTTTTATGGAGAGGATAAATTAATTTAAATAATTTATTATACATATAATTAATTTTGTAAAATAAATGAAAAAAAAAAAAGATAAATAAAAAGTGAAGATCCACCAGATTGGATCTCCACCATCTTCAAGACTTCAACACACCAAGATTGTTCATCAAACCTCTTTTACCAACATCATTAATAACCCACCTCATTAACATCATCAACAACCCCACAGACTACAACATCATCAATATCATCATCTCTCACAATAACAACAATAACATCAACAACAATATTAAGAAAAAAAAAAATCAAAATGATTTATTAAAAAAAAAATGGAAACAGAGGGTTGGTGACCAAATCCAGACTCTTCATCTAGGTTCGTCGAACCCAGATAAAGCTCCTCATCTGGGTTTGTCGAACCCAAATGAAGCTTCTCATCTAGGTTAGATCGAACCCAGCTAAGGAACTTCCTCTAGGTTCGACGAACCTAGAGGAAGAGCCACTTTTGGCTCGAACCTAGATAAAGAGTCAACCCAGACGAAGAATCCAGATGAAAAATGAATCTAGGCAGAAGAGACTAAAAAAGAAGGAGAAGGACATGGAGGAGGCAGAGGAGACAGAGCAAAACAATGGAAATGAAGGAAACAATGATTAGATTTATTTTAATCTTTTATTTTTTAACTTAATATTTTTTTTCCTAAATCGAAATTTTTTTGTATGAAATCTAATTTTTTTATTAAATTATTGTTTAATTTAAACAAAAACAGTCATAAGATTTTTTTTTAAAAATATATAATTATATATATGTGTCAACTTTTCATTGGTCAAGTGATATATAATATTTTAATTTTATTAAGGGAAAAACAGTAATTTTAAGTTATAAGGGATAATTGAGTCTTTTTAATTTTTTTGTTTAGTTTGATTGTCGGTTGACCAGCGGTTTGGACCTTTTTGAAGAGTTTTGAAAAAGTTAGGGATGAAAAAAACTGTTTTCAAAATATGTTTAAAAATTTGATATTTTTCGAAACCTCAAAGATTAAAATGAATTTTTTTTTTTGGATGAAGCTGAATAGATGTCTAGTTAATGATGTAATCATTGAAAAATGAGGATCCAATCTCTAGATTGGATCTTCACCATCCATTAGTTTTAATAGATGGATATTGGATCTCCATCCCTTAAAAAATATTTTTTTTTAATTTAAAAATATTAATTTATTTTTAAATGATGTCCACCGTCCATCAACATGGTAGATGGTGGAAATCATTTAAAAAAAAAAATTGATTAATTTTTTGTTTTTAAACATTTTACTTTTTTTTTTTTTTTTAAATTATTTTAATTTTATTTTTCAAAAAGTTTACAATTTTTTTTTATAAATTTTCCTCATTTTAAAATTTTAATTATTTTATTAGATTACCATTTTGCCCTTAAATTTAAACATTGGTTTGGTTTTTTAGATAGTTGGTGGCGATTAACCTAATAAAAAAAGACAAAAAACTATGAGTTAATCACTATTAGTTTACTTTTCATGGGTGTTTTTCCTAATATCTCTTTATGTTTTAAAAAATAGTCTTTAATAAAACCTACCAACACATTGCATTTTTAAAACATCATTTTAAAAATAGAACCAAATGTTTAGGAGTCATTTGTTTTTTCGTCTGAACATTTAACAGTATTGCTGAAGATTAAAAACTGAATAGTGACTGAAACCTAAAATTTGAAGAACATGTTTTTTTTTTTTCCTTATCTCTGAATATATTGTAAACTTATTTATTTTTTAAAATTAAAATTATCTGAAAACTAGTAATTTGACATTTATACTTTTTTAACTATTTGTTGTTAAGTAATTTTAATTCATCTAATATAAACATATAAAATTAAATAATTCAATAAATTCTAAAACATTTTTTTGTATACATATTAATAATATTTATTCAGAATTAAATATGATTAAAAAATATCGTAGTATTGACCAAATTTATATATTTAAATATATTAACATATTTAAGAAAAAAAACTAGAAAATAAATGTTTAAGTTTTAAGTTAAAATATATTAGTTTAATTTCATGACAATTTGAGATGAGATGTATTTAAACTTTTCTTTTCAAATATATTTTTTGCAAGTATCAAAGAAAAAAAATGAGTAATATAAAATTAAGATAAATTTGAAATTATGCTATTTTGGAGATAATAGATTTGGAATAAAAATTTTAAAATGTCATTAAGTGATTTACAATTAAGTGAAAAGTAAAAAATTATAACTTAAATTTTTTAGTTATTTTTGGGTAGTTTTACCTGGTTTGATCAGTTAAAAAACAAAAAAACAAAACAAAAACAACTTAATATGTGGAATTCAATACTATTAAGTCTTAAGTGAAAAAAACAAACGATCCCTTAATCACTACATTTTGTTTCAAATTCATAAATTGTTGTCTTAAGATGAGCAATTATTCATATTTGCACACAAACTTTTTATAAGAGTGATTAAACATTTTTTTTTATCCTAAGTGGTCAAAGATTCAAGTTTTTCATTGTCCTAAAACATAATATATGAATAGTTTTTTTCAAATTTAATCACCCTCCCTCATCCAAAAAAAAAAAAACAAATGTTCCTATCTCAAAAATTATAGTCACAAAATCAATTCTCTATATGCAAAACCAATCAAAACCACAATTTAGCACAAATGATTGTGCACTTCAAGAGGTTACATTTCCCACTAAATGCATATTATAGATCTATGGATAGTTGTTTCTCTTTTATTGGATTAAATATCCAAACCACGTAAATAATGTTTAACTAATTGTATGGATGATTTTCTAGTCTTATTATGAGAATAATTATTTATTGTTCATAAAAGTAGATATTCGAACCATCCGTTTGATTTTTTTTTTTTTTTTGGCACACACAAACAAAGAAACACTCTCTCTTTTTTTTTTACCCTTCTTGGCTACCACTTCTTTACCAATGTCTTAGGATTCTTCGTTAATGTCCTAGGCTCCTTTGCCTTAGTTGTCGCCACTGTTTTCATCTCTGGAGATGAAGGTTCAACTGATTGCGAGGGAGAGACGGGAGATGAGAGAGCTTTATCTGGGTTCAACAAGAACTTGTTTTGGGTTCGAGTCTAGGTTCAACAATGTTTGATAGCATCGGGATTTAAGTTGATGACAAGCTGCCAGATTGAGCTTATATCCAAAACATTTGATGATCTAAAATGTTCTAGATCATTGAAAGATTTGGATTTGAAACCAACAATTTGGTTGACAGTTGATCTTGTTCATGCAATTTTTTAGTATTAAATTTTTCAAAAATATTTTTTTTTTAATTTTGTTAAATTTTAACCTTTTTTAATTTCAAAATTTTAATTTTATATTTTTTAATTATTTATATATTTAATATTTATTCTATGATTAACAATTTTTTCCTTTTTTAATTTTTGTTGATAATTTAAATTCATAATTTTTAGTTATATTTTTATAAATATTTAAATTATAAAATGATGATGCGGTGATTTATAATTGATGTAAAAAAGTTTTAATTTTTAATTTTAAATTTTATTCAACGTGAATTGAATTCTCAATGGTTGATAAATTATGATAAAATGATTATGGGCATTTTAATTTTTATACATTTTTTATTTGATGAGTTTTTAAATAGTTGAGAATAATAGAAATTAAAAACGCATTAATAATTAAAAAAATAATATTTCACCCAAATTTGGGGATTAAAGTAAAATTTATTTAAAAAAAAATAAAAATGAAGACCCTATAAAATGGTTTCAGTTTTCGCCACGAATACCGAATAACTGCAAAAGATTCGTAGTGAAGCTGCTCCTCGATCCCATTAGCAAATCCAACCTGCCCCCCTCTCTCTCTCTCTCTCAGGTAATTCACAGACTAAAATCCTCTTTACGTTTTTTGAATAACATTTGCATTGTCAAATACTTTTCAATCATTGCGACATTTTCAGATCTGTTGCATATATTATCAATTCGGTCATTTTTATTTTGTTGTTTTATATTTTCTTAACTCTAGATCTCTCTCTCTCTCTCTCTCGCTACGCCCTCAGGCCACCGCTCACAGTAAACCCTTGCTTGACGTCGATCGATCTTGTGCCTTCGGTAACCCGTCTCAGACTCTCTCTCTATCAGTATTGTTATTTGCTTGTATAATTTACAGACTTGTTGTTTGTTTCGTTTGGCCATCAAAGAACTTGAATTATTAGTGAAATTTTTGTACTTTCCGTGATAACACTTAGGTTTAAAATAGTGATTGTAATTATTGGATTATGTGGAGGAGAGAAATTTTGAGGGGCTGTGAGTTTGGTATGGTAGAGTGCTGTTTTCTTGGACTTATGTGCCAGCCAAGGATGCTTTTTTACTTGTTTAATTTCAAACACGGGAAAAATTTTCTGGTTGATCAGCTATTTTGGCCAAAATGTTCTAGGCACCTACATGGACAAAGACTGTAGTTTACTACTTCCCAAAGATTGTAGAGTTCAGCAGGGGGCTCTAATTTTGAACTCAAATTCGCTAAGCAGGTTTCGAAAGATTTATGGATTATGAAAAAAAAAAAAGAAATGTTTGAACTTCTTTTCTTTTTAATTTTTTTTTTTCACTTCTTTTTCTCAAAAAACAAACACAAAATCTAAAGCAGTGGATTTTTGGTCACTTTGCCTTCTTAAATCTTAATGGGTTTGAAAATTTGTAAGTATTGTAACTCTACTCTCTGTGTATTGACAGTGGAGTATTAAGCTTTTTCATGAAGTTGTGTGGTCTTGTACACAAAAGGCATGCAACACATAATTCATAGTGTACTTGTTTTCATGTCACATGGTATTTATCTTATCTTTACTTTTAGAAGTTCTTTCAGAATCTTTTTTTTGTGATTTCATTTTCAATCCCAAAAGTAAAATTGCAATAACAATTATAGCTGGTTCTTTCGTTAATTAGGTCTTTGTGGTGATTTCTGTCTCATAAAATCTTTGATCCAGCGAATGTGTGGTTTTTAATAAGTTTTACCAAGAAATTTGATTTGGTCCGACATGTGCGTTGTTGTTGGTGTACATTAATCGTCGTAAATAGGGCTGCAAAATTTGAAATGTTGAAATCTAGATTGATTTTTGGTGTTTGTGTTAAGATTAACCAACCTTTTCATTTTGTCCATTCTAGTTAGATTTTATTACTTGAAATTGGATGGATTTGTTTGCCCTTTTTTTTTTCTCAACATTTTGGTGGATATTTTAGATGGGTATTTACTTATATAGATGAATGTTTTTATTTCCAATGTTGATGTCTATCTCATCATCTTATGTAACTTGTGTGTATTACTTATGATGATTTGTACTTAATTTATGTGATATTGTTTTTCTTTGTAGTCATTGTGTGTGATGATCTTAGGTGTAATTAGTTATTTTGTGATGGGCATGAGCCATTCTTGTTAACAAAAATAGAGAGAGAGAGAGAGAAAGAGAGAAAAGGCAATTTAGAACAAATGTCCTAACTAGACTGATGTGTAGAAGAAACTGAAGCAATCATATGTACATTGGGCATGCAGTGTTTTCTGTATATGATATATATATATATATATTTCTTTTCCAGATTTGTATATATCTGCCATATCTTATATCTAGTGTTTCTGAGTATCAAGAGTTGATATCTTATCATTGCTGATTAATATTGTAAACTGTGTGCATAAAGGTTTGGAAATACTTGGTCTTTGGAATAATGTTTGACCTATGAATTTTTGGTATTTTCACAGTGTGGTGAGTTTGAATAATTGTCACCCTTTATCTTGAGTGGTCAGTGTGAACTTAATGTAGAATACCTTATAATTAGATATTATACAAGGAATTAACGGTTTGTCTTTAAAGGACTCGGAAGTTGAGGGAAAGATGCCTGCACAGAAGATTGAAACAGGTCATGAAGACACGGTACATGATGTAGCTATGGATTACTATGGAAAGCGGGTAGCAACAGCATCATCTGATGCCACTATAAAGATAATTGGTGTAAACAACAACTCTGGCTCCCAGCACCTTGCTACATTGAAGGGTCATAAAGGTCCAGTTTGGCAGGTTTCTTGGGCTCATCCCAAGTTTGGATCAATACTTGCTTCCTGTTCCTATGATGGGCAAGTGATTATCTGGAAGGAAGGTGCTCAAAATGAGTGGTTACAGGCACATATTTTCAGTGATCACAAATCATCTGTCAACTCCATTGCTTGGGCACCTCATGAACTTGGTCTCTGTTTAGCGTGCGGATCTTCAGATGGAAACATCTCAGTCATTACTGCTAGGGCTGATGGTGGCTGGGACACTACCAGGATAGACCAGGCTCACCCAGTTGGAGTAACATCTGTTTCATGGGCTCCAGCAATGGCTCCCGGTGCTTTAGTTGGATCTGGTTTGTTGGACCCTGTTCAGAAACTTGCTTCTTGTGGTTGTGATAATACTGTGAAGGTTTGGAAGCTCTATAATGGGACGTGGAAAATGGATTGCTTCCCTGCCCTCCAAATGCACAGTGATTGGGTGAGGTGTGTGGCATGGGCACCCAACTTGGGCCTTCCTAAATCTACAATTGCAAGTGCTTCACAGGATGGGACAGTTGTTATATGGACTTGTGCCAAGGAAGGAGAGCAATGGGAGGGTAAGGTTTTGAAGGATTTTAAGACCCCAGTCTGGAGTGTCTCATGGTCACTTACTGGGAATTTGTTGGCTGTGGCTGATGGAAATAACAATGTGACATTGTGGAAAGAAGCAGTTGATGGTCAGTGGGAGCAAGTGACTGTAGTCGAGCCATAGAGTTCCTGTTTTGTCTACTCTCGAACGTCATATTGTCTTTTGTCCTGACTGGAATTACCGCTCTTTTAGATTAAATTTGTTCTTAATATTTCAATTGTATTGGTTTAGCATTGTTTCTTGCCAGATTCAGAAACAAGGGTACTTTGATTTTATTCTATAGTTGCCCCGAATCTGAATTTCAGTATACATTACTCTTTTAAAATTTCAGATAACCTACATTGAACCTTTTAGCCTAATATGATCTGTTTATGGATTTGTGGGTTGTCTCTCGTGATTTAGTATTCCTCGTTCATGTTAATATTATGGCTCTTTAGCTTGGATTTTGCTATTTTGTCATTAGGTTATTGTGAGTACAGAAAGTTGGGATTTGATATTTATTTCTATTTCTAGGTTTCAGTTTAGCTTTATTAACTGTATCATCCCCATCTTTGTCCCACCTTAACCTTTATTTTTTCAATTTTTTTCAATCGTTTTCAAGTTCCTCTATGTTTGATTTGATCTTCGGTGTAGAAAAGACATGCTAATCAATTCGTAGGTTAAATTTCTACTGCTGCTAGTTCTGGTAAAATTCAGCTTGTGTAAGGATTGAATTAGAAAGGAGCCAAAACAGTATCCTCCTATGCTTTGGCACACCGGATCGGACAATATATACGGTTGGACTGTACTATTTTTAATTTAGCAAAACTCTTTAATTGGACTATTTAATCCGGCCTTCAAATGTATGCAGCCCACTGCAGAACTGTTAGTCCAGCCCACGGACGCCTCCTTTAACCGAACTTTCTTCAAGAAAAGATTTGCCGGATTCTCTGGGTGCTTGATGATGTTCTGGGTTTCTTGATGTTCATGGTTCTTCGCCTTTTTTTTTTTTTATTTAATATTTGTATTGTAAATTATTGATATCTTTTATTTTTAATTTCTTTTTATATTTTATTTTATGTATATAAGGGCATTTCACTTATATACAAATTTAAAAGTATGATAGAGATTTTATATATTCTTGATAAGGGTAATTCGATCCTTTGATGATTTTGGATGAAAAATGCCAACCTTTAGATGGAAACCTAACGGTAGGGGGGGGCTTTGCCTAATATCATATATTTTTTCATTGTTGTAACTCTGTTAATGGGCAAATAGAAAGAAGTTTTAAGGACAATAAATTCTAATGAGATTAGGCAAGTAAAATAAAATGAAAAGATGATTAATTAATGTATTTGGAGTGCTTTACAAACTTTTGATTGGAGTGTTGTAGGTTAATCATAGGAGACAAATGGACAGGTTTTGTAATTAATCTAGATCATGGGAGATAAAACGAGAAGTTATAGTGGATTTTTCATTATAAAAAGAATATATTTAGTGCTTGAAAAGACGAAATCATAAGATGCTAGTCGAAGTTGTATAAGAGGTGTTTTAGTATAAAAAAAATATGAGCTTGTGACAAATAAAAAAAAAAACGAGTTTATAGTATTTTGAGATTTTGAGACACGTCCTTAAATACTTTGCCATGGTTGTTAATGGAAAAATAACAATTTTTAATGAATAAATTTGTGTACCTGTTCATAAAATAATAAAAAAATAGAAATATATATGTAACGAAGATCACTATTTCCTAGCGGTGGGCAACACGGTGTTCAGCTCGATTCATATTGGAACCAAACCAAATTTTTTTCAATTCTAAACTTTAAGAACCGAACATTGCATTTTTTGAAGACCAAAATCGACCTAAACCGAACACAGTCGATTCGGTTCAGGTTAGTTCGGTTCCATTTAGTTATGGTGATTGTAAAAGTGATTAATAGTAACAATACTGGTATTAACATTAACAAAACTAACTAACTAACATCAACACACAGTAGCAGTATCAGTACATAGTTGAAAGCAAAGATTCCTGATACTAGAAACGGTACCAGTGTTATCAATTATTAACATTAACAGTACCAAAATTAATCAACTAACCAACATTAACACAAAACCAACCACAAAAGCAAAAACCTCACCGAGAAAAGATGGAGGCACAGACAAAGAGAGAGAGAGAGAGTAAGGGTTTCAAGTAGGTGAATGGTTCGGCGATGACAATTGACAAGGATGATTACTTCAACCCAAAATGGAAGAAATAAACTAGAATCAGAAGCAAATAAAACAATATATATATATATAGATATATAGCAAACACAAAGCAAACTAGCAGAACAACCTGGTATGGCGAAGAGATCAGCAACGGAACCGACGAATGACAGTGAACATAGGTAAACTTCATATGTGTCTAGTTGGCATCGACTAGCTGTAGACTATGGGTTAGGGGTTGGAAGAAGAAGAAGAAGAAGGAGAAATGGATTAACAATTGGATAGTCAAAGGTTAGGGGTTATTTATATGGACTATGAAATTACACATGTGCCCTTCAAACAAATAAAAATTGAATTATCAGAATGGCACATGCATTAATATGTTTTAAAAAAATAAAAATATAATTAGGTTAGGGTTGAGTTTTAGTTTCGGGTCGGTTTTGGATACTTAGAACTGAACTGAACCGAAAATAATTCGATTATGCACATGCAAAACTAAACACTCACTTTTATGTCACATGACCTGAATCGAACACCCAAAATGCAGGTCGGGTTGGGTCGTTCGGTTTGGATCATGTTCTTTGGTCGACCCTTACTATTTTCTAATTAGTCATGTGATTAAATCACAACATTCCTTAGATTGGAAGGGATTAGTATTTCATTTTAACATGATATCAAGGGAGTAGCTTAATTATGCTAAAATTCATGAATTTCTTCAGTACTTATAGAAGTGACGATTTCATCCAACATACTTCGAAGGAAGTTCTCTAATTGTTAGATTCAAGGAAGCTTTGGCTCCTTCTACAATTATAAGGTTTAGTATGTGAGATTGAATTAAATTATTTTGATATAATTGAATTAGATTGGATTAGATAAATTAATTCTATGAGGTATTTGATGTAGTATGAGAGTAAATTAAAATAGTACTATCAATTGTTTGGTATATTATGTGATTAGATAAGACAAAAAGTAATTATGTATTACATCATTTTAATAAAAAAAAATATTTGATTTATTATTATTTTTAAGTAAATGTATTTGAAATTAATTTTTAAGATAACATTTTTTTTATAACTATTATTGAAATATATTATTTTTATTATTTTAGTAGAATATATAAAAATAATTTTAAAATTAAATTTAATGTTTTATATTAATAATATAAAGAAAGAAAGAATATATATACATTTTTAAATGTATTCCATGCTAGTGGGATAAATTTTACCCACCGATGAGTTAATTTTATCCTACCAATGTGGGATAAATTAGTTATATGAGATTCGAGAATTCAATCTCATTCAACAACAAATAAGGGATTAGATTGGAATTTATCCAATCTCAATATAATTTGTTGTAACAAGTACACCCAATGAATTAAACTTTGACTTCCTGCATGGAGCCCCCCTTCAATGATAGGCCTTAGAAGTTTCCTTTTTTGTTTTTTAATTTTATCTATTAATTAATTAACGTTTACTTTAACAACATAAACACATCATCTATATAATAATAAAATTGAAATCTATATTTCTTCGTCAAAACAAAAAAGTAAAATTGAAAAAAATATATATTTTTTATGTTAGTTATTTTTTGTTACTTTTTTTTTTTGGTAGTCTCTTTTGTTTTTCATATCTCATCCAAAAATTATTATAAATATAATATTATCATCTAATTTTACCATAAATATTTATATTACTTTCTATTGATTCTTATTGTTTATAATTTATTCAAGGCTTAATCAAGTGATATTGATAATTTACAAAGGGTTAGAGTATTATGTTTCCTATTAAGTCGATTACTTTATATCAAGGGAAAAATAGTGGTTTTGAATCTTTGCTAAAATTTTAATCTTAAACATTTAAAATGACCAATTTGATGCGATTATGAAATCTTAGAAACTAAAATAGCTAATAAAATATAAATAAACGGTTGAAGTTTGAGACAACTTAGATACTAAATTGATTAATAATTTCCCTAGAACATGTGTACAATACATGTACATTTTTATCTTGAACAAATTATAATTTAGCTATCTAATTTGCAACTATATTCAGACGAAGTAAACTTTTTGTTTTATCACAATTAACCCACCCACTTTTAGTAGATCTTTGCTAGATTTGACTGTGAATAGTATAAATCCAAATAAAATACAAAAATGCCCTCATTCTTTTTATTTAAAAAAAAAAAACTAAAAAGTTAGAAAAAATAAAACATTAAAAAAAATCAGTTAAACCTTCAACCAGTCTTCTTCTTCTTGCCCATTGATGAACTTCTTCTTTTTCTTCAACATCGCTGAACTCTTCTTTTTCTTCTTCATTTTTTCCATCTTCGAACTCTTCTTTTTCTTCTTCATTTTTGACAACGTCGAACTCTGCTTCTTCTTCCCATTGTCGAACTCCTCTTTTTCTTCCACATCCACCGTTGCCGATCAACCTTCTTTTCTTCTTCGACTTCCATCATCACTAATCGTCGACAATTGAACTCAGATGATGTCAATCGAACCTAGATGATGTTTATCTGGGTTAGATTGGAACCCTGGTGATGTTCATCAGGATTCGATTGGGACCCTTGTTCATCTAGGCTCTAATCAAATCTAGATGAACATCATTTGGGTTTGACGAACCCAGATGAGTTTGTAGGGTTTTTTTTTTTTTTTTTGGGAATTGGTTGGTTTTGATGTTTGTGTTCTTCATAAATGAAGAATATTATTGTTCTTGATAGATGGAGAATACTGGTGTTCTTTATAAATAAAGAACATTTTTTTTAATTTATTATTTAAATATGAAGAACACTATTGTCTTTTGATTTTCTTTTTTTTTTTTTAATTTATTTTTTTAAATTTAAACATTGTTGTCTTTTGTGTTGGTTTGGTTGTTGTTGGGTTGTGTTGATACTCTGGGTTTTGATGATGTTGATGAAGATGTGTTGATAAAGGTGTGTTGATGTGTTGATTTTCTAGGTTCTTCATGAATTTGTTTTGTTGATGTTCTGTTACTGGAGTTGTTGATTTTTTTTTTGGTTGTCCTTGGGTTGATGAAGATAATGAATGTGTTGATTTTCTTTGATGGATATATTGATTTTCTAGGTTGGAGATTTTCTGGGTTGATGAAGATGATGAATATGTTGATTTTCTGGGTTTATTTTTTATTTTTTAATTTTAATTTTCAAATTAATTTCCACTGTTCATCTTAAGATGAATAGTAGGGATCTAATAAAAAAAAATAAGAGAAATAAGGTCAAAAGACAGTTTTATCCCTCAATTAGTTATTGTCTTTTGATTCCTCAGTTGGTTAACTCTAATGGATTGGGCTAACAGTAGGGAGTTATCTGTAATAAAAGTGAAACGTTTGCTCAGTTTGAACATATTTTCCAATTGGGTAGTTAAATTTTAATTTGTTTTTTTTTTATCTCTCTTGGGTAGCTCTCTGTTGAGGTTTTTGGAACAAATAACATTTAGGTTGTGGACAATGAATACACAAACAAAGATAGAGAACAATGTTTCTTTTAATAATGTTAACTCTGTCAAGTCCGTCCAGTACACAGTTGTTCACTTTATACTTTAATTTCTAGCATTATCTTTCTAACACAAGTTTTGTAAACAATCCAAAGTCATAAATTTGTTTCAAGTGCAGCTAGAATGACATTGTTTGGGATAACTTTTGTTTTTTGACTTTTGATAGTAGAAGAAGAAAAGTAAAAACTCAAGCTTTTCAGATACTGTTTGAATTATATATTTCAGAAAAGATTTTAGATTTAGAAAAACTTTTGAGACTTTTTGATTGAAATATTATTAAAATTTCTTCTAATAATGATTTGACTTTATGACTTTCTAAAAAAGTTTTGAATGTGTTTTGTTAAAATTTTTCAAGTTATTACCTACATATTATATGTGTGCATGTGTGTGTGCGTTTTATTCTTAAACAATTTACTATATAGACATATATATATAATTTATTTCTTCAATTATATTTACTTAAACTTTAGTTATTAAAATAAATTAAATAATAAAAATTGAATTAAAATTACAAATACTTTTATGTATAATAATATGTACAAATTATGTCAATAATTTTACATAAATTGTAATGATAAAGATAAGAAAAAAATAATTTATCTAAACATTAATTCTCTTGCAATTCTGTCACAAACAATACTCTTCTCACTTTCGTCTGTTGTTAAATTAATATTTAATTCTTCATCTTATAGCACACAATCTTGATTTTCATCATAAGATTAAAACTCAACATCTGCAATAGCCTCCCTTTCTATGAAATTATATAAAGCCTTTTAAACCGTAACAATGGCTATTACTTGTCAAACATATAATTAGGTATGCGATGCCAAATTCTCCATTGAGCTTTCCACACACCAATACTCATTCATTTACACTACATACTGATGAATGCACATAATTAAATGTTTCTTGACTGCCTCTTTGTTGACCACTATTACGAAATTCTAGAAGATGATATCGTTCTCCTTTATATGAAGCCAAATAAGCCTTCATATTTTGATATCCGGCTGTCAACTAAGTAGTATTTATCTACAATTAAATTTCAATAATGAAATGATATTATTCAAAGTAAAAGAATAATATAATTAAAAGTATTACTAATAACTATAACATACCATTTGGTGGTTTTGGATGTTTTAACTTAGTGTTTTTCAATGTCTCTGAAAATATTCATGTATCATATATAGATCCCTCCCATTTGCGTCATACAAATGTGAAAAGCATGTCAATTCCACAAACTACCATAATAGTTTGAATAGGAAATCATTTCCTACCAATATAAGGAATTTGTTCATCTACAGGAAGCCACATACAAACATGTGTCCCATTTGTAGCTTCAATGCAATCCTATCAATAGTCATTAAAAAAAAAAAGTAAAAAACATGTAGTTTAATTTACCTATAAACAAATGTATATATGTATATTTACGGTTCAAAAATTAAATACAAATATCATTATGTTAAAATATGGTCAATATTACAATTATTTCAAATGTAATGTGAAACTTGATTATAATCTTCAGGTGGTTTAATTTCATCAAAAGCTAGCATGATCATGTTATTGAATACATTTTCAAATTGTCTACTCACAGTTTCACATGAACGTTGAAATTGTTCTTGAATCATTCTATTTCTAACTCCATGCCCTAAAGTCATCAAAACATACCTACTGTCTCCTCAAGCCTAACTCCTTTAATGAAAGTTAATCCATAGTTTCTTATTCTGTCACATAATTTAACAAATATATGTTTCTCTATTCAAAATTTCTCATGACAACATCGATCATTTCCCTTAAGTATTTCTGTTATGAATATCCATCCTATATGAGGAGAATTTCTGCATGACTTTTTTTCAATTAAAAGTTGTTATGATGATCTACAACTGTTCTTGTTATTGCAAGAACAAGTTCATCAAATTCCACGTCGTCTCTTTTAGCTTCATCCAATACTTCTTCTACCATATCTTACTCTGAATCAGTATCCATTATAAATTAAATATTCAAGAAACACTAAATAATACTTATGAGTTCAAGTTTTAACCAATAAGCTTTGTTTATATCATAATGAATTGGAATCAATAAGTTCATATCAACATCATGTTCACACAAATATTGTAAAAAATTCGTAGAATTTACAAATCAAATAAATCATCAAAACCTACACTTTCTTAAAGTCAACAACATAGAGCCAATATATAAAAAAGGGTGATGTACAAAAAAGTGATAATGCACTGATTCTTTGCAAAAGTATGTCAATATATAAAAAAGTAACATTTTTCTTTAACCATTCATTGCCTCTGTATTTAAGATTGTTGATCTTTCAATGACTGAAATTGGTATTCAAGTTCTTTCAAAGCCATAAACATCTCTCTATTTGCCTTATTTGTAAACAAGCTAATACCTAACTTAAAAGGAGGGAGTCATAGGTTCATATTCCAAAAGAGTTGCTAACTTATCAACAACCTCTTGACCACTACATCCAAGTGGATCAGTACATACTTATGAACCCTTATTCTCGATAATTTCACAAAGTTCCTTAAGTTATTTGGATAATTTCGCTATAGTATAATTTTTTTTTTCATTTTTTTGAATTTTTTTTTATTTGGTTCAATTGATGTTTTGTTGCTGTTGCTACATTTACTTCCTCATCATGATTAATAGTAGCTACATCATCAACATTATCATTTAACTTAGATGCCTTGTGTATAGAAAGGAGACATCAAACCAAAAGTTGGCACCTAAACCCTAGCTTCTATTGCTGTAACATCTCGAAACAATTCATCTAACTTAAAGACATGCTCCAAACCTTTTGTTGAAAATTTTGAAGCTTTAGAATATTTTTGTTATAATTTTTAAGTCAGTATATGAATTGTATTTACATAATCAGACTAGACATATATATAGATTATAATTAAATAATATATTTGGTGATAACTACTTGTAACTTAGTTACTCACCATTCATCTGAAGCCTCAACGGTTTGTCTTTCCATATCCCAACCAAAATCAGTCTCTCTTTCAATAAAGAGTCCTATAATTGCCATTCTTTTTTCATATAATCCCATTGATTGTTAAGCTGTCTTCTACCATATTATTTACCGGTTATCTTGTTAAAGTTTTCAATGAAGTTTCTCCAACCTTATTTGTTCAAATGCGTCTCATTCTTATTACCTATTTGAACTTGTTCGACAGCTAAATCAACT
The DNA here is from genome assembly GCA_021234005.1 of Nephelium lappaceum. NCBI lineage: Eukaryota > Viridiplantae > Streptophyta > Magnoliopsida > Sapindales > Sapindaceae > Nephelium > Nephelium lappaceum. The sequence continues at coordinate 12,496,260 of CM038004.1, forward strand.
CACAACTCATGTGTTATTGAATCCCATATTGCATTTGTTTTTCTTCTCGTTTCATCATTTGCCATCTAATAAAAAAATTTAAAACTAAATTGAATCAATAATTAATACTGTTATGTATTAAACGTAAACAAATATTGGTTTTAGCTTTTGTTTGGCTTACCAAATTAATTCAATACTAAACTGGTTTTCAACCAAATATTGGTTTTACAAATAAAAAATGGTTCTCAACCAAATATTAGTTTTAACTTTTGTTTGGATTACGATGTTCACCAAACTCACTAGGTGGGGTTTTATTTATTTATTTATTTTTTTACAAAGAAAAAAATAGAAGACTATAATTACACAATAAAACGATAAAACAACACACAAAAATGACACTTGAATATAACTATTCCTTAAAAAGATAACTAAATTAACATTTCACTGAAAGCACATATCTTGACAAAGAACACACCTAAAACATGTAGAAACAAGAACTACAAAGCAAATATAGACTCAAAAAGGCTAACAATATAAGATAAATATAATGTAAGATCAACTTCAGCTGGTTCAATCCATGTTCATTTTTTATTCTCATAATTATTCAAGCAAACAATCCACACTATGCCAAAAGCATTTTTATTGTGGAAAACCAAATACCAAATCACATTTTTAAAAAACACTAGAGACCAAACAAAATAGTTGCCCAATAAAAGTGTACAAACTCTTATACCCATAAACTATGAAACTAACTAACCTTTGATCTTAATTCATCAAAGAAGAAATAAAAGGTAGACTAAAGATTACAATTGACAAAAATACCGTTAAATAAGTTTTAACAATTTGAGCAATTCTTCCTTGGGCTCCATCAAATTTTTTCTCCAGTAATCACTTTTTACAATCCTAAAAATAAACCACAAAACCCACATATGCAAGATCATTAACATAGAATTATAAGATTATCATAATATATATATATATATATACATCAATGACTTGATTGGATTTGTTTTTTAATTTCTGCAAAAGAGTACGTTATTCCATTATAACCTAAAATCTTCTATTCAACCAACTTTTTCACAAAAATTGTCAATGTAAAGACTTTATAATGACTTTATAATGACTTGACCACTCAGTACTCACTAACCAAAAGACAAGTTAATCAAAGCCATGAATTTCCTAGATCAAATAACAAAACAAACCTACATATTGAAGATCATCAAACATAGAATCACATTATCATTAAAAAATAACAATAATTTGTCATTTTAATTTTTTCAAAAGTGTACATACACATGACCCATGTATAAATTACATTCTATTAAAAACTAAAGACATCTTTTAAACCAAGTTTTTGAATTAAAGACCCCATATAGACTCTAGCCAAGAGAAAAGACAATCATTGCCATAAATATCCTAAATCATACAACAAATCAAAATAGACCCATATGAGCAACAACATCAAATATGGTGTTACAATATTGTAATCTCGAAAAAGCTTAAAACTCTTGAAGAAAGATTATACATTTCTTTCTTTTAAGAAGAAGAAGAGCAAGTGAAGTTGTTGTTGATGATGTCAGAAGAGCTCTCTAGATGTTAAAACTTTTGAAGAAAGATTGTACTTTGATGATGATGTTAAAGCACTTTCAAAAAATGAAGAAGAGTAGAGAATGCATTAAAATAATGATATCATTTCTAATAATGATTTACCTTGATGAAGAACATAATAGATAAATGAAACCCAATGAACTGCATGAGATGAAGCAAAAGAAGACAAAAATTGTAAATCATGCACTAAAGGACACTAATTTCTTCTCTAGCTTTTAATTGAATCCATGCCATCAAGTTTATGAAAGTTGATAGTGGATACAGTTCTATCTTTTTTCTTTTTTTTTTTTTTTTTTCCCCAGAAAGGGAAACATGTATAGATAGGTGAAGGTGGGGATATGAAGGGCATATTTGATTTGTTGTTCAATGAAATAAGGTCAAAATCAGAATTACAAAAAATTAATTAAAACATTTTAGCTTCTCGTGCTTACTATTGGACGCTCTTTTTTCAAAAGCCCTTAGTATTGGTTGCCTTTGGAAGAACTTTTTAAAAATAAAAATCATTTTCAATTTAAAAATAAACACCTCTCAAAATGGCTTTTGGGCTCAAGAAGCCAAAAAGTAGCTTTTGGAAGTCATCCCAAACAAGCACTTAGTGAAGTTTAAATCTTTATGGAAAAGAGCAAAATATCATGCAAGGCTTTTAACCTTTGAAGAAATCAAGTGAAGTGCAAAAAGTGTTAAAGAAGTAATGATTATCACGTTGTGCAGTTAAATAAGTTTCTTAGATTAGGATTTTGGTTTTGCAAGTAATTGATGTGCTATAGTGCTATGACTAGCTGAAGAGGTTAATCATCATTTCCTACGTTAAACCATCATGAACTTAGACCTTTAAACTCATTTGGAAATCCTTTATATTTGGATATCCTGAGTCATTTATTTCATTAGCATTAACTTGTTAATGAAAATATTTGAGTACATAGCTTGTAGCAATGGATAGATATTTTGATAATTTTGAAAATGTAGTTTTGGAACATGAATTCAAATATTTTAGTCTCGTCGCATTTGCACAATGTCCAGTATAGCCTAATAGTTTTGACTGTGGTTTATTTTGTTATTATGACTTGTATAAATGGTTCCTACCACTGGTTTCGATGTGAGAAACGTAAGTTATTATTTTAAACCCTTTAATGAACAAAGTGTTAGTTATTATATTATTTTATTAGTGATGGTACAACTTTAAACTGAAATTATTACTTTTTTCATGCAGTACAACTCTGACTACCCAAAAATGAAAGTTGCAATGTCTCTCGCTAAGCATCCATCAAACAATATGTTAAAGTATATAAAAAAAGCAAATGGTTATTTATCCGCTTCTAATACCCCATCTATTTGTGATACTATAAAGAATTAACGAGGATTGAAAAATATTAAACTTCATACAAAAAACGTTCAAAAAGTGATTGGGTTACTCGACGTTGCAATAGATGATCTATTATTTACTTTTTTGAAGATAGTTGTGTGTCTTCATTTTATGTTATTGTCAAAGTATTAAACAACTAAAATTTTGTGAATTCATTCTTTTGTATCTTTATTCTTTTTGCTTTTGTCTGGAATTTTATCATATAACTGAGTTTTGCAATCACAAACCTCATTTAAGCATGTTGATGTGTATCTTGGGTGTTTGTTGTTTTGAATGTGTTCACATTTTATGTTAACTTAAAACCGCCAAAGAATTAAATGGCTTATTTTTCATATTACAATTTTTCTTTATAAGGACCTATTGATGGTTTTTAATTATATCGTATTATTGTTGGCTGCTTCGTTATTTTATGTTTTGGTGTGTTTTAGGAAATTGCTTTGTTTGGAATTTTATCATATAATTGAGTTGTGAAATCACAAACTTTATTTAAAAATCATCATAGTGGCCTAATCCTATATGATCTTATTGTGGAGAATTATATATGGTTGAAAATTAATAATAATATATATAAAAACTGAGTTAATTTTACACACCAAGAGGATCTTTTGGAATAATGTAAATGATTTCGATTACAACCACAATAATTCATGTCAACAACTATAATTATGAAAAAAAACAAATACATACACAATTCATCTTGAACGAAGTAAATATTACATATACGTAAATCACAAGCCAACAATCAAGAACAATGTTTACATTCATTATTAGAGTTATTATTTTATTGTATAGACATTGTGAGTTATATTTCCCTCCCAATACAAACATAAAAATGATTCAAAATCATATTCCTTTTGATACTGATATGATACAAAAACTTCTTATAAACTGTCCAACACACAACCAACTATCAATCAAAACATCTCAAACTTGAAGCAAATAAAAATTCAAAATTTACAAACTTTACCCTAAAAAAAAAAAAAAAAACTTTATAATCATTATACACTTTATTTTTATGTAGCCAAAAACAACGTAAAGAATGAGATCTGATAAACGAATACAACTGACCCATTATACAATAAATTCATATCAATTATGGTTGTGATAACACATTTGCAAATGTAATTACTTAACCCAAAATGGAATCGAATATATAATACAATTGACCCAATAAGCTGTTATGTGATTGAATCAACAAACAAAATTTACTGTAATTTGTGTATATATATATATATATATATAACATTGAATATAAGCCAATAAGTGAATAAATACAAAAGAGAAGATGTATAACACTGAATATGAAAATATTGTAAGAAGTTAATAAATATAAATGAGATTATAATTATAACAAAAGTTTCTAATCGTTAGTTAATTAAAATTATGCTCCTATTGGTAGATGATCAGTAGGATGGAGGTAATTAGGCAACACTCCAGTGACATCACTCGCCTTTGCAGATTCCAGTAGGTCAAGAACATTAACTGGTTTTATGTACTGGATAGAAATGAAGAATATGTAATCCAGTGTTGCATTGAAGTCATTTTTATAGTCAGTAAAAAAGGCTCACTTCCTCTCGTGAAGCTATAGACACTAGATAACATCATAAGCTCCTCGACCTTGGCTAGGTAGTTGCATACTACACTGCCTGGTTTCGAATTGAAGTCTTCGATTGCAATGATTGTAGGCTATGGAAGTGCATATTCTTTTCATTTACCCACACCTTGTACCATGTACTTAGCCTTGCATCTTCACATTAGCATAATCGAGGTCCCAAAACATATGTGAATTGGCCACAATTATGATGTTATTAATGGGTCCACCTTTTAGTAATACATAACAAGATTTTACATCTTTCTAATTGTAATAATTTTGTCTTACAAATTTATGAATTTTGCAGTAAATTTTTAAAACAAAAATTTGACGAAATTCAAACTCAATCTCAGTATCTTGTTACTAAAATGTATGGGCCTTGTAATTATTTGCACAAAATTATATTGTTATGCAAGTAAACAACATTGTTTTATGAGTAAACAATGTTTATAAAACTCCATAATGTATATAAATTGTGTCAAATATTATGAATTATAAAAATATATACATCGATGTGTCAAATTATATAATATTTGTTTCAAAGTGTGCATTTTGGGCGAAGAAAAGACAAGTAATTTTAACTATTCACAATACAATAGATCAAAATTACACATCAACCAATAATTCAAGTAGTTAGTTAAAAGAGAAAAAAAAAAAAAAAGATATTGTCAACATAACTATCTATTTTCAGATGATGTGTTCGACAACCATGTTAGCAAATCAATAATTATTTAATTCGAATTTTCAAATCTAATTAAAAAGTCAAAAAAAATGGAATAATTATATGGAAAATATGGAAGCATTAAATAGGAATATATGGAGACATTAAATGGAAAAATATAGAAGCATTGCAAAACAGTTTTTAAATTTGATTGTCTATCAAATGATATTTATGTCATGTAACAAGTAAATCTTTTTATATTGATGACATGACACTTTTTAAAAAAACACAATTTATGAGAGTATTGGAGATGCTTTTATATATATTTACTATTTAATAGCATATAAAGGAATTTTCTCACCTTCTTCTTAACACATTTGGGTAGACTTATGACAATTAATGTAAATAGATTTTCAATTATAATTTAATAACATTAAAATAATAAGAAGAACTAGCTCGTTGTAGTTCAACATTATTTTCTCTTGTATAAATATCAAAAAATGCAATTTTTTCTTTTTATATTCATAGTACAAATTTACTCCCTCCACTTGTTATAAATATTTAAGCTATCATAAAATACATAAACTAAATTTAGAAAAATTGAAAAAGAAATACAAAATATGAAGAACCAAAGAGCATATGATAGATTTTAATGTACAAGTCAAATTGAATCATGTATCAGGGTCCTCCTTAGGTATAGAAGCTTCAATTGGATTACGGTTGGAGGAACGGCGAGAGCGACGTTTCTGAGACTTATGACTACCTCCGAATTTCAATCTACCGGTGTCCTTAAAGCGGCGTTGCTCGTTAGGATCAATATCACATTCAGGTAGTGGAGCAGGGTAGCGAATGGTGTCATAGCAGTAAGAATAATACATATGGCGCTGGCGAAACCTGCGCATGGCAGCGCGGTGGGAAGGAGTGATGGTAGAGTAGTCTTTGTTAGCGAGTCTAGAGTCGCTCTCGTAGCAGGGATAAAACGGAAATTCTTGAATGGGATCAACGGGGCAGCCCTCCAAAACAAGGTCTTTGTAATCAGAGACGAAAGGGGCATATCTGTAATTGGCTTTGAATTTGCCGCCAGAGGTTGCCCAACTCGAGGCGTCCCAAATGGTGGCATACAATGCCATTGGCTTTGATGGGTAGTCTCCTCCCATTTCTTCATTGCGTATGACTTCCCTTATTGGAACTTCATCTATGTAAAATCTGTTTTTAAATCAAAATTAACAGTTTATTGATAAATATATCATTTTTTTTTTTTTTACTATAATTAAAATATAATTGAAAATCAACAAAGCTTGATGGTTAGTGATCTCTCATAATGGAGGTCCTTGCTCGTGTACTAATCACTTAGTTATGACTTATGAGATGATAATGTGCAACCTTTTGTATTATTTAGGATTTAACCTACATTTAGTTATGAGATGATAATGTGCAACTCTCTATATTGTTTAGGATTAACTATCTTATTTGATGGGTAATTTACCCAACTAATAAGGCAGTTATTGATTGTAAGGGTGGGTGTTTATTAAAGAATATTCAATAGTTGTTATTGATAGGTAATCTAATCTAACTAATAAGGTAGTTAAACTCATTTATATTAAATGTTCTCTACACAATTTTAAAATTAAGATTCAGCAATATCGAAAAAGACTTCAACGAAATATCTACTTTCACAATATAAGTAGAAAACTTTCACCATATAAGTAAAAAACTCTTCATATATATCGATAAATACCTATAATGAAATTTTAACCATATCTCGATATAATTTTTGAACTATACCATATGCGTGCACACACACATATATATAATAATTTTATGGCTATTGCATTTTAATTTTTAAATTATTAAGAAAACTAATGAAAGTCATGAATTACATATGAATTGAATAGGAAGAAATTTTTTTTAGGATTGAATGTAATAAAAGATTTTGATTGGCTTTATATATATGTATGTTGACAAATAAAATGAGATGAACACATTTAAATCTCTCTGGTTACATTAGAAAATTATTCGTCCAAATTTTTTCAGAGTTGCCATATTGGATAAAAACATAGAAGAGAATTTTAAAAAATTGACTAAAGAAAACATTTCAAAAATGTTAATTCTAGAAAAGTAGAATTGAAGAGAAATTCCGGCTGGCTTTTAGGCAAAATAAATGGCCTAGAAAGCAGCCTAAACCTAACATTTATTAGGTAATCCTTGGTCCACTACTAGTATGATTTTATCAACAATCCCACACGCAATGCCAACCTTTATTCTCTCTCTTGTCGGGTCAAACATTTCATTCAACATGCACATAAATATTCACATACTATACACAGCTTTTAATTTTTAATTTTTATTTTTTCACAAAATCTTGTAATTGCATGCATCTAAAAGAAATATGTGAATACACAGGTAGTTATACACACAAATATAGAAGAAGTATAAAGCATTAAATTTGGAGAATTAATTAACGTAATATTGTAATTAAATAAATAAAAGGAAAAAAACAACTCACATGATGTTTCTGGAGGTCCAAAGTATGCTGTATCTATGAAACTCCTTGCTGGGATCGAACCAAAGTCGGTACCGCTCTTCCCTACCTCGGCTGGTGCTTCCATTCCCGTACAAATTTGTCTGAAATCTCCATGGCTTCCCTGCGACGTTACCCAGAAACTCAAAGTCCAATTCGTCGTGTGTTTTCTCGAACACATCAGCATTTGATGTCTGCGCCATATAAGCAACATCATTCTTCTTCATGATCACCGTTTTCTTATCGATGGTCCATTAATTAAATTTTTTTTTTAAAAAAAAACCGCAAATCTAAACTTAATAGGCCTCTTAAAGAGACTTAAAACAAGAAAGGCATGGAGATACATACGTAAAAGGCAACACAAATCCCCGCTGTGTAGTCGGCAGGCAACTTGATCATGGCACTGAAGAATCCGTGATTATACAAGCTTGATGATACGAAACCGGACCCTGAAGATTTTATATACAGCATATATATATGTATATATGATTATATTTCATTAACATATAAGCTTTCAAAAAAAGAAGGAAACATATAAAATATAATATAAATATTGATGTAATGAAGTTAATTACCGGTGTAGCGGTCGAGGAGGAGACGGGCGTTGCGGCCGTCGGGGGAGCGGACAAGGTTGCCGTCGCCGAAGAGATGAGAGAAGCCTTCATCGAAAGAGATGGTGGTGAAGTTGAATGCTTCTGCAATATTTGTTATACAAAACAAATAGACAACGATAGAGACAACGAAGAAGCTGCAGGGTGCTAATGTTTTTGAAGGAGAGAAATTTAGGCAACCCATGTCTTTATTATTATTATTATTTTTAAGATTTTATCTCGTTTTCATTTCTCTCTCCTCCATCCTCTTTGGTTTCTCTGTGAAGGTTTATATATATATATATATATACATATGTATGTATATATAGGCGCGGTGTATCTGAGGAAGGGAGGGAAGGGGAGAGAGAATGGAATGGTGTTTTGGCTGCCGGTCAATATGGTGTTATGCAAGCATGTGTGTACATGAATGCCATCCTTTTTTTTCTAAAATTACGAGTTGCCACTGTTTATATTTTGAATGTGGAGGATGTGATCATGTGCCATACAAACTATTTATAAGTACATAATTTATAATAATGTTTTGAGAAATGTATTTGTACCAAGACCTTGGGTTTGATTTTTGTCCAGCTAAGCTTTTGACCTAGACCACAACAATTCTTTCCGCGACCTAGACAATTGAATTTATAGCTTAGATTAAAACAACTGTTCCGGTTGGTTAACTCCATCCAATTAAAGTCAAAACCTCATAATGAGAGAAGGTGGGTGGAAATTATCATTTGCAAATATATATATATATATATATATGGATGAAGTTGAACTTCTATAATTAGTGTCTTTTAACTTTAAAATGTTAAGACGAAACAATCAAATACATACATTATATTTAAATTAAATAGAAAAGATAATGCAATTAATGAATTTGATTGGTTTGTCCTAATTTTTTAACGTTAGAAAATATTGATCATAAAAATTATATATATAAATATATATATATAGGGGCAGGATCGGGGGACACAAGTTTTGACACAAATTTTGACACGATTTTATTAACCATTGGATGAAGAGGATTTTAATGGTTTAGATTTACTCACACAACTACATATAACTCCATTTTACACTCTACATAAATATTTTCTCTCAATTCTCTCTTCATTATTACATTAGCTATCTCCTCTCTCTTCATTATTACATCATCTCTCTCATCTCTTTTCATTATTACATTATCTCTCATCTCTCCCATTAATATTAAAATCCCAATATTTAAATTATTTTTTTCTCACCCAATCCAATTATATTTAAAAACTCATCAAGAAAATTTTAAAAAAAAAAACAGCAATTTTTTTTTTTAACTTGATAAATTTATTTTTTAAATAATGATTTATTTTTTAAAATAGTTTAAACCAAACAATTTTTAGTAAGAAAATTTTTACTACCACTAAAAAAAAGAATCTCATTTCAAAAACAATTTCTAACCAAAATAAATAAAATAGATTTTATTTTTCAAAAACACAAAACGCTTAACCAAAAAGTTGTTCTTACTAAAGATTGTTTGGTTTAAACTATTTTAAAAAATAAATTATCATTTAAATAATAAATTTATCAAGTTAAAAAAAAAAACAATTGTAGCTTCTTTTTTTTTTTAATTTTCTTGATGAGTTTTTAAATATAATTGGACTGAGTCAGAAAAAAATAATTTAAATATTAGGATTTTAATATTAATGGGAGAGAGAAGAGATAGTGTAATAATGAAGAGAGAGGTGAGAGAAAACATTTATGTAGAGTGTAAAATGAAGTTGTATGTAGTGGTGTGAATAAATCTAAACCATTAAAATCATTCTCATCCAATGGTCAACAAATCGTGTCAAAATTTGTGTCAAAACTTGTGTCCCCCGATCCTGCCCCATATATATATATATTGTTTACATGCAAACACTAGTTAAGTATTGTATATCACATAAAGAAAACATTATACATTTTTATTGTGAGTCATTAGAATTTAAATCTATTTATAGTTGTAATTTGATATCTGAATGAAAATAAAATATATGAGTCCCGTAGGGCTTTTAAGTCATGCAATCATTTGTCATCATGTAATTAACATTATTTTTCTAATTTAAACAGTATGTCTATTTAGAGAGATCACCATCTAAAACAAAGATGGCATGATATATTAATAGAAGCGAAGACTTTCTCCTGTATGTGAGACAATTATTCATATTTGGTTTAATCTTTTTCTCTTTATTTTATTTTATTTATTGTAGTTGGAGTTTTGAAGGTAGATGATTGATGAATCTTATCTATGAATAGATGATTAAATAATAATATTTAACCTAAGTGAAGATAAGAATGGACAAGAGGGTAACAACTAAGGGTGTGATATATATATATATATATATCTATATATATATAGACACACACACACACCGTGTTTATCTATTCTATCATAAGAGAGGTTCTAATTGGATTTAGTTAGATACTCTTCAATCATGCATCACTAATTAATAGGGAACAGTTGCACTTAAGTTAACACATACAAGAATTCTAATGAGAGGTTTATAAAAATTTTATAGTCCTGTGCAAGTATAGAAATAAAAAGTGGGAATAAAAAAAAAATTGCAAGGCCAATAGCACCATCTCCATTAGGGTTGACAATTTGGATTGTACACTCCAAGCCGATACGAACTCGGTACAAATAATCGGATCCAGATTGATAATGTTAGAGGTATGTTTATAAAATGATATCTGTTTAATTAGTTACATGTTAGTACGTATATAAAGTAATTTTAAACTCCTAATATACTTTTTATTTTGTGGTGTGGATTAGGTTGATTAAACAACCTTTAGTTTGTTATGGTTAAATTAGTTAGATTGAGTTTAATTTTAATAAATTTGGTTAGATTTAACTCTCATGTGATACACATATAAATAGGTTGGTGTAGATCAAGGTTATTTGGGTTAATGAAGTTAAAAGCCAACACAAACAGTATAGTATAAGAGTAAGAATTCTATGTCATCCTATTTTTGTTAAGTTTTTGATAATCTAGTGATACATTGGCATAAAAAATAGTTGATGGTCAAATTTGTTAAAATTTTTCGTATTCATACATCTTTTAAACTTAAAATTTTTTTTATAAAAATATTAGCACAAATGAAAAAACAATGGAGAATCCTTACTTATAATACAAGGACTAAGGGTTAGTTGGATTAGTTGGATGATGTCGTGCCATGTTTAATAAATGTCTCATGTTAAATTTGAAGAGTCTAACCCAATTAATTAAGGTTGAGTGAGAACTTAATAGATCATCTTAAATTGAGCCAAATTGGTAAACCCAAATTGACACCCTTCTCCCTTTATTTTTAGGTACTATTTTCAAATTCTATATGTATTTATCATTACTAAGCTTATACAAAGAAACTTTCAACGTCTCAAAACAATTTGGCAATATGTTCCATCCAATAATTAAGCTTTAATTTTTATGGGGCTGTGTCAAACAATGTTTGCTCTCAATATTTTCATATGGTCTATTTCGTAATTAATGACTTAACATAATTAGACTTCAAATTCAACTCGCCGATAGACATAATCAAAATTTATATGAAGTAGGAAATAATGAATCTCTCCTATAAAATCAAGAGAAGTTAAATGTCAATGATAGGAAAGAATCAATCTTTTCTATAAATCAAGAAAAGTCAAATGTTAATTTTAATTGTAGAAGTAATTTACTGCATATGATTTGCTCATCAATGTATTTATTAGACATAGATGTTAATTGATTTATTTATTGTACAACTTTCTTTGTGTATGTATATATGTAACACTATTACAAAATAATATAATATCTTTCCATCATTTCTTTTCTTAAATTTTATATGTTATCAAAGCAAAAACATGCTCACGACTCTTTGATCCTCAACTTATTTTTCACCATGACCGATGATAGTCCGATCTCTTCTTTTTCCAATCAAACTGTTACCATCGCATCTTGAAACTCAACCAATCTCATTCAACCTGTCACCAATGCATCTACAAACTCAGCAAATCTAATCCCTATGAACATTGCGAACCAGCTGCCTTTGAAACTAACACCTACAAATTATTACTCATGGAAAACACGGTTTGATGCACTTCTCTATGGGTATGATTTGTTTAGTTTTATTGATGGAACAAAGCCCTGTCCACCCTATGAACATTTAGTTGACAACTAAATAGTTTCGAATCCAAATTACTCCTTTTGGATGAGACAAGACAAACTTCCTCTTCTTGGCATTATTGGCTCTCTTAGTCCTAAGGTTCTTCCTAAAGTTCATTCGTGCAAAACGTCTGCAGGAGCTTGGAACTTTTTAGCAAAAAATTAAGCTAATCCCTCCTCTTTTAGAATTATGAGATTAGCAGAACAACTCACTCTTATCAGCCGTGGCTCACAACCCATAACCGACTACCTTGCTATGATTCTTGATATCACTGATGAATTGGCTTTACTTGAAGCACTAGTGTAAGATCTAAATCCAAGTGGACTTAAAAAATAAATTTGACCCATTGGATTCGGGCCTTACAACCAATGCCAAACCAATACCTCATCACTAACACTCTCATCGGTGTAGGTCCAAAGATACTGTCATCAGTTTTGATGAATTTTACGACAAACTTGTCGAATATGAAGCTTTTCTCAAACGTGAGGAACTTCGCTCCACTGGAAATCTACATAAATCACTGCCAATACTGCTCGACATAAAAAAATATTAAAATAATACTTTTATAAAGTTATTTTTTAAAATAATGCATTAAATTTATTAAAAATATTTACACATAAAAAATATTATAAAATAATTAACAATATTTCAACTGAGATACGAAAAAAATTATGTTTTGACATTTCCAATTGAGTATTAGGAGAATGATACGTGTATGCTCAGGATTTAAAATAATTAACACATAAAAAATTAAAAAAGATAGATTTGCACCGTCAATCCTTGAGATGGATGATAGATACAAAATGAAACGAAACATAAAGAAAATTAAAATCAAGTGAAGGTCAAATGTAATTAAAATAAATTTTAAAAATTAAAAAAAAAAAGAAAAAAAAAAATAAAAATGTTCTACCAAATCGTCAAGATCTAGTTAAACTAGGTCATCGTCGATCTTTTTTTTTAAAATTTTTTAAAATTAAAAATTTAATTAGGGAGCATTTTCATCACATTATATTATAATTCTTCTATTTCATGAATGGCAATAAGGTGATTTCATAGGCTCATGTTGGTAAAATGGTCTTTCTGTTTTTTCTATTAAGTTTGATCGTCAAAATCTCGATCAGAATGACTAAATTGATGTATTTATAATAAGTTAAGGATATTTGGACAGTTTCTTCATACATAGTTAAAAAAATGATTTTTTCAAAATATAAGGTAGAAAATGAAATTTCTCCATTCTTTTAACATGTGAACGTGGTACATAGGTTGAGCGGTTCCAATTTAAAATATATCATGCAAATAATTATTTTTATTATTATTATTTTGAAGCAGGAAGGCTAAATCTTGGTTAGGTAGTTTGAGATTGAGTAACCTACCCTCTTAAAGAAGTTGAACAGAAACCGAGGGGCTGCACGAATATATTGTCAATTAATTGTACGATTATAAGGGCAGTCTGGTTATGGGTACCACTTTGGAGCAATGAACTGATTTTAGTAATGTAAGTGGCTGTGTGGGGGTATAATTGTCCAAATGAAAAATGAAGCGCGCGTGCGGCGCGGCGGCCTGCATGAATACGCTTCGTGATTGCGGTGGTTCATATTAAGGGTATTTTTGGAAAAGCAGACTCTTTATTTTTCTATCGCGTTGAAAATGATTGCTTTGGTTTGGAGTCGGAGAACCGCGTTCGAGAAGCGCTGGCGTTTTTCTTTGCCAGGCTGTCAGCTCTTGTTTGTTTTCCCTTCTCGTTTATTCCTATCGTGGTTTTAGCCTGTTATTAGGGAGTAGAAGGGCATTTTGGTAAACAGAATTTTATATGTGGAACAGTGGGAACAAATAATATTTTAGCTATTAGTAGTTGGCAAATGATATAATTAAAAAAAAAAAAAATCCTTAGAAAACAGGTAAATTCGTGTGAGGAGATGATAAACATATCAAGTTTTTATGTTTAGATAATTTATCTCTCAAATGAATGATTGATCGTGTGAGGAGATGATAAACATATCAAGTTTTCATGTATAGATGCTTCATCTCTCAAATGGATGATTGATCATGTATGGTAAAAAAAAAGGTACATCACAATAACAAAATTAAATTAGATAACTGAGATTAGGCTAATATAGTTTGATGATATAGAATCCTCATCCAACCTAGCAATAACCCGAGTTCAAAGTAGTGATGTAAAAGATAGTATCTCAAAGCAAAAAAGTATATATACCACCCCCATACTTATATTTTAAAATATTATGAATTCTAGTAATTTTCATTTCTCTAAATTTTATCATGTTAAATTTCATCATAAAAATCAAATAAAATTCAAATATATAAAGCTTCAATTTCCATCACAATAACAAAGTAAAAATCAAATAAAGGTTTACACATATTTACAGAACACTTCCACCAAAATAACATTTGTGCATTGATTTTAGAATTTGGTTTCACTAAAAACAGAATGTTGTCGTTTTTATGTGTAATTTTCTTATTCAAAATATAATTATATTTAATTTTAGTGAATTGGATATTAAATCATATTTGTACCTTACTTTACAACGGTGTGAATTTTTATTCCCATCTTCTACCAAATAAATAATTTAATTAGGATTAGTCCTGTCTTAATTCAGACTATTCAGTTCTACCTAACGAACGATTTTTTTATATGATAATAAGATAAGAGTATGAACCATGCAGTACATCATCTTACGAAAATCCATTATGCAAATCGAGTGCGTCATGTAAACTTAATTTAATCACTAGACCCAAATCCAATCAATTTAAGAGCTGCCTTGAACGATCAACAATGGCAGATAGATGTCTTAATATTAGAATAGGAATACAGACCTTTCAACGATAGGGTGTAAACCTATATTTATAGACAATAAATATGAGGTTTTAAGAAAACAACATTTATATTATTTTAAGCTAAGGAGTCGTTTATTTTTTTGTCTTAAAATTAAACAGTACTGTTGAAAACTGAAGATTGAATAGTGACTGAAACCTAAAATCTCAAAAAAAAAAACATGTTTGTTTTTTTTTTTCCTTTATTTCTGAATATATTATAAACTTGTCTATTTTTTAAAGTTAAAATTATTTAAAAATTAATAATGATATCTGTATCCTTTTAACTATTTGTTATTATGTAATTTTAATTAATTTAATGCAAACATCCGAAAATAAATAATTTAATAAATTTTAAAAGTACATATTAATAATATTTTATTCATAATTAAAATATGATTAAAAAATTAAACATATTTATATATTTAAATATATTAATATATTTAAGAAAACAATTAGTAAATGAATATTTAAATTGTAAATTAAAATATGTTCTAAGATAATCTGAGATTAGATATATTTAGTATTTTCTTTTCAAATATATTTTTTATAAGTATCGAGGAAAAAAAAAGTTGAGTAATATAAAATTATGATAAATTTGAAATTGTGTTATTTTAGAGATGATAGATTTGAAATAAAAATTTTTAAATATCATTAAGTGATTTACAATTAAGTGAAAAGTTAAAATTTTTAAGAGTTGTTTGTTTTTTTACATTTAATACTTGATGGTGTTGAATTATGTCAATTAAGTTATTTTTGTTTGTTTTTTTAAGTAGTCAAACTACTTAAAATCACAAAAAACCCACTGAAAATAAAAAGCTACAAGGTCATTTGTTTTTTCTATTTAAGACTTAATAGTGCTGAATTACATCTATTAAATTGATTTCATTTATTTTTTTAAGTGGTCAAAACACTTAAAACTACTCAAAAACAACTGAAAAAATTAAGTAAGAATTTTTAATTTTTCACTTAATTGCAAATCACTTGATAATATTTAAAAGTTTTTATTCCAAATTTATCATCCTTAAAATAACATAATTTCAAATTTATCCTAATTTTATATTACTCAAATTTTCTTTTCTTGTTTTCCTTTATATTTACAAAAAAATATATTTGAAAAGAAAAGTCCAAATACATCTCATCTCAAATTATCTTGGAACTAAACTAATATATTTTAATTTACAATTTAAACATTCATTTTCTAGATGTTTGCTTAAAGATATTAATATATTTAAATATATAAATATGGATAGTATTATTATATTTTTTAATCATATTTTAATTATGAATAAAATATTATTAATATGTACATAAAAAGTGTTTTAGAATTTATTAAATTATTTATTTTCAAATGTTTGGATTAAATTAATTAAAATTACATAATAACAAATAGTTGAAAGGGTATAAATATTAAATTACTAATTTTCAAACAATTTTAACTTTAAAAAACAAACAAGTTTATAATATATTCAGAAATAAAGAAAAAAAAAAAACATATTATTCTGATTTTAAGTTTTAATCATTATTCAATTTTCAGTCTTCAGTAACGTTATTCAGTCTTCAGGCAAAAAAACAAATAATCCCTATATTTTATGACTTTTTACTAAATTTTAAATCACTTGATGATTTTAAAAAAATACTTTATTATAATAGTTAATCATATTTTAAATATGAATTAAAATATTATTAATATATACCTAAAAGTGTTTTAGTATTTACTAAATAATTTATTATAATTGTTTGTATTATATTAAATGAATTTACATAACAACTAATAATAAAATAATATAAATATTAAATTATTAATTTTCAGATAATTTTAACTTTAAAAAACAAATAAAATTATTATACATTCAGATATAAGAGAAAAAAAAAAACATATCATTCAGATTTTAAGTTTCAATTACTATTCAATTTTCAGTATTCAGCAGCACTATTTAGTCTTTAGATAAAAAAATAAATGACCTCTTACTTAATTTTTTTCATTGTTTTGGGTAATTTTAAGTAGTTTGATCACTTAAAAAAAAACAGAAAAAAAAAAAAAAAAAAAAAAAAAAACCAAAACAACTTAATAAATGCAATTTAACACTATTAAGTTTTAAGTGAAAAAAACAAATGACCCTTTAAGACTTAATAGTGCTAAATTGTATATATTAAGTTGTTTTCGTTTATTTTTTAAGTAGTCAAACCACTTAAAACTATTCAAAAACAAATGAAAAAATTAAGCAAGATTTTTTTTACTTTTCACTTAATTGTAAATTATTTAATGATATTTAAAAATTTGTATTCCAAATCTGTTATTCCCAAAATAACACAATGTCAACTTTATCCTAACTTTATATTACTCAATTTTTTTTTATTTTTTTTTTTTATACTTACAAAAAATACATTTGAAAGAAAAGTCTAAACACATCTCATCTCAAATTATCTTGGAATTAAATTATTATATTTTAATTTACAATTAAACATTCATTTTCTAGTTGTTTTCTTAAATATTTTATTATATTTAAATATATAAATATGCTTAACACTACTATATTTTTTAATCATTTTTTAATTATGAATAAAATATTAATAAAATATGAATAATATGTACATAAAAAAAATTTTAGAATTTATTAAATTATTTACTTTTAGATTTTTGTATTAAATTAATTAAAATTACATAATAACAAATAGTTAAAATGATATAAATATCGAAGTACTAGTTTTTAAACAATTTTAATTTTATAAAATAAACAAGTTTACAATATATTTAGAGATAAAGGGAAAAAAAAAAAAAAAAAAAACAACAAACATGTTATTCAGATTTCAGTTTTAATCACTATTCAGTCTTTAGTCTTCAACAACACTGCTTAATCTTTAGATAAAAAAAACAAATGACTCTTAAGCCTCTCTTCGAACCTCATTCGTTTATAAGGCCATCACTCTTCCACCTCAAGTTTTAATTAATGCATAATTTATGGATTTCTCTCCCTCCCAATTTTATACACACACGCACGCACGCACGCACGCACGCAATAAGAATGTGACACGTAACAAGTATCACAAACTTCGGACAAAAAAGATATTAGATAACATATTAAATAAGGCAATTGAGTAAGTCTCCAAAGGTAGTGAAAACTAACCTTTAGGAGAATTGTCCTTCAAATAAATCAGCAGTAGATGTGAGACATGCGATAAACACCTATCATCTCAAGAATGATGTCCGCCATAAACCTAATCCCTTTTTTTGGTGGGGTGTCCCAATCTCGACCCGTGTCTAAAATGGGTCACTACTTTCCGTCTCAAATTGGTTGGTACTTTTTGCCCTAACCCTACCCCAAATGGATTGATACACAACCATTTTGAATCAAATAAGGTGTTTTCGTCATCTCTACTTAAACCTAACCATTATTGACTTAAACTTGAAATATTATGAAACTTAAATTCAACTATTCACAAAATAATTATTATTTAAAAATTAAAAAATATAAATAAATATATAAATCATTCTTTTACATATATATAATATTTAAGATTATGATTTGAAAAAGTGAATGAAAAAAATGAATGGATGAATATTAAAATCACTTTTTTGAGTCAAATCTTAAGCTAATACAATATATATATATATATAGTAATTTTACCATCATTAACTTTTAACTTTAAAAGTTAAGATGAACTAATCAAATTTATCAATTGCATTCTCTCTTATAAAATAAATTCTCTTTCGTATTTAATTCAAATGTAATGAATGAATTTGATTGATTCATTCTAATTTTTTAAAGTTAAAAGATACTGATGATAGAATTACTATATATATATATATATACACGCGCGCGCAGGGCTGGTACCAATGTTTTTGTTCACACTTTTTTAAGTGCCCTAGCTCCTAGGCCCTAGCTTCCTCAAAAGATTGTGAAAAGGTTTTGTTGGGTTAAGGGCTTTGAGACTCAATACCCAGTAACATTTTACGCCAATGTTCTTATATGCACCCAGTATTTTTCTATAACAACACACTCTACAAAACATTGTATTTACAGACTGCTATTACACCAATGTAAACAACATTTTCCACCAAGCCTTACTATCTACACAGCTGCAGAAAACCATCAGAAACAAATGAGAAGGATGCAGCATTTATCCTTTAACAAATGGATATTTCGATTCGACATAACTTTCTGAATCCCAAAGGAAAGATCCGATTGCTACAGCCTCCAAAACTAGCATAGTCAATCCAGAGAATGTGACTGCAACCATTTCGTCAT
Organism: Nephelium lappaceum; assembly: GCA_021234005.1. Taxonomy (NCBI): domain Eukaryota; kingdom Viridiplantae; phylum Streptophyta; class Magnoliopsida; order Sapindales; family Sapindaceae; genus Nephelium; species Nephelium lappaceum. The sequence continues at coordinate 12,515,804 of CM038004.1, forward strand.
TAGATGTGTCAACTGAACCATCTTCAAGAATTTGGATCTCAGGCCTCCCAAACACGGCCTGCGTCTGCTTTTCAATCAACGAAATAGATTCCTTTGACCTTATGGTTGCGTATCTTTGAAGTGTGTCTGCATCCAAGTACATTACATATGATCTCAGCCTATATGATTTACCTTCACTGCTGTCCATGAAGCCTCCAACACCAAAATCAGCCCTATCATCAGTTTGTATTCTGATCAAGGAATCTGGATCCCAGAACCAGTTTGGTGAAGCCGGATCTTCAGATCTCAACTGGTCTTCATCAAAACCCTCAGGAAGGGTTTTCATACTTCTCTCAAGTTGAAAACGTTGATCAACTCTTCTCAGGAAGTACCCATACATTATAGAAGCAGCATACAACTTTCCAAGTTTGATTTTGCTAATCTGAATAATGGTATCAAGAGGACCCACAAGTCGCTCTCCGAGTACAAGAGACAAGTGGCTCTGTATCATCTCAAATGCTTCAGGAGAGTGAACTGATTCTAGTTTCTGTTCTTGGTTTGGCCAAAAATCCACTCGTCCAGCAGGATCTGATGTTGCTGTTATCTTAGGAATCATTGAAATGTTATTGTCTACAAATTTCTGTACAATCAAGCAGTAGATTATCTCCTCCAATGCTTTTTGTCTCTCCTTCTCTTTGACTTCAGCTATTCTCCTACAAATAAGGTTTATATTACAACAGCTATTGAAGAATACAATCCAAAACATTTAACAGCTAAAAAAAGTTAGGCTGACAAAAATAAATCAACCTTTGTACATCCTTAAAGTTAAAACCATGCACACAAGTAAAGTCCTCCATTAAAACAAATTCAAATAGTTTGGACGCCATGAACTGTACTGAAAATCAGGGGACACTCAAAGCGTGCTAATTTCTGCAAGACATAGTATCTCTTATTGAAGTTTGTCCTAAGCACAGGCTGGCACATGTGCATGCATGGATGCCTTATTCTGGCAACATACCATTTTAAATTAATTTTCTCTTCAACCCTCAATTAAGGCAACAGCACGTTAGTTACATGCCAGACTCCATTGTCTATGGACTAATTAGGCCAGCTAAACTGATCCTTTATTCAGGATAGTTCGTCAAAGATGCTCACTAGAATCAGCAGGATTCAGTGGACCTGATGTGTCTAGTAACTGCAGTTAACAAGGTGGTGACAACATAAATGAGTGCACAGTGAAGCATCCACACAAGATTTAGGATTAACATAAAAGTGATTTGAAGAAAAATTATAGAAAGTATATGTAAATCAAAGTTCGTGTTATAAGGAAAATTGCACAGAAAATTTCTAAGACTAGATAAGCCAAAATGAGATGAACAACCATGATGAAATTTAAGTATATAAGCCTAACATATATGCTTAAGAGCCACAAAAACATTAAGACTAAGGATGTGATTGAGCCAAGCCAAATATATTTGACTGTTCAAGCTTGCTAAAAATATACCGATCAGAGTTCAGTCTCCACTATTAACTAAATTTACGTATATAAGCCAAACATATAGTCTAAATTTAACTGCTTAAACTTGTTAGCGTTATATTTGTGCAAATGGGATATTCCATAGACTAAACACTCCCAGACTAAACTTGAGTCCATGCATTCTAGATTGGTTGGTAGCCTTTACAAGCAAGAGCGAAACCAAAATTTGGATCATAGGGGTGGAAGCTACACTAAGTTCTAGTATAAATTATTTATCCCATAATAAATTCTCTTTCATCTTTTAAAACTGTCAACAGTCGTGGATATCATGTGAACCAAAAGTGCTAGAAGGAAAAAAATATATAATATATGTTTCTTCTCCAACAAAATTAATAAACTCATTCTTGAGTTTCAAGGATCAAGGAGGTTTTAGGTAAGTCTCTTTTTTATATAAAATTATACAATAACTATATTGTATCCCATAGGTTATATATTTTATTTTTTTAGGATGCTGAATATGTTGATGCATGCAGTTCTTTTTTAATGAATCAAGAGAGTTTTGATTTGAGAAATTATGCATGACTGGCGTTAGGAGATTGATTTAGATTATGTAGAAGAGGGATGAAAGTAGGTATTGATTAATCTATCTAAATATTTAATTTTGTAATTTTCTATTTTGTTTCTGATATTGAGTGCTCGGATACTAGTTTAGGTTGACATGGTCTAACATTTATAGATGAATTTCAAACATTATCATATTTATCAATGAGATATATCTGCATTGAAATACATAATTTACAGTCATGCTTAACATTAGGCACATCAATATTAGATTGGGCATCATTTTCTAACATACTGAGTTAGAAGGACTTTGAGGGAGAGTAGTTCTTGGTTGAATATAAGTTTATTTGACACTGAAATTTATCAGCAATACAACATAACTCATATTCTTTGTCCATAAACTTATCCAAGTTGATCTGACAAGTGATTGTAACTACTGTATCATGCACCACATCATCCTTGACCTACATGGGAGTTACAACCATTTGTGATGAATTTCGGGCAATATAATATAAACATTCAATAATCAAAGACTAGGAGAGAAAAACGATAATATAAACAACCAACATCCAAAGATTGAAAGAGAAAAATGTCAATTTATTAATTTTAACACCTAAACCACCGAAATAACAAACAAAGAAGAATTTAAAAATAACATTCCTAAATAGAAATTAGATTAATGTCATTACTTTGGTATCTATTAACCACAAAAACTCAAATACTTATAAGGAAATAATGAAATGCTAACACAAACAAAATTGCTAATACTTTTCAACTTTATTTCCAAAAAGCAGCCTAGCCTTCTCTATGTTTTGCCCCCGATCACTTGTTCATCTTTTTAAAACCTCCACTGAATTTTTTTAAGCCTACTTTAATGTTTCATTTAGTATTAAGTCTGCAGTGCTTTCAGCAGGCTCCTCATGCTTGAGCTGTAGTCCTGGTTTTAAATTGTTCCCATGCGGTTTTTCATGCTCAAGTAAAGGTGTTCCTATCTCAAAACGCTTAAATTCAAACTGTCACTCTGCATGCTTGATTGCTGCCCACTAGGTTTCATATCTAAAGGTTAGTTTTAAAGTTGGAAGTTTCCTCATAGGATCAAAATTGCGTTCAATCTTCCTAAACTAAGGCAAGTGAAGAGGGGTCAGATACAAATGAATATTTACTTGACCTAATTTTAGATATACACATACATGTACTTATAAATCTAAAGAGTTGTTCGGTTGGTTGACATGTTACTGTTTTTCAGGTCTTATCCGAGACTGCAAATTCAGTGAATGGTTAACTCGTCTATAGTTCCACTTAAGAATCCTAGAATTTACTATGTAAATGCTATGGTAACTTATTGCAACTCAAGTAAAGTAATCTCAATCCTAAGTTGTAACCAAAGTGAGAGAGAAATTGAAACTGACTTGTAAAGAAGATCTTCTTGGACGGGTTTAGAGGCATCTTTGTCAGTTAGAAGGTTGTGGAGCTGGTGATCAACGGCAGCAGGGAGCAAATGTGGATGGGTTTGTAAAATCTGAGACAAGAGCTGCCCAACAGGGGATTCTAAATGAAGAGGAGCAACTGGCACCAAATTATCGTTCGAATTCCCTGATGCTCTCACTCTCAACCCTCTTGCTTCCAATCCACGGCTACACGAATACCAATACGATGGCCATCTCTGCACCCACAACAACAACACAACATATCAAAGATTATACTCATCAGTAACAGTATTCAAGGAGGAGGAGCAGCAGCAACTTACTTTGAGAATCAAGTTGGAAGAAGGGAGAGAATTGGAGTGTCTGAAACACAAACCCACTCCTCCATTCACCACTAACACCTCACTTATTGCTCCTGTTAACTGCATTTTTTCTTCTTATAACTTTACAACTCCAGCGATAACCTATCGATGGGTGACTGACTCAACTCTTTTCAAGTAAAATAAAAGTAATTATTTTAATATTATAGATATATAAATTTTATTTTTTTATTAAAAAAAGATCTAAATAACAATTTTGTAAAAATCTGTCTAATATGTGATGGGACAGTAGCTTACGATATAGATATGGCACGTGAAATAGCTCTCTAGAGGATATTTGTTTCGCGCATCATCCCTCCTTCCTTCTAAAGCACTTGCTAAGTAATGGACCTGGGCCCAGGCCTTATTTCTTTCCAAACCAACTCTACCTTCTATCCTAGAAAATCATCCATGAGACGTTTAGTTGATATATTATTCTGGTATTGATATAACGTTCCAATAACAATATGACACATAACACTTTTCTTTAATGAAAAATTAATATTAAAGTTTCTCCTCATTTACAAGAAAATTTTAGGATACAGCACTAGATTGATTGCGTTTCTTTCGTTTTTAGTTGCATTTTTTAATTTTTTTTTTTTGAGAAAGCATGAACCATACCTATAAAGATCAAATACATGTTTGTAAAGAGGTGGTCTTGTAACAAATGACACATGGGCAAATGATGCCTGTATAATCTTTAGCAGCTCCATATCAACTATAAACTCAATGATTACCAGAAAAGAAAAGGAATCAGATACATTCAATGGCAATGAACTTATTATGATCAGTATAGTAGTCGGAAAATAAGTAGTATGAGGCAGATCCAGGAGATGCATATAATAGGTTGCTTTATCCAGAGTCACAAATTCATCAACCCATATTTTTTAATACAGACAGGCTTAAAATGTTTGTCAATTGACACTACCCTCTTTTTCAAACAGACAAGGATGCCCCACAGAATTTCACACTCCACATACCATCCGAGGCCTTCTATTGTAATAAGGGCCCAACACGGAATCAGGGATGCTATGAGAGAACACTTCCTAAAAACTATTCAAAAGGTCAGCTTTCATAAAATTTTAAACTACATGGATGCTATGCAAAATAGGAACTTCCTGTTGCTATTTGTTAGGTTATGCTACTCTTGAAAAGCAGCATACAGCCAGGCCGAATAGATCCTAGTGACCACTCTGCACCAGCTCACTCTGTCCAGTCTGTTGCGTGTCGTTCATATGTTGCTCATTCCTGCCAGCCCGTAGATCGTCTTGCCCAGGAACTTCCCCAAGTCGCTCCTGTAAAATTGCCCGAATTTTGGCAACTGTGTCAGTTCAAAATTTATATGCAGACTGTTGGAGTTTGTAGGTATGAGGTAGGTGTGTTTCATCAATGCATACAAATATATAATTACTCAACATTGTTTCTACATAATTCAATGTAACCTATCATTCATCGAAACAAATTAACACGTAAAAGGTGTCCAGAATAATAATTATAAGATTTCCATTGGCTAAACCAAAGTGTACAAAACTGGTAATTTCAACACCTGACCTGACCTAAACCATAGAAGAAAAACAGTCCCTTGATTGTGCTCACTGCATACTGTAAACTACTTTTGCAATCAACCCAGACTAGAGTTTCATAGTAAAATGACTAGAGTTAATTGGCAACAACTTTGTTATAAATGGATGATATTCAAAGCGCATAAATAACCATGACTTCCTGAATTATTTGTAGCGCTCTATCAACATCTCCAAAAGGATAAGCTCTTCCTTAATGAATAAATTCTTAAAGCATTTGAGCTTGTTGTGCAGTGTACAAACAAGAATGAGATTAAGAAGACATTACAGATCATGATAACAAAATTACCTTCAGAGAGGCATTCTCAGCAAGAAGTTGCTCATAGTCACTCCTGATCCTACTCACTTCTGCTCTAAGATTGGTATTTTCCTCTTTCAAAGCTTCAGCACGCTGAGCCAGCTCATCGCATTCTGCCTGACTCAAATAATTCATATGCATAATGTGAGTCAAGGAGAACAAGGGCCGAGTTTAGTTTTTTCCAATAACACTTGGGGACAGTTGATTACCTGCTTACGCAACCTGGACCGCCGAGCAGACTCCCTATTTGACTGCTTCCTTCTCTGTCTTTTAATTTCTCTTTCATCCTAAATCCAGATAAGACACAAGGTGTAATTAGTGTGAATATTAAATAGCAGAAACCAGGGCCAAAAGAAGCTAGTTTCAAAATGAAAACATGGACATTAAACATACAAATACATAGAGACATTTTGCCAAATCAAAATTCCAGATAGTTTGGTCAGATACTGAATTTTAATAGAGATTAAGCAGTAACTCGAAGAGAGAAAGAGTATCCTGAGATAGATGCTTGCTTATACACGGTCCCAAAGGACCAATATTTAAAAGAACAAATCCATAAAATGATATAAATTTAGCTAAATACAAGAAATAGATGCTTGCTTATACTCCAACACGGTATTATAAGTCAATTTTAAAAATAAATGGTGATAAGTTAAGCTCAAATTCAGACAGACCATGGTTGACTTACCAATTACAAGATCCGAAAGGCAAAATTCAATTACCAATATTAATATTAACTGAACAGACTGTAGATCCAATCCGCTAAGGATACAAATCAGAAAATAATTTCTGTAATATCAAATGTATATATATACAAAATAGATCAACTTTAATATACAAAAATGACACATTTATCAAACGTCAAGCAGCAAAAAGCATCAAATTTGATCAATTATGGCTCACAACGTTTCCAATTGGACCCAGACTAAAAATTTTGGACCTTAATCGTTGCCCACCAATCTGAGCCATTCAAAAGTCTAATAGCCAGTCCCTATTTAGTACCTCATTTATGTAACAAAATGGATAAAAAGAGGTAAGATCAATAGCAGGACCAGACTGCATTTCCATCAAAATAAGTTTTAAAAATACCAAATGGAGAACAAGAACATAAACACAAATTAGAATCATCGGGAAGACAGCAAGTGAATTAATGTGAAAATCAAAAACCTGCAACCATAGCTGTGACTGAACACTATCCCGAGATCCAGTAGTAACTATTCCTCCTGCAACAGGAGCAGAAGGAACCTTGCCTCGCATTGCAGGAATATTGGTTGAAGTTGGGGGACCCCAATAGTCCATCCCAATGTTTAAATTTGTTGTGGGACCTGGAACTGCTCCAGGAGCACCAGTAGCTGACATTGGCATGATGGTCATTGTTTGATTTACCATTGTATTAGCTGTATTTGGTCCTCCATTCTGAGAACCATGCATAGAACCGCCATTCTGAGATGTGTCACCTGTATTAGACACATTAGAGAGATCATTCATACCAGACAAATTGTGTTTAAAAGTCACCAGATGAATGAGCAGTATAATTATCTAACCTTCTACAGAGTCTTGCCTGCCTGACTTCAGCTGCGAGCCCTACATTATCAATGAAATTAAGATTACATGATATTACACTACCTGAAACATAATTAGAAACTGTGCAATAAACACAGATAACAAAAGCCACTATCAACACATATCTATAAAGGTGGCCCCCAAAGCTAATGGCAGAGGCATAATAATTAGTAGACTGTTAGCTACAGCATTAGAGAAGCCTAAAGGCTTTCTGTAATATCCGTTAGAGGCACACCTCAATGGTAAGCAGTACTAATAGGCCTGAAGGCCAGAGACTCTCTCTTTAGAGGATATAAAAGGTGTCTATCATATGACTTCTGAAAATGAGTTCAAAAGAATACTTTAGATACAGTTACATGTACATGCATATCTAAAGCGTACTTGATTCATATTTAATATCTGAAAATGTATTGGCATAAAACTGCAAGACTGATCTTGAAGTTTAAAAATCTGAAAACAGTTTCTTAAAAAGCTTTCAGGTACAGACTTACAAAACCAAGATAACAAAATTTTCTTTGTTCTCAGATTTTTAACTGCCTTCAGAATTGATCCAAAAACCACCCAGTGAAAGATGTATCATCTAATCATATTCAGATTATAAACTGATAAACATGTGTCAATTATGTTCCAACCAAACATGTATCATCTCAATTTTAAACTGCTTTCATAAATTATAATTAGATTACAAACCCAGCATGCCCCCCATGATTCTTCATCTAGGGAAGGGGAAAAAAAAAAAAAGAGAAGATGTTATGTTCAAATCTGTCTTCAAACTTGTACCTTTGACAAATAGTAGATAAATAAGAGAATATTATAACTCATAGACAGGCAATCTAAAGGACCAGCACATAATTCTATTGTCCAGCTACAGGCCTGAAGTACACATGAACCCATTATATAGAAAATTAGTATTCCCATGCCAAAAGAGCTTTTCCATTTCAATGTCACAGTTGTAGCAATGAAAAATGTGTAGATAGTTCTACTTTGTCTAGGATTGACATTTAACCATTCCATAGGGTTTAACATAACTTCAAATCAAATATGTTCAACTTAAACATGGTATATTACTATTAAGAACAAATTTTCTTTCAAAATTTCAAATAAAAATAATAAGGTCCAACTGTAAAAACCAAAACGAAAAAATTAAACTTACATTCTGAGAATTTGCATCACTTCCTTCACTTGTACCTTCACTTGCACTCTCAGCACTACACATCCAAAATTATTACAACTTCAGCTACGTGACCAAGTAAGAATATGATCCAACAGCAATTAAAATTAAGTGTATTAAGCTCAAGAGTGACATGCACCACCCAGAAGCTCTCTCCCCTTCTACTACCCTCATAATGCATCAAAGTATATAAAACAATAAAATGCTATCAATAATGGGTACTAATGGCCTCAGAACAGATGCTAATGGCCTTCATGATCATACATTGAGCATAAAGTATCTAACATAGAACATATAAGAACAAATCAAGTTAATTTACCAGACATTCGCCTCACCTTTTAGAATAGGCTCCATTGGCAGATGCTCCTGATGTTTTACCAAGCTCATTAGTCTTTCCAGTTATCATATTCAAACTACCCAAACTTCCTTTTGATCTTTTAATTGGCAATTTTTCTTTCACATCAGATTGTTTACCATCTGCCTCCATGCTTCCAGGAGTATTTCCCTACAAAGAAACCTATAAGTTAGTCTTATTGTTGTCATACACACAAGTATATTGCCTTTTGGATAATAAAACATTAACTGGAAACTCACAGATGCTTCAGCAATCCCATTTGGAGAAGGCATTGCAAAAGGACTGAAAGGATAAGAACCCTGTATGAGATTAGAACATGTCATTTAAGGTAACCTGAATCCTAAATCAAAAGACAAATAGCAATCCTGAACTTGCAAGTAAAGCATGATGGGCAAAAATGATACCGGAGGAATGGACGGATGAGCATATATGCCACCATGGGGGTACATAGCAACATACGGATGCGGCGGCGTGCCGTAAGGAGGCATAATATGCTGAAACAAAATATCAAACAGCCATAAGGTATGAATTTATACATTAAAAGAACAAAACAAAAATTTGGAGGTCATTTTAAAGCAAGTCCCTGCACCCTCCCACCCTTTCCCCTTTGACTACATACATTAGTGAATTTTTAGATCCAATTTGCACTGCTCCGTAAATATGTTTGGATGGTTTGGTCTAAGTCCAGCAAGTCAGGGCATGCAGGTTTATGCATTAAGACTGCATAAATGTTCTGAGTTCGAGACTAGATCCACCACGGCACCCCCTAATTAAACTGTTTTGCATGACAAGAGCTGGGTATTCTCCTCTTTCTTTATAGTTTAGAATTGATAAACAATTTCAGTGTTGCATCACTTGAATGTTTCCCCTCAGACAAAAACTATTAAATTTTCAATAATTTAAACAATGCACTACCAATTTCAGTCCTAACATATCTGAAAAATGTTCAATGCACTTGACCAGAACACAACTTAAAAATGAATTGAGGAAATTTTAAGAAAAGTTTTGGTGATACAGGAATTAGCAAGTGTGTGTTCAACACTGGTTTAATAAAATTTACTCATTCATAGGCTAGATACAGACAAAGACAAGAAGTGGACTCCACTTTTGCTCAAAGACTATCTTTTCATTGGCCTAATCCGCTACTAAACTTATCTACACCTAAAGATTAAGACAACTTAATAAATTATTAAAATTAAGTAGCTACCGATAAGCTGAATCACCAGTAATACCAATAAAATACCTTAGAATTTACAAGATAATATTTCAAGTTAAATATACTAACAAAAAAATTGCAATTTTACAGTATCAGAAGAATTAAATTTTCAAATCATCAATAAAATAACAGTCAGAAACACTAATACAAAATCCATATATACCTGAACACCCCACATATATGGATGAGCTTGGGGACTTGATGCCAAGAACCCAGGTGGAGGCATAGGAGAATATGCCTGGCAAATTGACATGACCAGTCCGTGTTACAATTCAACTATAATTTAAAGCCAAATGATACACAAATATAATTTTTTATCAAACCTGAAATCCTGACCAGTCTGGATTCACTGTGCCTGCACTAGTGGTCGAAGTCTGATCCTGAAAACACAACCCCAAAAAAAAAATGAAAACCACATAAAAACAAATTAGAAGCCTAACACAATCAGCAACAGACCTGTGTGGTGGTAGCAGGCCCAGGCGCAGGCGCAGGCGCAGATGCAGGTGGCGTCTTTGGCTCTTTGTCTTTAGCTTGCTTATCCACCTCACTGCAGCCCATGACTCAATATCACCACTCCCCAACAAATCCTCACACCATCCTGCAATAAAACATACAGCTTCATATACAAAACACTTCTTATCCATATCCTTTACACAAATCAATCTAAATTGCACCCCTAAATGTAATGGGTAGCTGAGGAAATTAAAACTAAACACAATTGAAAAGCTACACTACATTGTCATATTGCTACATTAAATAGGTAAATGAACACAAAACAAATAACCCAACTAAACCCCCAATTCCATTATTTGTTAAATAAACTATTACTTATAGAATCAACAAGAAGTAGATATGCATAGAACGAACCCTAGTCTTACACAATAATAAGAGACAAGTACCTGTATAAAAATTTCAACTTTGTTTTGTTATACAACGAAAACCAAAGACAATCCTCAACCGAAAACCCTAAAAAGGTGACAACTTTGAAATATAGCAGGCATGTAATCGAATTTCAGATACACAAATCAATTAAACAGTCAAAACCCAAATCATTAATTGATGAATTCAAGAAACATAAAATTGACAGACAGAATTCCAATTACCGAATCAAGAAAAACCCCGAAATTGAAACGAAATCCAAATCCGATCGGAAATTGACGGCTTTGAAGTTGGGAAGGGACGCGGAGGGCAATATGGGAAAAGATGGGCAAAAATTGTCAACACATTTGATGAAGAATGAAACCAGAGCAGAATTAGGAGAGTCTGGAGAACAGAGATTTCGATTAGGGTTTGTTTAGAAAGGGGGAGGTTTACGGATCGGATTCTCTGGGTCGTCGTACGGTAATCGTTTTTTTTTTTTTTGCCCCAATTGGATTTTGCATTCAGTTTGCAAAACTCCTATTTTGCCCTTTGTTGAATCAGCAACATGAACTTCTTTATAGCTTCATCATTTACAACGTGGATGGTAGATGATGTGTATGGACCGTATGGTACACGAGAGAAAATCATTAAATGATAAGGTTTTTAATAGGATATTGATAACTCAGATACCATATCATTTAGACATAGAATTAAACAAAATATTTAGAAAACCTAACATTACTCTATGTCTAAATCCATGTCCAAATGATATGACATGTAGTAGTCAACATTCTATTAATTATTATATCATCTAATGATTTACAAAATATTGACAACTCACATGTCACATCATTTTGGTATAGATTTTGACAAAATATTTGGAAAATATAAAATTACTCATGAAATAAAGTTGACTAATGCTAGGTTTCTCAAATATTTTATCTAAATTCATGCTCAAATGATATAATTTTATGAGTTATTAATATCCTATTAATTATCATATTATCTCATGATGTCATAATTCTTTTCCCAAATTCATGTCCAAATTATGTGGCATATGAGTAGTCAGCATCTTATTAATAAGCACATCATCTCATGATTACATCCTATTAATTATCATATCATCTCATGATGTGATAATTCTTTAACCAAATTCATGCTCAAATAATGTGGCATATGAGTAGTTAAATTCCTATTGATAATCGCATCATCACATGATTTATAAGATGTTGACAATTCACATGTTACATCATTTGGATATAAATTTGGTTAAAGTAGCTTATATTGGCATGATGTGACATATGAATTGTCAATTCATATGTCACATCATTTGGGCATGAATTTAAATAAAATATTAAGAAGACCTAGTATTATTCTTTATCCAAATTCATATTTAAATGATATGGTATGTAAACTATCAATATTTTATTAATTATCACATCATTTCATAATTTATAAAATGTTAACAACTCATATGCCACATCATTTTGATATGAATTTATGCAAAATATTTTGAAAGTCTAGTATTATTCTTAATATAAAGTTGAGCAAGGCTAAGCTTCTCAAATATTTTAACCAAATTCATGCTCAAATGATGTGGTATGAGAGTTGTCAACATTTTATTAAGGCAAAACATTTGGAAAACTTAACACTACTCTTTGGATAAAATATTTGAGAAGTTTAACATTACTCAACTTTATTTTATACCTACTTTTTAGTTTAGTAAACACCTAAAAAGTAATTTTAATTTGATTCCAATTTTAATTCCCAAAAGTTAATAAACCGATGGATGTAATATTGTAATTTAATTCTGACTTCATTTCCTTTCTATTGGAACTTTTTTTTTTGTTTCATTCCTGATTAGTAAACGCCCTCTTAATGTTTTAAAACTTGATTAAAATAATTATTTTGTCCAACTTATTGGTATATATTTACAAATTAACTATAATAAAATGGCAAATACGCCTTTATAGAAAATAATTAAATAGTACAATATAATTCCTGAATCTTTTTAATAAAAAACTTAAATGCATTCATTATTAAACTATGAATAATACATTATTGGTGCTAACATTTAGCTTGATAGCCAATTTGATGGGTGGTGCAAGCTTCAATCCCTTTGCCACGAAAGCATTTTACTTGCGGCCCAAATTAAAATGAAAAATTCGTTTTTACCTATCTTTTTACAAAAATTTGTTTTTAACCTTTCAAACAAACTATTTTATTATATGTCCCATTTACCAAACTACCCTCAAGTCAAAATTTTAAAAACACGGAAATTATACATAATTTTGGGTTTTATGAAGCCACAAAACCCAATCGGTTTTATAGCCAAAACCCGGTGGCCACAAAATCTAAAATCAAGTTTTATGTGGTTACAAAACTCGAATTGGGTTTTATGGGCTCATAAAACCGAATAAGGTTTTATGGCCCCACAAAACCCAATATCGAATTTTGTGACAGGGTTTTATAGCCCCATAAAATTCGATAAATTCGATTATCATCTACATTACTGCATCTTACTGAAAATATTTATTTTCAAGCCACATACAACAAAATCTAATCCTAAACATCAATATTCAACATCCAAAACATTAAAAAAAAAAAAAAAAATAAATAAATCCTAATAAAACTTAAACAATCAACAAAAAAAGTCAAAAATCTCATACTAAGAGCAATGGAGGAGGAGAACAAGGTATGTAAGGGTAATTTAGGTATAAACTGTAACTAAATTATTTGAGGTGTTAAAAACAATTTTTAAAAAAAAAAGTGGATAAAAACGATATTTCCTTTTTTAGAATTATCAATTTTTGTCATTTTCACTACAATTATTATATATGGGAATCAATGTCAAAACATTATATCATATATTTACTAAATAGATAGACATGAGAAATCAAAGCTACCAATATTTGGAAATAGAGATGCAAAGAATTGGGTTGGGTAAGAAAAATATTAATTGGTGGCTTTTAATATTAATTGAAGAGAGGATAGATGATATAATGATAAAGAGAGGGGGGAGAGACGATATATTTATGTAAAGTGTAAAATTAAGTTGTATATAAAACTATGAGTAGATTTAAGCCATTTAAATCTTTATCATTCAATGGTTAACAAATTACATAATAATTTTTATTTAAATTTGTGTCCCTCAATGTTATTCCTATATATATATATTTATATATATATGACAAAAAGTTGGCACTTTTTGTCCAAGTATCCAAAAATTATTATTGTAGAGAATAAAAGATGAAAAGAACGATATTTCATTAAATTTTGAATACTTTCATACAAAACTACTTTTGTCGGGTTAAATGGAACATAATTTGGGTGCTTCTGGCAATATCTTAATTTTCAATTATAAAAGAGGAAACTTCATTGTAGTCCTCAAGGTTTCAGAAAATATCATATTTTTAAAACTCTTTTTTTTTCATCCATAATTTTTCAAAAACTCTTCAAAAATGTCCAAAACCATCAATCAGCTGATGGTTAACATTAAAAGAATATGTAAAAACATATTTTTACCCTTATTAATTGTTAATTTCATGTAAATTACAGGATTATCCTAATAAAATAAAAAAATTAAATTATCTAAAATGCTTATGAATTTAAGTTGTTAAAAATGATCTAAGTAACCATTAATTATCAATTGACTAATAATTTAAACTTTTTTGAAGAGTTTTGAAAAAATTAGAGATGAAAAAAACTATTTCTAAAAAAACTTTAAAATTTTGATATTTTCCGAAACTTTATAAACTATAATTAAGTTTCCCCATTATAAAATGGTGAGTATATATATATTTTTAGCGTGAAAAAAAAAAATATTTTTAAGGGTGACAATATCAAATACTCTTTTCATTTTAATTGCAGACTTTGTTTCCTTTCAAAATCATCTAGCCTGTTGCTTCTGCATTTGCCATGGCAGCAATGCACAGCCTAAGACCACTCTTGGTCTCGAGTTCAACACCAACACCACAGAAATTGTGTTTGTTTTTCCTCACTTGCATATGGATTACCTCTTTCACCTTTATGTGAACCGTTCCCCCTATCTATATATGGATCGTTCTCTTTCATACGAGAATTGCTTCCCGAATCGTATCACCAATGTCCAATCCCATTTGATCTCGATTGTTCCTTAGATCAATCCTTGTAAAAAAAAAAAAAAAAAAAAAAAAAAATCATTTAACCTAAACTTGTCTTCTATGTTTGTTAGTTACCCTTCCTGTAAAAGAAAAATTAAATTTAATACAAATGAAATTAAAGTCGATCGTCATCCAAACTAGTATGAAGAGAATTGACTTCTAAATCCCTTCCACGTTCTCTGAACAACACTCTTTAAAAAAAGAGCACTTGAATTGCCTTTACGTATAAAAAAACACATGCTTCAGGTACAAATCTTAATATTGTTCTAAAATCATTTTCAACCTAACATTACAAAATTGAGGTAGAAGCACTTCCAGAAATACAAGAAACCACTTGCAAGCACACTCTTTGTCCATAGATTTTCACAAGGATTCACTCCCTTACTTGAGTTTTGCTGCATTTTTAGAAGTTGCATGATCCCACCGTTCAAAAACAGGAGAGAATTTATGTCGCCGGATAATCATGATAAGGACGAACGTATTAGCACCCAAAAACAATATGCTTGCGAGCCAGAGTTGAACAAAGACATTCTTGCCCTTAAATTCCAGCATATAAGCCCACATCAACCAGTGGGTTTGAGCCCCCATCCACACAAGAATGCAAAATAAGCCTTCCCATTTAAGCTTCATTTTGCTCCACGGAAGTATCAGAGGCAACAAACAAAAGAACCACACAAAATACTGTGCCGTAACTACCTGCAAAGAAACAGTTCTAACACTGAGGTTAAAATCAAAGACGGGACAATTAAAATTGCTTCAAAAAGAGCAAATAACATGGAACGTATCAAGTTCACTCCAAAAAGGAACCTTAGAGCAACTCTCATCAAATCTATTAAGGCAAATCTGTATGTTGCTTCCTAGCTAATATTTCTATGAATAAAAATTACATCTAAAGGTTTCATGAAATTGCATAATTGATTACGTACCTTATTGAATGCTACAAATGCTACCGTCTGCAGAAAAAGGCAAAAAGGAAGATCTTGAGCAAAGCTGAACATGAGAACTAGCTGAACTATGAATTGAGGCAAGAAAGAGATGAGCCTTTCAATCACAGAGAACTTGTGTTCAGAATGGAGGTAGATATGATAAAAGTAGATAGAAAAATTGTGTCTTGGATCCGTACGAGTTAGATGATATAGTAATGCCTCATGTAAGAACTCCCATCTATATAAATAGAAAAAAAGACCGGTGCACAGGAGAAAGACAGCCCCAGACACCAGCCCGAACATTATTCTCCTCATAGAAAATAGACTTTTTAATGTTGTCCATAAGTCATATTGACCGCTCACTCTATTATTACTGTGAGAAGTTTTTCCTTGACTAGAGCTCCAGTTCAGAAGTTTGGGCTTTAAACCAGATTGAAAGACATGCGGATCAAGAAACAGGATAATAGGAAGCGCATAAATTATTGGATAAATTCTGAAATGGACAACAAGTCCATACCAAATTGCAGCTTGTAAGACATTACCTGTACACCAAAACAGCAACAGTTTAATGAGTTCAATATCAGGTGCAAATCGGATGTTAAAAGTATATAAAATGCATATCTTTGTGGTGCATAAGGCAAGGAAACAGCCAACAAAGCCGATCAGAGAATTGGCTTTAAACATTGCAACACAGAGGTATAGAAGAAGTTTTTCCACTACACACTCCACCCTCTAACTTTTCAAATTACTACATTACTTGGAATTTGAGACTGAAATTCTCTATTTCTAGTACATATGGGTGAACAATTGTCACTTATACCCAATGAAAAGCACACTGTACCACTTCCACAGGTTTTGGTGTAAGCAAAGCATTCTCTGAAAATTAGATTTGGAATCTTGTCTGGGTAATGCTCTAAAAATGAAAATTTGCAATTATATGCCTTTTTAAGTGCTCAGATAAAAAGTTCTTCTATTGGAAACTGAAAAAATCATTCAGAAAGGAGAAACTACACAAAAAATTTCAACCAGCAGTCCACAAAACAAACATAACAAATGCTAAATATGGGACAGCCATTAGGAAAAGGGACTGTAAAACGGCAGTCCTCCAAGAAACCAAAAAACAAAAAAATGGATACCCTCAAAATGCAAAATGCTGTCAAAAAATCAAAGCCCAAGTACAATGCAAGAAACAGAACTCCTTCATTTCACCACAGATTTCCATATTTGTTCAATGACAAACAACTGAACATGTTTAAAATCCTGAGGAGATTGAAGCCTAAAGAGAAGCCCAAAAAGTAGCTGTCCCATAAAGGATAGAAAATTGTCTTTTCTATTTCTATCATTTCACACCTCCCAAAAGCTGGTCATAATATCACATCTTTAGAGCAGAGAAGCCACTAACCACCTCCAAATCACAGAAAATGCTAAGATCATAAATCCTTAATACTGGCATAGCCCAACTAAGTTTAGCTGAGAAAAAACAGATCATTCCAAAGACTGTATTCCAGAGGAAAGTGAAGGAGAAAGTGTTAAATGAAATATTAAAGTCACTCATCACCGACCTAAACTACTAAAAGCAAGGCAGAATGTTGAATGGACCAAGCATTTTGGATCATTAAATTTTCACTACAGTGATATTGTGGCCATCAATTTCTATCAGGAAGGCATAAATCTCCCACTAGCATCACAAGGAAACTTTGATATCGTAGCTACAACTGTTCCTCCCAAGTGCTACACAGGACTGTTCTCACTGCCACTGTGCCACAACCCCATAATCAACATTAACCCAAAACCAGAAATTGACATCAATCTCCATTCACTGGATCCTGTTATGAGCCCTGAAAAGTACTCACCCAAGTCAAACATCATTCCATGAACAAAAGCAGTAAGAATTTACCCATAATATCTTATCGACATTAAAAAAAAAAAAATGGTCTGATTTACATCTAAGTACTTCAAACAAAAATTTATATTTGACCAATTTCACATATTTTCAAACACTTGGACCATTTCAAGTATAATTGTGTAAAAACCAAAAAGAGACAACAAGAATGCAATCATGGGTCACAGAAAAAGATAAGGAAAGGCTAATTGATTAGATTTCGTTGAGAAATTTCTTCCTCACTGAACTCTAGGCAGATTCTAAGATGGAAGTGGGAATAATCTTATATGCTTTGTTAAGGTGTTGACCCGCCAGGTCATAATTTAAGATTATAGTATGTATTCAATTCTCGTTGTTTTTAGTTAAGGATTTTTCTTTCCGAGAAATGAAAAAAGAAAGAAAGAAAAGCCTTCTCCTGCAAATTTTAGCAATTCGATATACATAACATATAAAACATTAATAATATGAAGATTTATAAAGTCACCCGATGAATGCAAGGACAAACTGACAATTAAATAATTTTTAAAACTTTGATTTCTGCATTTGTCAAGCAATTAAGAACCACTCAGAACTTGAATTTCAGTTAACCCAATAAAGCTTCCAGCATAACAATTTTAATATCTAAAATTCTAGTTCAAATAGTTGCTAAATTTTACAAAACTAGCTTTCAATTTATTAAGAACCACTACCAACCATCTATTGCTTCTAAAGTTCATTATACCAGAATCTAGATTACCAATTTCCCAAAAAGAAGTGTAAGATGTTACTCAAGACTTCCCCAACTACCAATGTCTTTTATCTAGCAAATACGTTTCGCCAGAGAAGAGATTACAAGTCAATATGTGTAGGCTATAACCAGTTCAAAACATCAATACAAAGACTTTAAACTCATTAACATGTTGACATTATGAGAGATTTATGTATGTTTAAAAGTAAGATATGGAAGTAGAATTATACCATTCATTAGACAGATAATGATCCACAAAATCATGGCACAAACAATGGGCTCACAGTTCCCACGAGTTCCAATGGTGAAGGTAAATGGATTGAAGAGCCATACCATTACAGAATACATGCATAGATCCTCCGGCACCCTTCGTAGCTTCAAAATGGTATGGATAAACAAGCCCACCAGTAAATCTGTTATATTAGAATACAACAAACACTCAAGTCAGTTCAGTACCGAAAGCTATAAAAATATAAGCAGAATTTGTAAAGCGTAAAAGCAATCACTTTATATCATGGTACCTGAAGCTGAGAAGAGGAACTTTCCCCATGAGCGATGAATAAATGAGTTTGGAAGGAGGAGAAATGCAAGCAAAGGTGAATATCTGTACGTTGTTCTTTTGTAGGGTGACTCTCCAGAAGCCATAAAAGAAGCCGCATCGGAGAAGACAAGGTAATCGACATCTGTGTATCTAACCTCCATATGTGAATCTTGCCATTCCCCATAAATAATTAAAATCAGGCGGAAAACAGCTGAGAATAAGAGCAGATACCGAATATCCATTGATAACATTGCAGAAAGCCTGAAACGAAGTCAATAAACCAATTTAGCCTTCAAGATCAAAGGGTTTTCTTTAAAACTTCAACATTAGCCTTGAAGGTTGGCAAAATGCGGGTCTGGACCCGCACCAGGCCCAGACCCGCATTGGACCCTCTTACTTTTTTGAGGGTCTAGACCCTACCCATACCCTCAAATTAACTTGAGGGTATGGTTCCAAACCCGACCCGCATATTTTGCGGGTCGCTTAAAACCCTCATCAGACCCGGATTTGACCGGGTTAGATCCGGGTCAACGGAACAGATCTAGATTTGACCGGTTTGACCCGGTCAAATCAGGTCAACCCGCTTCCCCCAAAAAAATCAAAATTTTTCAAAAAAAATATTTATAAACTATAATATCCAATACCCCAACCTGATTTTTGAAAAAAAAAAAAAATTTTTGTTCACCAAATCAAATTAAACTAATTTCATATCACATAATTCATTCCATTATCATCTTGTTAGATTTTACAAAATACATCCAGGTCAACGGGTCAGATCCAAATTTTATCGGGTCGACCCGTTTTTCAAAAAAAAATCAAAATTTTTCAAAAATAAATATTTATAAACTATAATATCCAAGATCCCAACCTGATTTTTGAAAAAAAAAAAAAAAAATTTTTTACTAAGTCAAATTAAACTAATTTCATATCATATAATTCATTCCACAATCATTTTGTTAGATTTGACAAAATACATGCCATAATCAAAATTAAACAACAAATAAAATTTAAAGTTAAAATTTATCCTTAATTTACTTACACAAATAACAAAAAAATATAAATATGAATATAAAAAATAAAATCAAGACGATGATGGCTCTTCTTCATCTTGTTTATGATATATTTCTTCTTCCGAAACGTTACCTAATAAAACAAATTAAGTGAAAAATTAAAAATTAAATTGATGATTACGAATAATATACATAATATAATTAAAATTATAACTACTTTCATACCTCAAAGTGGAGCCCATATCCAATTTTGTGCATATATCAATGCTTCCAACGTGTCTGGATGCAATCTCCTATGATGTGGGCTCAAGAATCTACCCTCAGTACTCAAAGCGGACTCAGAAGCTACCGTAAACACAGGAATGGCTATGATGTCTTTGGCAATTCTAGCCAAGATCGGATACTTCCCTTTATTTCCTTTCCACCATGCTAAAATATCAAAGTATCATTATCCCCAGTCGAAGTATTCATTTGACTTTCTCCACAACTAGTCATATTGTTTGGCTACCTAATATATTTAAACAATTCAATTAATAATAAAAAATATAATAAGATAAAAATATTTTGTTTTAGTGAAAGTAAGTGCATTGTTACACCAAAGGTTTCAACTACTGCCACCAGATGCAGGTAAGTCGAAGTTACTAGTTTCCAGCTATATACTATTCACCCATTTAGCATTAAATAAAGGTACTATACTTGGATTATAACTAAAACAGCATACATTCAGCTTATGTATGACAATATACAAAAACAAAATCACAATCAAAACAATCAAAACCAGATATATATTTCATTTTGTTCACATTACTCCCAGCATCTTTTACAAAGTATAAAAAAATCACACACCAATAATATAAAAACTTGAACAAAACAGGTCTGAAACTGACATAAAACACTACTACAGTCAAAGAGAACTCAACCATCTGTCAACCAATCTAAGCAAATCATTTCTACACCAAATTTAATCAATTACAACAGTAAACTACAGCAATCTATCTAATTTACAGGTTCATGTATATCACTTCAATTCCAAACATCAACCAGCACACAAATTGATAACTCAAACAAGTTGATAACACATCTTATAAACTGTTCTACTAAAGCACTGATCATTCATACGCAGTCAGTCTCCTTTAGCTACTTGCATCAAACACATCCCAAAATCCAAATACAGCTCTACTATGACAACTAGCATAGATTCCATTGATTAGATTGAACTTTCAAGTTAACAATAATAAAACTAAATAGCTGCACATTTACAAAAATATTTTAAGACATCAACGTCAACATCACATAAAACTATACACATATAGATCAACAACACTTACCATCATTTTCTAAAGCATATACACAGAGCCTCATGGTAATAATAAAGCATGCAAATGATGGTCAAATAACCGTTTCGACATATCATATGACAGCCATTTAACCAAAAAACAGCATCAGATCTACTAAGTTTTCAAACACGAACTACCCAAAATCATATATTCTTCAAAAAACCAATTTCATCCATCAAATTCAAAAGAACAACAACCAAACAAATCCACCAGAAGATTGAAACTAAACAACAACAAATACCCAGTAACAACAAACTAAATAATTAATCAAAAGTCAATGTACCTGAGAGAGAGACGACGGCGAAGTTCTGGTGGACAGAGACGAAGGCGATGTTCTGGTGGTCGATGTACCTGAGAGACTCAAAGCAAAACTCGGATATGAGATATCGAAAGACCCAAAAAAAAAAACATGGAAACAGAGACGGTGGCGATACCACAGTTCGAAGCTTTGAACACGGCGAGGGAGGAAGATGGAGAGGTTCTGGTGGTCACACAGCAGGTGATACGACGACGATCGAGAGAGAGAGAGAGGCACACAGTGCAACGGCGACGATGGAGAGGGAGAGAGGCACGCAGTTGAACGGCGGCGATGGAGAGAGAAGGAAGCGCAATCGAACGGCGGCGATGGAGAGAGAAGGAAGCGCAATCGAACGGCGGCGATGGAGAGAGAAGGAAGCGCAATCGAACGGCGGCGATGGAGAGAGAGGGAAGCGCAGTCGAACGGCGGCAATGGAGAGAAAGGGAGGTGCAGTTGAACGGCGGCGAAGGAGTTGAGAGGGAGAGAGTGTCAAGAGAGTTAAGAGTTTTGTTAGGGTTTGTTTTTGAAAATGAACCGGGTAGAGGGTATATAAAGCATGGGTATTTTGCGGTTCTGATAGAGACCCGCGGGTAGATCCATATTCTACCCGCAATTATGCGGGTTTTTTTGGATCCGGTTCTTTTGAGGGTTTTTTAAAGAGTGGTGCGGGTCTATACCCGAACCACATCCTTATGGGTATGGACAGGGTCTCCAGACCCTGTCCATTTTGCCAAGCCTGCTAGTTGTCTATAATAAAATGTCTAAGATACCCCTGTGGTAGTAGGGTTATTTTCTTGTCTCCTTCCTTCTTCCCACTCATTTTTCACGACCAAACTCGTCAAATTTTTACAAAGTTTGAGAACCTCCCAGTCTATAACAGCCAACAAATTCTCTTTCATTTAAAAGCAGGCAACTTGTTCACTCCTTAAATCTTTATGGACTTTAAATTACTCATTATTCTTTATAATAACAAATATATCATGGGTTTAGAGTTTATCATGCATTTATCAATTTTTTGGCATATTTGACGATCATTAAATGATATGCTACCTTGTAATATCAAGTTTATCGTGTAATACAATGGTGGTTATTGTCCATTTAAGTCAAACAAAGCACAACCATAGTGTTTTTATGTGAAATACTTTTAAACATGCAACAACTGATTATACACTTGCTAGCGGATAAAAAGGGATTAATTAATAGTTAAAGGGGTTGCTAGGATAGTTATTTGTAATTCATCTATTACCAAAAAAGTTTGGTTTGAAAGTGGTTAAAGAGGTTTCCACTCTAGTGGTTTTAACCTTAAGAGCAAATTATAATTTAGGTTATTGGTTTGAAAATAATTGTAGATGCAGTCAAAGTTTGCTTTTAATTATAATTTAATTTAGCCTACTGCTGTTAGAAAATTCCATTAGAGTTAACCGTTGACAAATAAAAAGACCAAAATGCCCTCAACTTTTAATTATTTTTCAAAAAAGTTTTAAAAAATAATTAAAGTTTTCATTTAATTAGAAAAAATTAAAAAAATAAAAATAAAAATTCAATCTACTAGATTAGATCTCCACCATCCATCTGAATAAAAAATAAAAATTCAATCTCCACATTGAATCTCCACCATTCATCTCATCAAATGGATGGTGGAGATCCATCATTGTCAATCCACTTCCTCTTCTTTTTCCCCACCCAGAAAATCATCAACAAATTAATAAATCATCATCAACATTCTCAACAACCAATCTATCACCAAAAATCTCTTGAAAACCATCATCAACCCATCACCAATCATCAACCTCAAAAATCATCATCTACCATCACCAAAAATCCCCAGAAACCATCATCAACTTTAAACATCATCATCAACTTATCTAAAAATCAAACCAAAAACCAACCCAACATCAAATCAAACAAAAAACCAACGACAAATCATCATCAAATAGACCCAAATAAGATCTGAGTTCTGAAACGAACCTAGATTTCATCTAGGTTTGAACCCAATGAAATCTACGTTCTAGAATATTTCATCTAGGTTACGTTATAGAATATTTCATTTGGGTTTGAACCTAGATGAAATCTAGGTTTGTTTCAGAACCCAAATCTCATCTGGGTTCGTTCCAAATGAACCTAGATGAAATCTGGGTTCTATAATGAACTCATATTCCATCTTGAGTTTGATTCGAACCCAAATAGAATTTGGGTTTGTTTCAAAACCTAGATTTCATCTGGGTTTCTGGGTTCTAGATTCGTTCAAAATGAACCCAGATGAAATTTGAGTTCCATTTTAACCCAAATTAAGAAGAAGCAAAAGAGAAAAAGAAGAAGAAGAAGAAAAAGAAAAAAAGGAGCAGAAAAGGAAAAGAGAAGACAAAGAAGAAGGTAAAGAGCAAATGAATCTGGGTTCAAAAGAGAAGAAGAACAAGAAGAAGAAAAAGAAGGATGAAGAAGAAAAAAAAGCGTAAGAGAGAGACGATCTAGATAGATAGAGAGAGAGGATGTGAGTTTTTGTTTTTGTTTTTTTTTTTAAGAAAATTAAAAATAATATCAAAAATAATTTTGTCTCTATCTCAGTTAACTTTAACGGAAATTCCCTAATGGCAATAAACTAAATTGTAATTAATAGCAAACTTTGACTCGCCTAAGCGCCTAATTATTTTTAAATCGGTAGGCTAATTATAATTTACTCTAACCTTAAAGGTCCACTTGACTCGGAAAATTAGATTGAATTATTTTAATGAGATTGAATTAAATTAAATAAGATTGAATAAATTAATACTGTATTATGTTTTGTGTAGTATGAGATAAGATAAAAATAATATTATCTTTTATTTGGTAGTGGCTGAGATTATACCAACAAATACGAATAAAATAAATATATATTTTTATTTAAAACAATTAAATTAATTTGAAAATAATAGCATATTAAATTATTTTCTGAAAATAAATAAACAATATATTATTAATTTTAAATAAAATAATATTTATTTTATAATTAATAAATACATTAATTTAATCTTCAAAATAATTAAATATATTTAATATCATATATAAAAGAAAAGGAAGGAAAAAGTATGTACTAGTAAAAATGATAAAGCAAAGCCACTTGCTTTTACTATGTAGTGAGTTGAAATAAACACCATAGCTAGTTACGCAAAAGAGCATGGGATTAGTATTCCAATGAGGGGTCGATATTTAATTATTTATTGAGTTAGGTTAAATTGAAAATCTCCCAATTTGATATAAATTGAGTTGAAAATTTACAACCAACCCAACTCAATCTAATATTAGTAGGGTTGGATTGAGTTGATCAGGTTGGACATTAATGAAAATATTGAAAAATTCTTAATGATTACAAATAACATTTCTAATATTACATTATCACATATAAATTCAAACATTTCAAACATAGTTATCAGAGGTGCACGTCTGGCACCTCACATCGGCACCTCACATCAGTGAAGGCACCACTATTTGGGTGAGGCGAGCGCCTTACTAGCCGAGGTGTAGGGCGCAAGGCCTAACCTTGTCTCCCTAATGATGTTTTTGGTGGATTTTTGAAAGTTTTCAAGAAGCTCCAACAAAGAAAACAGTGTTACTAGCAACCTTTGAAGGTAAATCGAAACTCAATCTAGCAACATCACCTTGATTTGAAGGTTTTTTATGAGTTCTAACGATTTTTGGAGCTTTTTGATGGGTTGCCGCCAAGAAAAGATGCTTTTCGATGGATCGCCGGTAAGAAAGTGCTTTCTAATGGGTCAAATGTAGTAGCAAAAGGGAGGAGCGGGTGGGATCAGGTGAAGGTGTGGGTGGAAAAGATGCAACAACATTGAGTGAGGGTGGTGGTTGGGATTAAGTTTACTAAGCAAAGCTGAAGTTTTATTTATAGAAAAAATTATGAATAAGTCCTCAATGTTTGATAAAATTATCAATCAGACCATCTGATTTGAAAAACATATAAAAATCCCTACAAGTAAAATATATATATAAATCCCCAAATTTTATGATTTCATAATATTTTGAGATATTTTTATAAAAGGTGAATCTCGCACCTCAGACTCTAGGGCCCTTTGCACCTTGGTGCGCCTTATACCTTTCAAAACTATGATTTCAAATAATGATTCCAAATAAAAGTTTAAATCATAAACCGAGTCCAAAAAAATCCAATCCGTAAAGTGATTATAAACAAAAATTTAACACATTAAATAATTACAAACAAATGTTCAATCCATAATCTAGAAAGGCGCAAAAGAAAAAAAGAAACCTACTGTTGCAGATTTAAAAAATAAACAATAATCATAACACGATTGATTTTGATGCCAGGTTATTATTGCTTTACATGTTAATAGGAAATATTTATCCATCAAATAGATGTGTTTGTAACAGAAACCTCGATCAAGTAGAACGTAAATCAAGTTTTGAAGCTTGTGCGGTTTTCAAATTAAGTAAGCACCCTTCAGAAATTAATTAGTAACCACTCTACAGAAAATATCTTTACCAGAATTCACAATTAAAAATAAGTTTTATGAGATAAACAGTTAATTAAAACAATGATAGCATCATCACAAACCTAACCCATAACATTAAACAGTGAGAATGGAGCTGTCGCTTAATCCCATGACTTCATTGAAGCCTGCTCTTCCCCCACCCTGTCTCCTGGGAGTTAATCTCCACGAAAGTCATATCATAACTAATCTCGACTGTATCCTAGATTAATCTAGAAATAAAAAAACATTAAACAGTGTTTTGACGAAGTAAATAACAACTTTCTAAGCAACCTTAAAATACAAGAGCAACTTCAGATTGATTGGAAATGTCAATAATAATGACAGGAACATGATTACAAATATGTGGGTGCATATATAAAAGAGTCATATAATTTTTGCAACAATGACAGAAATATCATTAATCTTGCCCCCAAGACCACGCGTGCTGCCAGCCACCAAAGAAGCTCTAGAGAATGGAGAATCAGAATATGTATCAGAAGCATGGTAGGATGTGTACTTCGCTATTGTCGTTAGTAAGGTGCATACATTTTTAACATCTTCTGTTCTACTTAAAGTAATAAATAAGTAAATAAGAATTTAAACTAAGAACAGCAAACCTAACAAAAACAAAATGAAAAGCTAGGGTAGATAATTAAATATTAGTAAACAACAAACAGCAAATTAAACATATCCATTTTGACTCCAAAACAACACTTGAACAAACGAAATCACAAATTTTGACAACCCAACAGCCGAAAACTTATCACAAACTCAAAACAATGAAAAGGCTACCATAACCAACATATAACAAATTAAAATCAGAATTGTATGACAACCCAGATGCAGAAAACATGAAAGGCAAGAGAGAAGAGATAACAGCAAGGCTGCAGAGGAAATACGGCAAGTGGAGAGGATGTGGTCCAGTCGTGCGGAGTGACAACGGAAAGTGGCGTGGAGGAGGCCGGAGAGTGAACAGAGATGGAGTGGAGGAGGTGGAGCAGAGGGTGAACAGTGAAGGACTGAAGTGAAAGAGAAATGACAAATGGCCAGGGTTTGTGATTTTAGTTAGTTTAGGAAAACCAGATTTTAGTTCCTGAACTGCCGAAGACTATGAGTTTTTTTTTTTTTTTTTTTTTAAAAAAAAAAACTCATTTCATGAGACCCTTAAAAAAGGTACACACCACCAAGCAACGAAGACGAAGTACGTAAAAAGACCCCCTTTTTTTTTCTTCCTTGTCAAATTACAATTTAATCTACTTGTTGAAATTTATTACAAGCGAAATCATATTTTATGATTTATTATAATTTAACCTATTACCATTACAAAATCTCTGTTAAAATTAACAGATGTAGGAGTAAAATTATCTTTTAACTTTATGTTAAAATAAATTTTAAAATCATTAAAATAATAAAAAAAATTTAATCAAATGAGATTAGTTAAATTAAAAAAATTATGAAAAAAAATAGAGATCCAATGTGGATCTCCATAACCCCAAAAAAATAAAAAATTCATCTTCAACTGTGAAAAAAATAAACCATCTTCCATCAATTTCAACCACACACCTACCCACCCAAGTGTATCTATAACCATACAACACAATCAACATCATTAACACAAATATTTAGATGAACTCATAATCATTGACCCAACCATACAACAACACCTTGTACATCGCACACCTACCCACCCAGTTGATCTTCAACCATACAATATCATCAATATCATCAACCTAAATTATTCAAATGAACCTACAATCATCAACCTAACTATACAACATCATCCACAAGAATCATCAACAAAAACACCCAAAAACCACTAGCAAAATCAATCACTCAAAATCAACAAAATTAACAAAAATCACAAAAATAATCAACAAAACCTAAAAAAAATAAAAGTAAAAAAATGGTGAGGTAAAGAGAGAGAGAGAGAGAGAGAGAGAGAGAGAGACAAATCCAGATCCACCCAACACCACCACCATCTCCACGTTCACCTCCATACTAATCAAAATCAACCACCCAAAATTAATAAAAATCATCAACAAGCCCAAGCCCAAAACAATCAAGGCCAACATGTGGTTAGGGAGAGAGACCAACCCAGATTTATTTGAGTTTGAATGAACCTAGATGAATCTGAGTTCGTTCCAGAACCCAGATAAAATCTTAGTTCTATTAAACTAACCCAATGAACCCATATTCATTTGGTTTGTTCCAGAACCCAGATTTCATCCGGGTTCTATTGGAACGAATCCAAATAAAAATTTGGGTTCGTTTAAGAACCTAGATGAAATCTATGTTCGTTCAATAGAATCGAGATTTCATCTAGGTTTTTGAATGAATCCAGATTCATCTGAGTTTGATTTGAACTTAGATGAATTTGGGTTTGAAGAAGAAAACGAGGAGAAGAATAAGAAGAAGAATAGAAAAAAAGAAGAAAAATGAGAAGAAAGATGAAGAAGAACAAGAACAAGAGAGAGAGAGATGAACCATTTGGGTTCGTCATTTTTAAATATAAATTTATTTTTTATTTTAAATTTTTAGGGTTTTTTTTTTTTTTCAAATTGATTTCTATCGTCCATCTTAGGATAAATAGTGAAAATCTAATAAAAAAAGATTTATTTAATTTTTATTTAACTTTTTAAAATTTTTTTCCTAATTTATCTCCACCGTCCATCTTAAGATGGACGGTGGCGATCTAATGAAAATTTTTTATATATTCTTTAATTATTAATTATTTTTTTTCAAAATTTTTTTAAATAATTAAAAAGTGAGGGCATTTTAGTCTTTTTGTTAGTCTTCGATTAGATCTAACGAATTTTATAACGGCGATATGCTAAATTGTAATAAACCACAAAAAGTGACTGCGCCTACAATAAATTTCTAACTAGTAGGCTAAATTATAATCTGCTCTTTTTTTTTTTAGCCCTTAACAATGCTATTGATGTTAAGATTACCGTATTGCCCTGAATGAAACACTTATATTACAAAATAATTGAGAGAATCACTTCCAACCTACCTAAAACTTTAATATTCACAGGTGTATACAATTTTTTGACTTATTTGCAGTATCCTCCCCTAAACTCAGATTTCTTAGGGTCCTAGCTTTGGAATGAAAAAACTTAGTATTCCAGTCTCCAACCTTTAACCATAAAGCTCTAGATCTCTATCTCCACAAAAGTTCTTGCTGCTTTAGAATTTCATCCATCCTATCCTCCAACAACCTAATTCTATTTTAGTGGTGTTCCTCCCTAACCTATAGCACTATTAGCTTTGCCCTTATCATTTTAAGCTCAACAACTCACCTTCTTTTCGAGATCGATTCCAATTTGCCAAATTGGATGAAACAGAGTTTAAGCTACCAACTAAATCCTATACTCCATCCCATTGCACCTTGAATCCCAACTAGTGTCTACAATGAAACGACATTCATCCTTATGCGCCCGAACTTCCTCAAAATGGAACCGGTTTCCTCATGATTCCCGAATTAGAAGCAAACTTCTAGCTGACACAATTTTAGATGTGAGAATGGGAGAGTGATCTGAACCCTTTCTTTCCAAATGGATGACAGAGGCAAATATGAAACAGGAGCTCCATTGATTATTGTAAAACATTCTATCCAATTGCTCCTGAATAAGGTTATCTCACTGTTGCCTATCTAGCCGTGTGAATTAGCTCCCCTAGAAACCTAAATCCTACAACCCACAATTATTAACTACTTGTCTAAATGCTGAAATGGTCGAAACACTTCTAGGTATCGCTTTTCGTTTCTCGTCCAAACTCAACATTTCATTAAAATCTCCACCTACTAGCCAAGGCAAAGAGTTAAGATCCCAAAACCTTTTAAGAAGCTTCCATGAGTGAGTTCAGTTTACTAGTTTGGGATCTCCATAGTGTCACGACCCACACACTTCATCAAACACCTTACAAGTAATCTTCCAGCACCATAGAGGCTTTTATGATTCTAGAAGGTTCCAGACTTCTCCAGAGAGTTAGAGAAGATGGTGGAACATTATGGAAGCTTATGGAACCTTGTAGAATAGTGTAGATATTGTAATTAATGTAGTAGTTGGGTAGATTGCATATTCACCATAGGATCAAATAGATCATAGCCATTCATTTGTATAAAAGCCATCTATATATAGGGGAGGCCTCATTTGCTCTCGCACTTGTACAACATTCTTGGTAATAAAGTTATTTTCTCTCCAAAGTTCTCTTGTGCATTCTTCTTACTCTCTTTCTAGGCTTACTTAGGTGTTTCATAAGCATCTAAGGTCACACGGTTAAGGCTTCAAAAGCTAAGTCTGTGATAGTTGGTATCAGAGTTCGGTTCGCTCAACATGAAGAGTTTGAAGAAGGAAGGATGTCAAACATGACCGAGAAAATGAGGGGAAGGGATGCTAACCCTAAACCAAATGCTATAAAGAAGGGTCGTGGGCAAAACAGGTCTTGGAAGGTGATATATGCCATGGAGACTAGGATGGTCAAGGCAGAGATAGCTATTGCCGATGGTAGAGAAAAGCTAGATGAGTTGGAGCAAAACATGGAGAGACTCGATGACAGGTTGGATGGTGAAGTTGTAGAGCTGCGGGAATCCATGTTGGAGGCTTTCAACGCCGCTGTAGGCACAAGTCACCAAGAGAGTGAGGCGTTTCAAGCTAAGGTATTGGAGGCACTAGCCCAAATCTAAGCTCAAGTGATAGAACTGAGGTCGAACTTGGAAGAGACTTGTGCGGACGTGACCCTTTACAAGCATGTGATGGCTAATGGGTCACTTGGTGATGCTTATCCTTGGAAGGTGAAGACTTCAAAGCCCAAAGAGTATACGAGCAAATGGGATGCGAAAGAGTTAGACAACTTCCTATGGCACATGGAGAGATACTTTGATGGAGTGGGCATCAAAGAGGATGAAGACAAGGTAAATAATGCTACTCTTTATCTTATTGACATTGTTTCTACTTGGTGGCGCAGAAAGTATGCTGAAAGAGAACAAGGCAAGTGTGGTATTCACACTTGGGAAAACCTAAAGAACGAGCTCAAAACGCAATTCTATCCGAAGAATGTGGCTCATGAAGCTAGGAGGAAGATGAGGGAACTAAAGCATACAGGCTCACTTATGGAGTATGTAGATCAATTTTTGACCCTAATACTTCTAGATCCCTAGTAGGAGCCAAGAAGATCTATTATGCAATTTTGTGAAAGGATTGCAAAGCTGAATAGCCCTAGAATTACAACATCGAGGTGTAAAAGACATCGCCACAGCACTTACCACAGCCAAAAGCTTGACTGAGTTCCGGAAAGGGGAGTCTTCAAAGCAAAAGACACCCAAGAACAAGACTAGCAAACCCAACCATTCAAATGGTAGGGGAGCAAAAGATAAGGAGTCTAGCTCGGCAGATAAGAGTAGCAACGGGAAGTCACATTATAAGAGCAACAAGGACGATAAGAAGGATTTCAAGCCGAAGTATAATTACTACTTATGTGATGAACCATACTTGGCGAGAGATTGCCCCAAGCGTAAAACCCTTATAGCCTTGATTGAGGAGCGGAAGAAAGGCACTCAAGAGCCAAGCAACAGGGGATGTCTTCAACTCCTTAACCTATTAAAGACCACTCTTACACCAGCCACTCCTCATATCCAGTCTCTTTTGTATGTGGAAACACGCATCAATGGTAAGGATGTCCGGACGATGATAGATACCAGAGCCTCTCATAACTTCATTCGACGTGAGAAAGTCGCAAGACTAAAGTTGAAGGTGGAGAAAGGAGAAGGTTGGCTCAAAATAGTGAATATTGACTCTAAGCCACTCGACGATGTAGCTCGTGGGGTAGAGCTGCACATTGGGTCATGGAGTGATAAGACCAATTTCTTAGTCGTTCCCATGGACGGCTTTGACACAGTGCTTAGGATGGAGTTTTTGAGGCAGTTGAATGTAGTTCCATTATCTCGTTACAACTTCGTATGCATCTTGGAAGGAGGCTCGTGGATAGTTCCAACAATAGTCAAGCCTAGTGCCTTTAAGACAAGTCAACTCTTTGCCATGCAGTTCAGCAAAAGAGTAAAAAAGGTGAAGGTAACCTTCATAGCTATGATACAAGAGGTAAAGGATGGGTAGGACCAACCTCCGATTCTACCAAAAGAGATTGCACAAGTGCTCGAGGAGCATAAGGATGTGATGCCGCTCGAGCTACCCAAACGCTTACCATCTAGGAAAGAGGTGGGCCACAAGATTAAGTTGGAGCCAAGTGCTAAACCACCCGCTAAGGCTCCATATTGAATGTCTCCATCAGAGTTAGCTGAGTTGAGGAAACAGCTAAAGGAGTTGTTAGAGGCGAGGTACATTCAACCTTCAAAGGCGCCATATGGAGCTCCGGTGCTGTTTTAGAAAAAGCATAATGGTTCGTTGCGACTATGCAACGACTACCTGAACTCTCAATAAGGTAACCATAAAGAACAAGTATTCTATTCCTCTTATTACTAACTTGTTTGATCAACTAGGCCAGGCTAAGTACTTCTCCAAGCTGGATTTGAGATCGGGCTATTATCAAGTCTGAATAGCAGAGGAGGATGAATAGAAAACCATTTGTGTGACACGGTATGAGGCTTATGAGTTTCTTGTCATGCCTTTTGGCCTTACAAATGCCCCACTATCTTCTGCACTCTCATGAACAGGATTTTTCAACCGTACTTAGACCAGTTTGTGGTGGTGTATTTGGATGACATCGTAGTATATAACAACTCATTGAAGGAGCATGCTCAACATTTACGGACTGTGTTCAAGGCATTAAAGGAGAACGAGTTGTATGTAAAAGAGGAAAAGTGTTCGTTTGCGCTATAGGAAGTTAATTTCTTTGGCCATCAAATCTCACAAGGCAAACTATTTATGGATAAAACCAAGGTGAGGGCCATCGAGGAATGGGAGTCACCTACCAAGGTGTCCGAGCTAAGGTCTTTCTTAAGGTTGGTTAACTATTATCGACGATTTATCAAAGGCTACTCAAAAATTACTACCCTACTTACCAATCTATTGAAAAAGAATTTAGACGTGGGCATGGTCGGAGAAGCACCAACAAGCGTTCAAGTCCTTGAAGCTAGCTATCATGGAAGAGTCGGTATTAACCGTACTAAACCACACTCTACCATACGAGGTACAGACGGATGCCTCAAATTTTGCTATTGGTGGAGTACTGATGCAAAATGGACACTCGATTGCTTATGAGAGTCGGAAGCTAAATGAAATGGAGTGGTGCTATACCATCCAAGAAAAGGAGATGACTGCCATCATCCATTGCTTACGGACGTGGAGACATTACTTGTTGGGGTCTAAGTTCGTGGTAAAGACGGACAATGTGACTACTAGTTATTTTCAATCACAAAAGAAGCATAGTCCCAAACAAGCTAGGTGGCAGGATTTCTTGGCGAAATTTGATTATGTGTTAGAGTACAAGCCTGAAAAAGCCAACGTGATGGTCGATGCTCTTAGTCGGAAAGTTAAGTTAGCCGTTATTAGCAAGGTGCAAGGCTACTTACTCAACTCCATTAAGGAGGGCATGAAACATGATCGTACAGCCAAACAACTTGTATCACTAGTAGCTGAGAGGAAGTCGAGAAAGTTTTGGGTGGATGATGACATTCTCTACACAAAAAGACGATGGATCTATGTGCCAAAATAGGGAAACCGCTGCCGAAATTTGATAAAGGAGTGCCACAATACAAAGTGGGCGGGTTACCTAGGGTAAAAACATACGAGGGCTCTATTGGAAAGCAAATATTTCTTGCCCAACATGCGGGACGAGATTGAGATGTATGTGAAGACATATCTTGTTTACCAATAAGACAAGGTGGAGAACCAAATCCCAACAAGTTTGCTAAAGCCATTTCCCATACCAACAAGACCATGGGAAAGCATATCCATGGATTTTATTGTCTCTTTACTAACATCCGACGGGTGCAGTACAATCATTATGATGCTTAATCGTCTTTCAAAATATGCCACCTTCATCCCAGTCCTTAAGGAGTGTACCGTGGAGGTGATGACAAGGTTGTTATTTAAGCATGTGGTGAAGTATTGGGGGTTACCAAGATCAATCATAAGTGATATGGACTCTTGATTCACAGGGCGATTCTGGACCGAGTTGTTCAAGTTGATAGGTTCAGAACTTCACTTCTCCACTAGTTTCCACCTACAAACGGATTGCCAAACAGAGAGAATAAATTCATTGTTAGATCTTTACTTACAGCACTTTGTGAGTACCAACCAACATGATTGGGTTAAATTGCTAAATATAGCTTAGTTTAGCTTCAACTTGCAAAGGAGCGAAGCAACTAACCGCAGTCCTTTTAAGATGGCTACGGGTTAACAGCCTTACACCCCACACACTTTGGTAGCCAAGTATACAGGAAGAGGGTCCAGCTGCATTCAAGGTTGCTAAATCTTGGCATGAACAAGCCGATATAGCATGTGCGTACTTGGAAAAAGCAACCAAGAAGATGAAGAAATGGACGGACAAGAAACGGAGACATGTCGAGTACAAGGTAGGAATATAGTGCTAGTACGAATTCTTCCCACACAACACAAGTCCACTTGTTCCTTACACAAAGGACTCATCCGAAAGTATGAGGGACCATTCCCTATAGTAAAGAAAGTGGGCAAAGTTGCTTATAAGGTAGAACTTCCCTTGAGACTTAGGCTACATCTGGTCTTTCATGTTAGCTACTTAAAGCCCTACCATGACAACATAGAGGATCCATCAAGGGGCACACCAAATCGGGTACCTTTGGGCACTTTCACAACTTATGACAAGGTAGTTGAATACATCATGGCTGATCGTGTGATACGAAGACCAAGCTATCCACTAAGTCGTGAATAGTTAGGCAAATTGGGAACCCGAGAATGCATTATGGCAGTTTCAAGAACAGATCTGACCATTGTTTTAAAAGGCACACGTAGGTGCCGGGTGACGCGAGGCACCGTTTCGACGCCTGAACGGCGGCCAGGCGCAGATACGCAATGCTTAGGCTGCATCAGACGCCCTTGTAAGTGACAACATTTTTTTTTTCTCTGTCATTTCTACCCTAATCAGCCTCCCTCTCTTCACGACCTCACCCCGACCCAAAGCCACCCATTCCTGTTCTCCGACCGTCCTTCAACAGCCATCCGCCCGTTGATCCGCCATGTCCAGGTCGCTGATCTACCTTTTTCGGCCACCGGTGACAGTCCTCTCTTCTCCTCTCAACAGTTTCAATTTTTTCCACACCAAAAGACCTCAAGTAAGTCATTTTTCTCTCTTCTCTCATCTTTTCTTCAATCTTTTCTTCAATTTCTTCATGGTTTATTGTTGGTTTATATGTTTGTATGCTTGGATGATGTTTTTTGTTTTCTTCTTGGTTTATTTGTATGATTTTCTTGGGTTTCATGGGCTGTTATACACTGTTATGTTTGTGTGTGCTTTGCTGCCTCTGTTTTTGTTTTTGTTTTTTTTTTTTTTTTTGTTTTTCTGTTTGCTCCATCATCCTGCTACTAGTTTTGTTTGTTTTTTCCGTTTGCGACTTTGTTCCATCATGCTGCCTTTGTTTTTGTTTTTTTTTTTTTGTTTTGTTTTGTTTTTTTTTTTTTTTTTTTTTTTCCGTTTCCTCCATCATGATGCTAACCTGCTATTGTTTTTGTTTTTTTGTTTGTTTTGTTTTTGTTTTATTTTTTTTTTTTTTCTGTTTGCTCCATCATGCTGCTATTGTTTTTGTTTTGTTTTTCTGTTTACTCCATCATGCTGCCACTGTTATTGTTAAAGACTTAAAGTTGCATTCTGTGGTTGAACTTTGAAAGCTTAAGTTGAATAATAATGTGAATGAGTTGTTATACACTGTTATATATGTTTGTTTTTATTGTTCGATTGAAGTTTAATGTATGAAATATGAATGTATGTTTGTTTTCTTTTCAACAGCTAACTCTTGCGCAAACACAATGTCAAGTAGTACCAAATCATCCGATCCTGCATGGAATTATGTTGAGTTGCCGGATTTGAAGGATAAAAATGCTATAAAATGTAAATTTTGTGGGAAAGTCACAAAAGGAGGGATATATCGAGCAAAACAACATTTAGCGGAGGGGTTTAGGAATGCTAAAAGTTGTGTACGTTGTCTAGAATCGATAAAACAAGAGATAAGAGACTACTTGCAAAAAAGAAAGAATGATAAGGATCATGAGCAGAATATGGAACTGCCACTTGAGTTTGAAATAGGAGAAAATTATGATGATGAGCCGCCAGTAAACCGACTATAAGTAAAAGAAGAAACTATAGTGCATTTGATATTGGTGGAGCTAGTTTTAAAGGCCAAAACAAAAGGGTTCATTGGGTGTCTTCTATGCCCCCAATCTAGAAGAAACTATAAGGAAAGCCAAAGAAAAACAATTAAAGTTGAATGAGATGGACAATACAGCTAGAAAGGAGTTGAGAGGTTGAACTTGTACGTTTTTTGCTAGATGGATGTATGATGCAGGCATTCCATTTAATGTTGCATCATATGATAGCTTTAAAGCTTTTGTGGAAGCAGTGGGCCAATATGGTCCAGGTATGAAGCCATCTACTCCTCATGAAGTTAGGGTTTGTCTTTTGAAGCAAGAGGTGGAAAACACCCGTAAGATTATGAAAGATCACGAATAGGCGTGGGCTCAATATGGATGCTCAGTGTTATCAAACGATTGGAAGGATTGGAGAGAGAGGACATTGATCAACTTCTTAATCAACTCTCCTAAAGGAAGTATGTTTTACAAGCCTGTTGATGCCTCTTGCCTATGCAAAGACTGGTGAGAAGATGTTCGAATTATTATGTGGCATTGTAAAAGAGATTAGTGTAAGCAATGTCATTCAAGTGGTGACGGATAGTGCTTCAAATAATGTTTTAACAGGTATGTAATTTATTTTTGTATTATGATTATAAATAAAATAATTTGAATTTAAATTAGATGTGTATTACTATTACTACTAAGTACTAACTAATATTTTTTTTGTAAATGATAGTAGGGAAATTATTGGAGGCAAAATATCCTATACTTTTTTGGACACCATGTGCAGCTCATTGTATCGATTTGATTTTGAAAGATATTTTCAAGGTACCCAATTTGAAGAAAACATTTGAGAGAATAGTAATGGTGAGCAGCTATATCTATACCTGTTTTGGTTTGGTAAACATGTTAAGAAAGTTTACCAACAACAAAGAGTTGCTTAGGCCAGCAAAAACAAGGTTTGCAACTGCATTTATCACTTTGGGCAGAATGCACAAGCTGTAAAATAACCTTAAAAAAATGTTTACCTCTGATAAATGGAGTACAAGCAAGTAGGGAAAAGAAGCGGGGGGTAAAAGGGCGCTAGAAGTGATTTTGATGCCTACTTTTTGGAGTGATGTGGTGTTTGCTCTCAAGGTGACTGGTCCACTAGTACGTGTACTTCGCTTAGTGGATGGTCAGAGGAAGCTGACTATGGGATATATTTATGAGGCCATGGATAGAGCCAAAGAAGCCATTGCTGCCTCTTTGCATGAGGATGAGGCTAAGTGTGAGTCTATCTTTCGAATCATTGATAATAGATGGGATATTCTGCTTCATCGCCCTTTGCACGCTGCCGGATTGAACTAGAACCCGAAATTTTATTATAAGTCTAAAGATGAAATTCATGAAGATGTGAAAATAGGCTTCTATAAATGTATAAAAAGGTTGGTACCGGATCCTAAGATTCAAGACCAAATTGATCATGAGCTTCTGAAGTATTGGAATGCGGAGGGGCTATTCAGAAACTACATGACCATCAGAAAGAGAGTCGAGAAATCACCAGGTATATATATCACATCCTATTAAATTAAATCAAATAAACATAATATTAAAGATTAATCATTATTTATTAATCTATGAATTTTAATG
This sequence comes from Nephelium lappaceum, assembly GCA_021234005.1. Lineage (NCBI taxonomy): Eukaryota > Viridiplantae > Streptophyta > Magnoliopsida > Sapindales > Sapindaceae > Nephelium > Nephelium lappaceum. The sequence goes on from CM038004.1 coordinate 12,553,898, forward strand.
GACAGCTGAATGGTAGAATGCATATGGAGATTCAGCACCTACATTGAAGAAATTTGCAATCAAAATTCTTAGCCTCACTTGTAGTTCTTCTGGGTGTGAACGTAATTGGAGTGTATTTGAAAATGTAAGTATATGTTCTTATAATTTTTTTAAGCAGTTCATTTATTAAATGTATCTTTTATCATTCCTTGATTTTTTTTTTTTTTTTTACAAAAATTCTTGCAGCTTCATATTAAACGGAGAAATAGGCTTGCTCAAAGTCGTTTAAATGACTTGGTATTTGTGAAATACAATAGAGCCTTGAGGCATCGGTATGAAATACGTGATACAATTAAGCCTATCATGTTGATTGACATTGATGAAAGCAATGAATGGTTAATGGGGAAGCTTGATCAGGAGGATGATGAGAATGTTTTTTCGGATGATGATGGGTTGACATGGAGGAATGTTGCTATGGCTACAAGAGTTGGAGAGCCTAATTATAGATTTAGATCAAAATTGGGTTCCTTCATCAAGACGGCCAACGAAAACAAGTACAAGGCAGTCAATTGTTGAGGAAGAAGAAGAGGAACATCAAGAGTCAATTTCAGAAGAAGAAGAGAGAGAGGGAGAAGGATTTTCAGAGGAAGAAGGAGAAGATGAAGAGATGGGAGAGGAGGATGGGGATCTTGATGATGACTTGGACTTGGAGGATGATGATTGATTGAACATTATGAATGAACTTTTTTTGTGACTAGTGCTAGTGACTAGTTTTTGTTTGTATAATTGCATTATGATGATCACTTATGCTTGATGTTGTTTCCCTAGGCCCTAGGCCTGAACATTTAGTTAGTTCTTAGTTGAACTTTGATGATGATTTTTGTTGTTTGCCTAGGATACTTAGTCGTTGAACTTTGATGATGACTTATGATGATGATTTTGCTTATAATTAATGATTGGATCTTTATTTTGTTGAATTTTATCTTATTATTGTTTACTGTTTATGAATTTACAATATTTTGAAGTTTTTTTTTTTTTTTTTTTAAGTGTGCTTTGCCTTGCACCTTCGCTCCTTGCGCCTCGGGCTCCACAGCCCTTTTGGGCCTCAGTGCGCCTTGCGTCTTTTAAAACTATGGATCCGACGGTTCTGACAAGAAGGTGCTGAACGTGACGAAGACGTCACACATCTAGGTGGGGGAGAATGTCACCACCCGCACATTTCATTGAACACCTTACATGCAATCTCCCAGCACCATGGAGGCTATTCTGATTCTAGAAGTTTCCAGACTTCTCCAGAGAGTTAAAAAAGATGGTGGAACATTATGGAAGCTTATGGAACCTTATAGAATAGTGTAGATATTGTAATCAATGTGGTAGTTGGGTTGATTGCATATCCACCGTAGGATCAAATAGATCTTAGCCATTCATTTGTATAGAAGCCATCTATAAATAGGGGAGGCCTCATTGCTCTCCCAACCAAACAATTGCATAACATTCTTGGTAATAAGGCTCTTTTCTCTCCAAAGTCCTCTTGTGCATTCTTCTTACTCTCTTTCAGGGCTTATTTAGATGTTTCACAAGCATCTAAGCCGCACGGTTGAGGCTTCAAAAGCTAAGTCCATGACAATAGAAACTAGTAAATCTAAAAAAAAAACTCATACTCCCCTTTAAAAGCGAATCTATGTAACCCATAGAGCAGGATTAGATTGAAAGATCAACTTCATTTTTTCCAAAAAAGCACCAACCTACCACCCAAGCCCACTCTATCTATGGCAAAAGCACAAAAAAAAAAAACCAAAAACTAACATTAACCTTTAGACTTATTCTTTTTTAATCTAGTTTCCGCCAGGAAAACTATTTCTGGGCTTTCCCTACGAATAATCTCTCATAGCACATAGATTGTTCGAGGATTCCCCGACCCCCGAACATTCCAACAAAGGATTTTCATTGTGGTAGGCGGTATTAGAGTCTAGCCACCGCTGTTTGAGAATTTATTGTGTCATGCCTACCCTTCTTGGAGCTGTTACTATCTTTAAGCTCTGCCTTTGCTAACCTTTTCTCTTTAATTGTTTTTAATGTTTCAGGACCAGTCTTAAAGATACACTTCCTAGCACACCTTTTCCATTTCTTCCCCATTGAAAGGTAAGCCTTTGAAGTCTTATTTTCTGCTTGCTTGGTTTGAGTTTGCTTACCCGTCTCAGCCTAAGTTAATTGACCTGTCAAGTGAGTAGGTAAATGATAAATGGAGTCATCAAAGTGGTCCCCATCCATTACATTATCTGAAGAATCCTCTACTAAGGTTGGTTGAGTTGTCATAAGGGTCATCTCCATGGTGGCACTTTGAGGAATAATAGAGGGACTAGGATCCATCTCTATTTTTGTTATAACTCTATGGTCTGTGCTCTTTGGACTTTTGTTAAACACTTGGGGTACATCTTCTGACTAAGTTGTCTGATTTTTATACAATAGATTGAAGGATGACCCCTTAATCCTGATAATACCTCCACTTTGAGATTTGATCATAATGGTGACCTTCTTTCCATCTTACGTTGACCACTTGAGTTGAAAAGCTTTGTCTGAACCTGCTAGAATGAACGTGATATCCATATTTTCGAAAACCAAGCACAGGTCCCCTTCCATGTTAATAGGAGTTGTATCACCATTTTTTACTCAGAGAGGCATTAATCTCTGGAGGGGTTTTTGAAGTTTCCTTCCCCTGTTTAGCCACTTGAGCCCAAAGGGATGTAGTTTGTTCAGTTGACCTTGTCTCAATTCCAAAATTGTTCCTAGGTTGAGGTGGCCTTTGAAGCACGCAACCATGGTCCATAATGCAATTTATTTGCATCTTCGATGCCATTAACATTGTTTACGTATTCTCGTAACAAGTAACCCAATTTACCATAGAAGTAACAAAAATTGAGCAGACATTCGTACCTTAGTTCGATCGAGCAGAGCTCTTTCGGAACACCCATGAGAACTCTCAATTCATGTTTCAGAGGCTTTATGATATCCATCTCCACTTTAACCAGTAAAAACTTTCCAATATAGTCTCCATTATCACCTGGATCCACATCGATTACTCTCCTTATCATAGCACCTAACACTTTTCCCATTTCTTTGTTCATGCAGGCAAGATGGAGTTCATGTAACTGGATGCATAATGGAGAGTATGAAAAATCTATTGTTTCCACTTTCCCTAAACCTCAGGCTTCTGTGAGCACTATCAAGCTTTTGTCAAAACTCCAAGGTCTACCTTCTAACACCCTTTTCTTATCCCACACACAACCAAATTGGAAAACAAACACATTTGATCATTCTACCTCAATCTCTATCTCTTTTTTGGTTCTTTATATTTTGGGGATAGTGTTTTGAATAGCCTCTCTATTTATCTCCTTATTGGTGATCACCTTGCCCAGAGGCACTGAGAGACTATTTTCAATCCTGTTTGTTAGGCTATATCGCCCACTATTTCAATAGGGCCATTTTCATCAGTGAGAGAGAGCTTCGCATAGTGGCTAACTAAATCCTCTGAAATCATTGTGTCAATACTAACTACTAGCTACAAAACACTCAGGTCAGGTGGTGGCTACAAACAGGGGTATGGTTGCTACTCCAAAAGATTCGTTCAGTTGGTTAAGCAAAATCTAGGTTAGAAGCTAAGAAAGACTTAATTTGTTTTCAACCTGGCTCATTTTTTTTTTTTTAATTAGAGCTTTGCAAAGACATTACATGGGTATTTGTAAAGGCTCTAAGTTAGCTACTCAAACCAATTTTGAAAGGCTCTTACAAGCATCTAAGTGACAGGGGGCAAGTGAGGTGGTTTAAGGGAGCCTCTTTATGGACCACGTGTCCTTCATTTGATGACTAGCATGACTCCAACGCAAGCTCCCCATATAAACATATATTTTTAATAGGAGAAACTTCATTTTACTTGTTAAGGTTTTAAAAAATATTAAGTTTTTAAAATTCTTTTGGAAATAACTTTTTTTATCCCTAACTTTTCTTAAAGTCTTCAAAAAAGTTCAAACTGTCAGTCAACTGACAGTCAAACTAAACAAAAAAATGAAAAAGATTTAATTACCCATCATAACTTAAAATGATTGTTTTACCCCTAATAAAATCATAATATTATACATCATTTGACCAATAAAAAACTGACACGTGCATAATAATATGATTATATTTTTATTAAAAAATCTGATTTTTTTAAATTAAAAAATAATTGTAAAAAAAAAATCAGAAAAAAAAAACTAACCTAGGAAAAATAAATTTGATTAATGTTTCCATCTATCTTCCATCCAACCATTAAAAATATTTACTTAAAAAACAAAACAAGTCTTTTTTCTCTTTGAGAAAAAAAAAAAAAACAAGTTAATTTTAAAAATTTAAATCAATGGATTTCATTTTTTTCCTTTGATCTGGAAATCATTACCGCTATCGAAGAAATCATTGCCGCTCCCACCTCCACCGTCTGTAAACAACTTGCTTTTGACTTTATCTGCCCCACACACTTAATGGCTGATCTCTAGGACTCAATCTGCTGGGGAATCCATGCCAATCTCCACTTCCCTGATCTCTACTTTGACGTCACCACTGCCACCGTCTGTGTTTGCGATTGTTTACGTTGTAAAAGTTGTTGCTTCAAGGAAGGTGAAGGTTATCAGGAATGGATGATTGTTGATGATGTGTGGATTGATTAGGTGTTGATGATTTTGTATAGATTGTTAAACAAATGATTGGTTGTTGATGATTTTTAGATTAGGTGTCATTGTTGACGATTGTGGTTGGTGCAATAGGTGATTGCGATGGTGGCTAAGGATGTTGAAAATTTGGGTTATTATGTTAAAGATTGAAGGATCTGGATTGTTTTTCCTTTTTTTTTTTTTTTTTTTAAAAAAAATTTGGTTTCTATTAAGTTTAGATCGAACCCAGATACTTCATCTAGGTTGGTTATAAGCCCTCATGTTTTGTAATTTTTTTTTGCTAAACCGATTTTGATGTTGTCGTTCTTAATGTTGTTATTATGAAAGATGATGAGGTTGATGATGTTGTAATATTGTTAATGATATTGATGAACGGGCTTCATGACCTTGAAGATGGTGAAGATCCACCAGTGGATCTCCACTGTCCATCCATGGTGGATGAATAGAGGAGATCCAATCTGGTCGATCTTCCTTTTTTTTTTTTTCAGTTTTTTTATAAAATTAATTTTATGTATATAATAAATTGTTTAAATTAATTTTTTTTTTATTTTTTTTATATATTTATAATCCTAGTAATTTATATGTCACAATCTTAATGTCTCATATGAGAAGACCATCTTACCCTTCTCACCAAATAATCTAGCACCGTTAACCGTCAATTGATTAACGGTTTGGATTTTTTTACAGAGTTTTGGAAAAGTTATGGATAAAAAGAACTGTTTTCAACAGAGTTTTAAGAAGTTGATATTTTTCAAAACCTTAAGGACTAAAATGAAAATTTCCCTATTTAATATAATATTTTAACATTTTAACATAATAATACTTATACATTACACAACATAATATAAAATTTAATAATCAAACTTATATTAATAAAATGTTAAAAAAAAACATATATCAATAAATTACATTCTTAAAAAGACATGAAAAAGGGACCCAATGGTCCACTCCGGTGATGAGAGTTTGACCCATCCATACCTTGTTTAAGGTCATGGGTTCAATCTCATATTACCTTATTGTGGACAATTTTCTCACATGTTATGAATAGCTTTCTTCGAAATCTAGGAGGTGATATCTGTACTACACTTTAAAGTCATATCTCGACTGATCCCGGTTGCTATATGGATATCTTCCACTATTTCAACAAAAAAAAAAAAAAAAAGACAACAAAAGACAAAAAAAATGAGAAGACATGAAAAAGAAAATTTATGGACTCCGTCACTCATAGTATCATAATATTAAAAAAAATCATCAATTATTCATTCTCTTTCACTACTTATTGCTTTACCAGTAAATTTATAAAATTAATAAGAATTGATTACAATGAAAGTATCTGATAAATTGATTCCTATTTAGTTAGAATTCAACATCACTTACATAAAAAGGTTTAACAAAAGTTTTCCCAGTGAAATGAATTTCAATCAATTAATAAATAAGATATAAAGTTATCACTGATCAAAGGATAGGGTAATTTATTTGCTGCTTGATTAATCATTTAGCGACCCAACTATAATATTCCATTCCACCATCCATAGTCTCTGGACTCTCTGGACTATATAAATCATTGAAAACAAATTTGCAAATCACACGTCCGTTGTTTCTAAGAATCAGTTCCCCATTCATTAAAAAACTAAAAATTACTAGATATGTAATTTGTAATCAAAAGCAATAGTAAAACATTAGTACAAGAATACTCTGTTTCAACATACTCCGTCATATCAGAATTTATCAGCCCTAAAAATTCTACATGAGCTTCCTTTTAATTGAAGTCCTTCAGGAAAACAATGTAATTCCAGGGATCAAAGTTGACAAGGGCACTGTTGAGTTGGCAGGAACCAATGGCGAGACCACGACACAAGGTTTTGACTCGTTGGGTGCCCGGTGCCAGCAGTACAATGAGGCTGGAGCCAGGTTCGCCAAGTGGCATGCTGTCCTGAAAATCGGCCCCAACGAGTCATCCGAATTGTCAACCCAGCAAAATGCACAGGGCCTGGCGCGCTATGCCATCATTTGCCAGGAAAATGGGCTGGTCCCCATTGTTGGACCAGAACTGATGGGAACCATGATATCAAAAAATGTGCTGCTGTGACTGAAATTGTGCTTGCAGCAGTTTACAAGGCCTTGAATGATCAACCATATTCTGCTTGAAGGCACATTGCTGAAGCCTAACATGGTCACTCCAGGATCTGATAGCCCAAAGGTAACACATGAACCTTATAAAGCATATCAAACACTTTAGTTTGTCATGTCAACGGAATCCATCTTGGCTCATAAACTTAAAAAATTATTTTAAAATGATTAAGTACTTGAACATAATTCAATATATACAAATGACACTTTAGCTCTTAAGTTATCAAATATATAAAAATTCAATCACATAGAATTCATTTTATGTTTTTTTTTTTCTTTCACATCTCTAGAATTTACTATTATAAAATTATTACTTTGACCTAGCAATTGCAATTAGATTAACTCAAAATTTGTTGAATTTTTGTTTTTAAAGCATTGTGTTGCTTTTAAAGGTGGCACAAGAGGTTATAGCTGAGTACCCAATGGCAACATTTCGCTAGATTGTTCCACCAACGGTGCCAGGGATTGTGTTCTTGTCCAGCAGGCAAAGCAAAGAGGAGGCAACAGTGAACCTAAATGCCATGAACAGGCTAGAGGTGTTAAAGCCAATGGACACTCTCATTCTCATTTGGATGAGCCCGTCAACAAAACACACTCAAGACGTGGGGTGGAAAGAAAGAGAATGTAGCCAAAGCTTAGAAGGCATTCCTAGCTAGGTGCAAGGCAAATTTCTGAGGCCACCATTGGCAAGTACACTGGCTCTGGTGCTAGCGGATCGGCTTTAGAGAGTTGACTACCATCTATGTTGAATTCACATAGATATATTCGAAAAACCCACATTATAACATCAAGCCATAAAAATTTGTACAAAAGTAGTGACACAAGTTCAAAATTAAGATAGCGAATAAACTTTATGGAATACATAAGTGCTTGTAGCATGGCCTCATTAACAGGAATTTAGGCCTCGAGGGATTCTCATGAATAACTGCATTAAATGAATACATACAAATTCAAATCACAAAACTAAGTCGGTCCACATTCACATGACTGTCATTAACATGCATCAAGAGAGAACTTAAGCATACAATTCAGGTATCTCATGTGCTGTTGCATTTTTTTTGCGCACGTCAACGATTCCAACCATTTCACGTAGAAACAAGTTTGAACTGCCACATTGTGGTCCTGGCCACAGAGCTAGGGGAATATGCTCTGAAAGCTCACCGTAGAGGGTCCATCAATCATTGTCTTTGATCTCTACATACATTATAAGACTGTTCTTATTACAGGATTTATCAGAATATCCTAAACAAAATAAGAGATAAATTAAGTAGACATTACATGCAAGAAAGAAGGTAATAATGCTAGAAAAGTAAGAAAAGAAAACCGCATAAAGGCAGAAGAAAGAAATTTGCATACCATGATGAAGCAAATTTTCAGGTATGTCACGTGCTATTGCAATCTTATGTGTGCATCAACTATTCCACTGTTTATTCTGCCTCAACAATGCTAGAGGAAGCATCACTCAAATGCTACCCTCTTATTGGAATGATTCATAAGATGATAGAAAGATCTAAAATTGAAAACAACAGCAGGGCAAGATGGTTGATCAATACAGGAGGATATTTGTCAATGTGAGATCAGGGAGGTTATAGGGATGATAAGATGAACTGCCTTGAGCACTATGTCAGTTTTGTGCTGATGCAGGCTGCATCTCAGACATCATGGAAACAGGGATGATAGATCATAACAAATGTCCTGTGATACATAGTAAGATCAGAAAAGATAAGATTGATAATCCTATATAGGCATTTCACTAAAATTGCATTGCAATTGAGAAAATTATGTACACATAAGCAAATAAATGTACATTATCAGAGATGACAAATGAAGAATAAAATGTGTGCTGACATTACAGTATATCTGCAGAGAATAATGAAATTCAAGGGCTTTGGATCTAAGGCTAAGAGAGTTGAGAGTACCTAGCCTAAATCTTGTGGCATTGTCCAATAAGGATAAAGAAACAATTCATTCATTCAAGAATCACTAAACAAATCATAGTTTCTTCTCATAATTTATAAATGAATCCTAAGTTATAGTTGACTAGGCAACCCAATAACAACATTCCAATGAATTTAGATTGCATTTGTACACATAAAACTAGTAGCTAATTTTGGTGAAAAACACAAATTAGCGACAATACCAATAGTCTTGTAAAATGCAAATGATTTGGGAATATCAAACATTAAAGATTATATATAATATCAAGATTAAAAATGCGTACATGAAGTTAAGGAAGAACCACGTAAATGAAGAATTTTAGAAACTTTGATGCTTGCAAACACAACCTTCATTTAGTCCTCCTCATCCATAAGCTCAAAAGATTATTTGAAAAATATCTAGATGTGCATACCAATGATAATAGAGAGTACATTTAATATATATGATATCAAAAACTACAATAAAACAAGTTTCTACCACCTAAGTTCACTTATTACCTTTTGTCCATAATAGTTCAACTATCATCTGACTGAACACAATCAATGTTTTGAAAGGCGAGGTGAGATGGCGCCTTAAGGCGCCGTCTCACCGCCTTGGTGGCTTCGGCGCCTCAAGGCGTCCAGTTTAGGCGAAAATAGTGAACAGAACCGTCTTGGACGCCTTGAGGCTACCGTGTTAGCCTCGCCTGAGACCGAGGGGGTCTGAGGTGGGTGAAGGGCAAAAAGGTAATTTCAACAATTTTTTTCCCCTTTAAAAGCCTAACTCACTTCACAATCGGGCAGCCAACCTCTCTCGCCTATTTTTGTGTGGTTTTCATGCTTTTCTCTCATTTTGGTGTGATTTTCTCTTCAAATCCTCTCCGTCCATCACTAAAATCCTCCTCTTAAGTCACTAAAAGCCTCTTAATTCGGGTTCTTTCAAGATCCAACGCTGGTAGCTAGCTCTCTCGAGTCTCAAATAAGTTTCTTTCAACTTCTTTCGACCTTAAACTTGATATACAATGGGTTTGTACAATGGTTCTTGGTTAAAATGCTGAATTTCAGCTTGTATGCTATATATTTTTGCATGTTTACTTGTAAGTTTGTTGTTGCATGCATTTTACTTAAAATACAATGGGTTTGTACAATCGGTCTTGGTTAAAATGCTGAATTTCAGCTTTTATGCTATATATTTTTGCATGTTTACTTGTAAGTTTGTTGTTGTATGCATTTTACTTTTCATTTTGTATATTAGGATATAATATATTGTTGTTTTGGCTGTTATATATGTGTTAAAAACAGTTACATATTAATGGTTTTGTATATTGTTGTTTGTTGTTTATTGTTTTGACAGTTTTGTATATTGTTTTTTGTTGTTTACTTGTAACTTGTAAGTTGTTTTTGTACACGATTTGTTGTAGATTTTGTGTGGAATGTCGAACCGAAAATATCCGGCTTGGAAGTATGGGAATGAGGTTGAATTGGATGCACGGAAGCCATACAAGTATGTCCGCTGCATTTTTTGTGACAAAATAATCACAAGGGGAGTGTTTAGGTTGAAAGAGCACCTTATGGGTACTCATGGGAATGCAGCCCCATGTGAAAGGGTTACCTCGGGATAAAATTAAGAAGTATATGGCTAAAACTAAACATGACAAAAAGCAGTCTCAATTGGAACGGGAAGAACGACTTGATAGCTCTATCAACTTCAGCACTCCTCATTCATCTACAGGAGGTTTAAACATTGGTTCTATGACCCAAAGAGGAATCAGAGGGCCAAAGGATAGGTTTTTGAGTAAGGGGGGAAAGAATGATGTTTAGTTGGAGGGACAAAGACCATCTATAGAAGGTGAAAGAGAGGCATGTTATCAAACATGTATGGACATTAGTAGGTTCTTCTTTGAGAACGAGATTGCATTTAATGTTGTCCAGAGTCATTCGTTCATTAATATGCGTCGATCAATTGGCAATTATGGACGTGGTTTAAAACCTCCTACACTACATGAGATGTGCACTAAGTTATTGAACGACGAAATAGCGAACACAGTGGCTATTGTTGATGACATAAAGAAGACATGACCATAGACAAGGGTGTCAATATTGTCGAATGGTTGGAAAGATATAAGAGGAAGACAATTGGTGAACTTCCTTGTAAACAATCCGTATGGTACAATTTTTTTAAAATCAGTTGATGTAAGTAATGTGGTGAAAGATGCAAATTTGATGTTTAAGCTACTAGATGATATAGTTGAAGAAGTTTGGTGAAGATCTTGTTGTTCAAGTAGTGACAAATAATGTGTCCAATTATAAAAAAAAACAGGTGACATGTTGATGGCAAAGAGAAAATGTCTATGGAGGACGTCTGTGCTGCTCATTGCATTGACTTAATGCTTAAGAAAATTGAAGAACTTCCTTAACATAAATGTGCCTTGTTAAAAGCAAAAAGGGTTAGTAATTTCATCTATAATCATGGGTGGGAATTGGCCTTGATGAGAAGCTATACAAACAAAGAGTTGGTTCATCCTGCTCTTACAAGATTTGCGACTACATACTTGACTTTACAAAGTATGTACAATCTAAAGAAGCCATTGGAGACAATGTTCAGTTCAAAAGAGTGGTAGGAGAGTACTCGGAGTAACAAATCAAAGGGAAAAGCAGTAAGAGACATCATATTTAGGGATAGGAGCTTCTGGAGTAGTATTGCTTATGCATTGAAGACAACTAAGCCCATTGTGAATGTGTTGAGGATGGTGGATTTTAAAAAGATGCCTACAATGGGATTCATTTATGATGCCATTAATAAAACCAAAGATGAAATAGCCAGAAACTTTGAAGGTGATTTAGGAGCTTACAAGGAGATATGAGACATTATTGATGAGAAATGAGAGTTTTAGTTGCACTGCCATTTGCATGCAGCTGCTTACTTTTTGAATCATCAAATCTATTATAATGAAAATTGTTTCGAACATCTAGAGAGTAAGAGGAGGTTTGTTATGTGTGGAGAAACTTATTGCCAATGAGGAAGATAAAATTAAGGCTCATGCTTAAATGGATGTGTACAACCAAAAACAAGGGATGTTTGGATATTCATTGGCAAAGAGTACTGTGTACAAACGTAGCCCTGGTATGTGAAGTTCTCCTAATTCCTAATTTCTGTATGAAATTTGTGGTATTCTCCTAATTCCTAAATGATTATTTGCAGCTGAATGGTGGCGTGCATTTGGAGCTGAGACCCTTGAACTTACATATTTTGCTGTGAGAATTTTGAGTCTCACTTGCTCGTCCTCAGCTTATGAGAGGAATTGGAGTGCATTTAATATGGTATAACTTTCTAGATTAATATATATATATATATACATGTACACTAATTTAATATATACTAAATTAATTTTTCCTTAATGCTCAACATTTGTGTAGATTCATACAAAGAAGAGAAATCGATTGCACGCCAAGAAATTGAATGATTTGGTGTTTGTCATGTACAATAGAAGATTACAACATAGGTACTTGAAGAAACAAACACTAAAAGCTGATGAGGATCCCTTGGTTGTTAGTGATTAGATGCCTTCTAATGATGAATGGGTAAATGATGAATCCTTAAGAGTTGACATGAGTCAACCGAGTGACAGTAGACAATTAAGGAGAAAGAGAAAAGGAAGTACAAGTAATTTATTCTCTAACTAAACATAGTAAATTCTATTTAGAGTTAATGATATGAGAGTCACTAAATTTTTATTATATATTATTTGTTAGACAAAAGGTAGAATACACAACTAGATGCTGAAAAATTCGAGTGAGAGAAGGATGAGACTAGTGATGAGGATGGTGACACAAGAATCAGATATGAAGATGATTCTTTTGAGCATGACACACCAGATGAAGATGAAACCTTACCTCCAGATTCAACTTTACATTTTGATCCAAATTTTAGGTCACTAGATTCAAATGATTTTTTATTTGATGCTAATGGTCGTTAGGATGATATAGATTATTTGATATTTTGTATGTTAGGATTTATATGGATGATTTTGTGTGTTAGGATGATATGAATGATCCACATTTTGGTTGTTTTGTTGCTATTTTGTTTGATATATATGTTCTTAACATTAGTTTTCACTATGTTTTAAAATGTTATGGATGATTTTGTATGTTAGGGGTTTTTTTTGAATTTTTTTTTTTATTTGGAGTCGAGACGGTTGCCTTAATCGCCTCAAGGCAACCGCCTCGCCTCACCAAAGCCCTACCTTCTCGTCTCGCCTTTCACTTTTCAAAACATTGAACACAATTCCAATAAATCTAAGTTTTCCTTACTTGGTGCTCTCATTGAAGACTGGCAACTCTCGTAGTCATTTCTTCTGAAATCCTTGGTGTTCATACATATCGAAAAGAGAGATGAACTAAGAAGACAATCAACTAAAAAGAGTAAAAAAGAGAAGTTTATTTAAAGATTAAGGGATATAGTTCCACACCACAAGGCTTGAGAAAAAGTTCAGGTATATTTTGTGAACATCAATCGTTCTAGCACCGGCCAGTACTATTTCAATTAGGATTCATTCAAATGTCGATTTCCATATTGCTTCCTTCAACAATTTACTTCTTGCTTTACAAAACAATAGAGACAATTTAAGTCATACAAAATCTTTAAGGAACCATATTGTTAAACAAATTAATTGGGTCACACTTGAAATTGAGTAATCTAAGCAAATTAACTTACATTAAGGACACATTTGATTTTTTACTTGAAAATAACTATAAGAAACTAGCATGCATTTGTTTCGTAAAGAATTTAACTAGTATGACAAAAGATAGAAAATTAATAAAAAAACAATGAGAGGTCTAATCAAATTGTCTTATATGGAAGCTCATACCACTGTCTCTTGATCTTTAATACTGGCATATCCTCTTAGTACAACAGCGCACACTGTCCCAAAAACACCATTAATTAATATTACAAGACTTTGATGATCAATATTGTAAAATCACAGTTTAAAGATTTATGGATTTGAAAAGATGTAATCAAAACATTTTGGAAAACAAAATTCAAGATCTATTGATTTAAAAAATGTGATCAAAACATTTCAGAGAACAAAATTTAATGTCCAAAAGTAAGATGCAAAAAATGTTTTTTTACTGACCTCTAAAATTAGTTTGTGTTCAATCATGGCCCAGCTTCACACAAATTTTACATCTAGCTTCTTTAACTCTCTATCAGTTCCTAATCAAACTATTAAAATGGAATCAAGAGATATTAATGAATTTACCTTCAATTAAAGTGAAATAAAACAATAGAAAAATATTAATTTACATACCTAGTTTGAAAACGTTGTACAACAGTGCTAGCAAAATCTGCATTACTCACTACAGCATCTGATTGACATTTCAATAAATTAGTATCATTAATGTTATGTTATGTTATCATAAAAATTTTGATATGTTTGAAGTTGATATAGTTGAATCATCTATAGTGCTTTTACAACAATGCATGAGATTTGTCAAACAAGACCTGAAGCAAAGCAAAAAGGATGAGCAATAAATATGATCAACAAGTATTTAGTTCAAGCTGTAATAAGATGTCCATATTGAAATGATAATATCAAGGAGTTTTGGAAGACTAATTTCAACTTCAAAAAATGATATGAAACGATTTTTAAATATCATTAAAATTTTTGAATATAAATTCGAGTTTAACTAAGCCGAATAAGAACAAAATATATAAAATTACCGATTATCTAATTTGAAAAAAAAAAATGTTATTGATGGTAAGGTTTTATCCATGAAGATTAATATAACCACATTAATCAAAAGATAGTAATAAAAAACTCAACCTTTATGATTAAGATAAGCTTCGATGACTAGTTTTATCATTATGTTTAACTCAAGGAAGGAGACTAATTTGTAACATCATAACAGAGAGCATAAATTATGCTTACTTGGACAATGAACATCACAACAGGGACCATACAAATATATCACATAAGCCCAGAAACAGAGATCAACAATTCACTAGCTAAAGGTGCAGCTTAGAGTATTGTTACTCTGGAAGGAAGAAATAACTGGTGTTTTTATAGAGCTCAAAGAGCTGCCATGAATGGTCTTTCTGTTCTAGTAATGCTTTCTCTCAGGCATTTTGTCAAACATGTGAGTCTCTTCATTCACTATCTTCATTTTTACATAATTAATAAATGATTGTACAAAGATTAAATTGTGTGTTATAATTAATGGTAAAAATAAAGATGTTAGAATGGTAACGTACCTATATCATGAACTTGACTGAGGTTCTTCTTCATCCTCCTCTAGTTCAAAGGCGTGTCCATTATCTATCCTGACCTCAAGGATGTTGGAAATCTCTCTCCCTTTATTCCTTTTGCATTCTTCTTTCAGCTTTGGACAATCATAAATCCCTAATCTGTGAAGTGAGGATGGCAGGCCTTGCTTTGGAAAGCATGTGAGTCGTGGGCAATTCCTGATTGCCAGAGATTCAAGTGAGGATGGCAGACCTTGATCTCCTAAAGATGTGAGATCTGGGCAATAGCTGAGGCTCAAAGATTGAAGAGAGGTAAGGTTTTGAAAACCCTGGCTCCATAATTGTTTCAATTTCGGGAAACATGAAATTCTCAGATGAGTTAGAGAAGGTGGTAAAATAGTTTTCATTTCTTGCTGGGGAAACGACTCCACGTCTGGACATTCCCAAATCTGGAGGGATGTTAGAGAGGTGAGACTGTGCAATCCCCACTCAACCAATGGCCTGTACACATTCATACATTCTCCAATACGAAGAGATTTTAGGTTGGTAGGAAACTCTTCTTCTGGATTAAAGGATGTGATATTTGGACATGTTGATATTTCCAAATCTTCAAGAGAGTTAAGGCTTTGCAAGCCAAACGGTAGGGCTTTTAACTTCTCACAATTTACAATTTGGAGTTCTCTTAGATTGGTGCCGGCTAACCCTTCTTTTGGGAGGCATTCAATATTTGGACAACCGCATATTGTTAGCTCTCGTAAATGCCTAAGATTGTGGAGGCCATTGGGTATTTGAAGCCTTTCACAATTCTCTATCAATATAACTTCAAGAGACGTGTTTGAGTCATAAAACCCCTTCGTTATTGTTGAAAGCTGTGGACACCTTATAAACTTAAGGTATTTGAGTGAAGCAGGCAACAGACCACTTTGTGATAACTTTGTGAGCTGTTGACAGGAAACAAACTCAAGGTGTTTGAGTGTAGCTGGTAACTGAATAATTGATGATAAGCACGTGAGAGATGGACAGTAAAAGACACCCAAGTATTCAAGAAGAGATGAGTTTGTGTTGTTGCCATTCTCTTTGCCATGCATTGAACTACAACTTCCCCCTCTATCATCCCACAAACTCTCCAATTTTCTACATTGTCTTATTTCAAGCCTTTTTAGGGATGGGAGTAATTGGCCTCTTACAATGAATGCTAAAGAATTACAATACGAAATTTGTAAACTTTCAAGAACAGATGAGTTTGTGTTTTCGTCATTCTCTCTATCATCCCACAAACTCTCCAATTTCTCACAATTACTTATGTGAAGCCTTTTTAGAGATGAGGGTAATTGGCCCCTTGCAATGAATGCTAGAGAATTACAATACCCAATTTCTAAACTTTCAAGGCAAGCATTCTTTATTTTCATCTCGTCAGGTAATGATATTAAAGCATCACACCACCAAATCTTAAGTCTACTCAGATGGGGAAGGGAACAAACCACAGGAAATGAAACAACATTTGTGCAATGTGAAACAACTAGCTCTGTGAGGAATCTGATGCTCTGTAACCCTCCCACTGATGGTTTTTCAGGAGAAATTTCATCTAGCTGCACTTCAGACCTGTTGTGCTTGATTTGTTGAAGTTCAGCTTTCCCAAAGCACTCTTGCATTAGCTGATTGCTAAACTCTGAAATATTTGATAAAGTCAAATACCTTATTGACTTGAAGTCCACTGGATTGTCACATGTGATCCTTTTGCATCCCCATATATTTATTCTACAAAGCTTTGGAATATTTGGGAATGAAACCACCAACTGCCCACAATTCTGAATGACAAGTTCCTCCAAAGCAAAAAGACGTCTAGGTAAGCTTCTAGTTAATTGAGGGCATTTTTTGATGGAAAGCTTTTTAAGGCAAGGGAATGCATCACCATACTCATTGTCTTCAACAGGTTCCCACTCTTCCCACACTAGCAAATCTTTAAAACAAAGTGTCTTTAAAGATTTAAAAAGCTGACCATTCCCATAAAACTCAGAACTTATACGTGTTAATCTTTTCATCCCTTTGATTGTAAGCTCTTCAAGTGAGACCATTACCCCAAGTGAAGGTAAATATGTACATTTCTCACAATTTTTCAATCTTAATACTTTCATGTTGGAATATGATGCAGCTCCTACCCAAGGTGGAAATTTTGTGCCACCATAACGTGTGATTGTGAGCTCTTGTAAATGTTTATGAGGTTGTAACATGTCAAGTACATTTTCTTCTACAACCTCGCTTGGTGACTCATTAATTCGAAATCCCCATTCTAGCAACAACACTTTTAAATCCTTCTTATCTCTTAATATTTTGTGATCACAACTAATCACATTATCTAATTTTGATATACATAGTTCTCCATGAAGCATACATAAACTCATCAAATCTTTTAAGTTGGAACATACACCTTTGCCCACAATATAATTAGACAATTTCTGCAAATTTTGTAATTTTTCCATTCCTAAAGGCATCTCTTTGATTAAAATTGCGCCTTTAATGTCAAGATGGCACAATTTTATCAAATATTTGAAGTTGGAAGGTAATTTCACAAGACGAGAACAGTCTCTCAACATCAAAATCTCCAGATTGTACAATAGGCATGTTGACTCAGGCAAGCTTCTAATCATAGTGCTAGAAAGATTTAGGTACCTTAGATATTTCAAATCACCTACTGGAATACGTACCTTTGAGATACAATATGATTGTAGAGATAGTGTCCTCAATCGTTTGAGATTTGGCAATAAACGGAAAGGGATTGAGTTAGCTATGTATCTAAAGTAGCCAACTTGTGGAATCGGAAAGAATGTCCTTATTCTTGCTTTTAAATCCTCAACTTCTTGAAAGACTTTAAATCTTTTTTCGTCATCGTACTTTTCAAAAGTATAAGAAAAATGACGAACCTTTTTCAATCCTCTTGATTGCCCATTGGTAGCTAATACACCATCCAACCTTAAACTTCTTTCTCCGAAAGCCCATTGAGCCAGATCATGGAAAAGATCATGCATCACAAATTTATTACCATCGTAGCTACTTGATTGTTGAAACATTGATCTTTCCAATAAGTCAGAAAAATATTTATATCCTAACTCTTCTAGCTGCTGCTCATATTTTGTTGATTGCTGAACAAGTCCTTCAGCTATCCACAACAGTACAACATCATCAATTTCAAATTCATGATCTTTGGAAAAAATAGCGCAATAGGCAAAACATCTCTTTAGATGCGAAGGAAGATTATGATAACTCCATTTTAAGGCTGCAGGGATCTCACTTCCATCTTTTTCCGACAAATCCCACAATTTGTTGTTTAGTATTCCCAACCAGCGATCTATTTGCTCTGAGCGTAAAAGGCCACCTAGAGTCTTTGCTGCTAGGGGTAAGCCATCACTCTTTTCAATGACTTTTTCACGTATTAACTCAATCTCATGATGTTCCTGGACAGCTCCATTCTCAAATGCAGACATAGAAAACACCGACCAGCAATCTTCAGGTGTTAGAAGACTTAGTCGGTGAAATCCGCTGGGCCGCAGTTTTAGTGCAACACCTTCATCACGTGTTGTCACGATTATCCTACTTCCCAGTGCACTTGCTGTGAAAGGGGATTGCAGGATCTGCCATTTACCATAATCATTACTCCAAACATCATCCAACACAAGTAGCAATTTTTTTTCATTTACTGTTTGCTTCAATTTATCTTGAACAGTAGCTAAATCATTCAGCTGGGAAGAAGAGCCAGTAATGTTCTCAAGAATTGACTTTGAGATTCTGGTAACGTCAAACTCACCATCAGATACACAAACCCATGCATTAACCTCAAATTCAACCTTCGAAGCAATGAACACCTCCCGAGCCAGCGTGGTTTTACCGACTCCTCCCATGCCCACGATGGGTATTAGGAGCAAGTTGGCATCAGTTTGTTCATTTTTCAACACCATGTCAAGTATTTTCTTCTTATCTTCATCTCTTCCATAAACAGCAGGTTCAGTTCGATGAGCTGAAGTCGGTGGTCTCTGCGGTATAGTACTTGATCTTGATGGTGCCCGTTCTGTATTCACTTGCAATCCAAGGTCTTGTCTAAGTTTACAGAGTCGGTCAAATCGAGTAGTGACATCATTAACCTTACACCTCATACTAAAGCGGAACCTAATAGCATCCAGACTCCAGTTGCAGAAACCAGCTGGCACGTGCTTCCAAAACTTGCTAGACTCTAGTTCATGCATCTTTATCTTCCTTGCAGTAGCCTCGTATTCAAACTCATCGAGCATGTCCTCCGCATCATAAGCCAATTCTTCCAGATCATCCAGCCATATCTTCACAGCCTCGTTCATCAGTTGCTTCTCCTCTGCGTCCCCGAGCACTGCATTAATAATCTCCAGAGTCCTTCCCCACTTTTTGATCTTCGTCTCAAACCCCTCTTGATGCAGAAATCGCACAAACTCAGGGGAAGTCAATGCCTTAAGTAAGGTACCGAGAAAGGCGCCAAGAAAGACCTCACCCAAAGGCATAGTCTGTAGTTTTGTTGGTATTAAGAAACGAATTGAGTACAGGATTGTCTAACATAAGCAAAGCAAACAATGAGAGCAAACAGGTGTAAATCGATCAGATGAACCTGAATTTTTTTTTATGGTTTTGTGTGAGAAGAGTGAGAATTTCCAACCGAAGGTTGATAATGAAGAAACATCGAGAAGAGTGCTCTATCAGTGGTTAATAAAAAAACATAAGACCTGAAGAAAGGCAGAGAGAAAGAGCTCTTCCAAAGGCATGGTGTTTGGGTTTTGTTGGTCGAAAGAAAAGATTTGAGTAGAGCAATGAGAGCAATCAAGACCTCAGAGACTTCTCTGTTTTTTTTTTTTGGTTTTTTGTTTCTCTTTTTGGTTTGCGTGTAAAGGGTGTAAATCTCCAACTCAGTTGATCAATTAAGCAGAATGGTTTCTCTCAAATTTGAGTATGCAATGAACTTTGGAAAGATAATTTGAGTACTGTGAATATTTTGAGAAAATCTTAACACAATATGAATGTGAGTTTCTATTGTTACAATTTTTCTCGAGTAAAAGTAATTCTTGAACAATTTGGCGAAGGAAAAGTTATTCCTGAATTTCTGTTTCATTTTAGATCTTTCTTGTTGATTCATGAAAAGAAGAAATCAGTAAAAAATTGAGCATATACCTTCCTAAGAACAGAAGCAAACATATCTTTTAATTTTTCTTTAGAGAAAAGCAAAAGCAGATTCTGCTGCCACTACAAAAGCAGATTCTGCTGCCACTAAAACTTACTTTTGATGGAATAATGAATTTTAATTTTTATCTGCTGTATTGACATCTTCTTTGATCCTAATGTTTGTGTCAACCTCTAATCCCTTTTTGATAGTAACCTAAAAATAAAAATGCAAACATTGGTTTGTGCTAATAATGCTTCTCTCAGAGTTCAAATTGCCTCTCTCTTAGTTAAAATATATATATATATACAAGAATTATATATAAAAGTAAATTTGATTTTAAATTAACAAAAACTACTACAAATGGTAGGAAATCGTACCATGTCCAGTAAAGTAAATTTGATTTTACCGTTTTCATGAAAGTATATATATATATATATATATATATATCAATAGATAAAGGTCAGATTGTCTGATACTAGTCTAAATACTGATATATATTAATTTATTTATAATTAAAAACTATTTACCATATCATTTTATAATTGACATGCATAGTTATAACTTAAACCATATTATTTATCTAAATTTATGCCTGAATAATAAAACATATAAATTATATTAATATATTTATCACATTAATTCATGATTAATATAACATAATATTTGGATAATAAATTTAAAAATATTATCATTATTTTTATCCCTGTTGAGGTGATACAAGAAAAGTGGCGTCCATGCAAATCAAGTAAAACATACAATAATGTTAGTTAAATGAATATCTCAAGTTAGTACAAGAGAAAATTGACAATAAAGATTAATTAAGAATGTCTTTCTTTTTCTGACAAGAATATAAATAAAAGCAAAAGACATTACTGGATAAATCATATGTGTGGAATGTGTAACTAAATTTCATTTTTCGGTGAAAAATCACTTTGATATTCCCAAAAAAGCAGAACACATGTTTCAGCATGTTTATTCGTTTATACAATTATGTGATCTCCACCAGTGTGCTGTAGTGATACAATCACTAAATTGATTATTGATGAAAAATAATAAATAATTTATTAATAAACCAATCTAAGGACTGCAATTTATGGATAAAGTTAATATTTGTGTAAGATAGACAAATCTTAATGAAGAATAAATAGTTGGTTTTATCTGTGCAGTAGGGCATTCTAAGAGACTAAGACCAATTTTATATAACTTAAATGCAATTTTCCTCTTGTAACTGATTTTCATTCAAATTAAAGAATACTTGAACAGTTTGGCAAGCACAAAAAATTATTCCTTAATTGTAATTCCAATTTAGTCTTTTCTTCTTGTTTAATAAAAGATGGAAAGCACTAAAAGTGTAAAGCACATATATGTTTGCCAAAGCAAAAGCAAGACTATATATTATGCTGGGAACAGAAGCAAGAAATCAGTACCAATATAGAACACAATTAATTGCACACTTTTGAAGAAAAAAAGATGCTGCTACCACTAGATTACTTTTGTTGGACAATTGAAGGCGATTTTCAAGATATTGAGTGACACTTTAGTTTAGATGATTCTCTTGAATTACATTTTCATTTCCAGCACATATTGGTATAGGGTCTAATAAATGCATAAAAGCTGATCAAGTTGATTGGTATGTAGAATTGGCTTGACTAAAAATTTTGCTTGTGACAATTAAATCCAATTTTTTCTCTTCAAAAATCAAACTCTCCTTACTCATCTTCACACACAAATTTATGTTCAATTTTCATAGGTTTTGGATTTATTAACACAACCTTGAGATGGCAAGGCCGTCTTCATTTCTATTTAGAACCATAGTAAAGCCCAATATACTTTTCTACATTTAGCAAACATTATCTGTAGTTTAATTAATTGGTTTCAATTGTAAATTTGTTTAGTTTGTAGTGTTTTATGCTATGACATTGTAACTTAATTTTTTTTAAAGTGAAAATAATTTTTTACAAGTCAATAATAATTATATAGAGAGAAAATCTAAACAAAAATCAATACATTCTATCTTAATTTTATTTTTTTTAAAAAAAAAGTTGTTTTATTATAAAACAAGGCCTAAAAACAATGAACATAGAATAATAATCAAATAAGAGAGAACAAGTAAAAGTAAGAGAGAAAGAAAGGAAAAAATTCTATTGATATATATTCTCAATGGTTATAATATAGGCTTACTTATAGGCAAATTGGGAGAATATTTTTCACAATAAAATAATAACAAAATAGGTTATTTCCATAATGGAATAGTAATAAATAAGATAAAGAATATTATCAATAAGAAAGTGGTGTTAAGTCCATATATTCATAACACTCCCTCTTGGATATGCATCACTTAATAATACCCTTCAAGATTCTTGGATATGCCTAAATACTTGCCTTATTAAAAACCTCGCTAGTAAAACCCAATGGGACAAAACCTGGTCAAGGAAGAAAGAGTGCAAGATACAATACTCTAAAAAGAGATGATATATTCCTCTTGATGAAACTTTTGGAATGAAACCATTTAAATTTTTCTAGTAAGAACCCAATAACGAAAAAACCTAAGCAAAAATATTTCATAATCTACTTGATCAAAAATGCAATAACCTTTTAAATTCAATAGTATTTGGACATGCTTAGAGAGATTGTCTCATTAAAAACTTTATCAAAAAAAATTCAATGGGACAAAACCTGATCGAAATTAAAAAAAGTACAGTGCACATATATCCATATTGACTTAATGTACTCCCCCTGAAAGATATACAACTATTATTCTTATAGTTCTTCAAACTTATTGAAAAATATATTTGATTTCATTCCAATGTCTTCAAGTTGATGGAATAGTATTCCCTCTTATTTGCGCTCAATCTTTAGACGGAGATAATATCTTGTTTTCTAAAAATCTTACATCTCAAATTCTCTTTTCAAATTTTCAGCAATTCTTAGGAGCTCTTCAGGAGTTTCAATTAAATTCATGTCATCGACATATATTGCTAAAATTGCAAATCCAAATTTTAATTTCTTTATGAATACACAAGGATATATAGGAGCATTAATATATCCTTCCTTTATAAGGTATTCACTGAGACCAATACATCCCATTCATACGAATTGTTTTAAGCCATATGAGGACCGTTGTAACTTTATTGAATACAAGTTACGAGAATTTGACTCATATGCTTCTGGCATTTTAAATTCTTCAGATATTTTCATGTATATATTGTCATCTAATGACCCATATAAATATGTCATTACCACATACATAAGGCATATTTCAAGTCTTTCAGAGATTGCCAAACTAATTAAAAATCGAAATGTAATTGTATCTATCACAGTTGAATACATTTCATCTCATTACGTATTCAAACAAATACCCATTTATATCCAACAAGTTTGATGTCTTCAGGCGTATGTCCAAATACATCATGTTTGGCTAATGAAGTCAATTTTGCTTGAATTGTTTTATTCCACTTTGGCCAATCATGTCTTTTTCAACACTCATTGATATTATATGGTTCATGATCATCATTTATAATCTCAGTAGCTGTTGCATATGCAAATAAATTATTAATGATCACTTTATCATGACTCCACAGTTCTCCAAGGAAATTTCTATATTTCCAAAATTTTGTATCTTTTCAAGATATTTTACCGCTTCTAGGGTGTTAGACTCTACAAGGGTTGTTAATTCTTAGAATATGAAATTAACTATGAGACAATTTATTTTCATATTATCAATGTTAGGTTTCTACAGTAAACCCTTTGAGATACAATTATATCTTATTGCCTCAATTTTCATATGAGTAATTATCTTGATTAAAACATATGATGTCTTCAAACATCCATATGATAAGTTTAATACAACTAAATAAATATAGCTCTACTTTTGTTTTGATCAATAATTTTTATGTCGATATTTATCCATAATATGTTATTTAATATCCTCATAATTTTTCTGTAATATGCAGAGCAATAAAATATGACATCTCAATTGTTGGGTTATTTGGGTCTAGGGTCAGATCCACCTAAGATGACCCAAAACCTGAACCCAGATCCATGATCCAATTGTAGGCTTATCGGTTTTTATTTTTGGATTACTGATGAATAACTACTTTAGCAGTTATCGTTAGTTTCTATAACAACTGCTCTTGGCAGTTAATGGTTGAATATATAAAAGGGCTATAGTTTTGTGACAAAAAGCATGAAAAACAGTATAAAAAATATTGAGCATACAAAACAAATACTGACAGAAGAGAACCAGTGCAAGGCTTTTACACTGTGAATTGTGGATTTCGTTCTAAACTTTGACGATCAAATTCCAACTTGTTGAACAACATATTTCTAGGAGTTTAAGCAACAATTCGGGTTTGTTTTTTGTTTTTCATCCTGTTTTATTTCCTTTAATTTACTATTTTCAAATGTATAGTAGATTTTTTTTTTTTTTTACTTAATATTGGTATCAAAGCATTTGGTGTGTTGTTTGTTGGTGGAATGATGATAAATGACATGAAACTTACCTTTTATGTCGAGTTTAAGGCATTTAGAACATTAGTTTTCGAAGAATATGATGAACTGTAAAACATACCCGAATCTATTCTAGGAGTTTAATGTCTATGAAACTCATTTTTTTTTTCATATAGTTATTAAACCATTGGAAAGGCTCGAAAAGAGCTTTCCAATGACATATCATATGAGCGATTTGACTGAGAAACAAGTGAGAAAAATGATTTTAAATTTTGATTATAAAAACTGAAATTCGAAAAAAAAAAAAAAAAAAAAAAAAAAAAAAAAAAAAACCGTTTTTAAGAGGTTGAAGATGATGAACAGTATTAATGCCACATGTTGGCCGGAAGAGATGGCACGTCTATAAGATACGTGTTAATTTCTAGTGAAGCCACGTCAAGAGCAAATATAGCCAATCAAAATAAGCCACGTGTTACGTGACGTAGCGCAATCTGATACTGCCACGTGTTGCACCATGATTCTGATAATGACACATGTATCAAGTGTGGTGCCATCAGCGATAGCCATGTGTCACCCAGAACAAACGAACCAGATTGTGCCACGTATAATGCTATAAGGCAGCATCTAGATAGGCCACGTGTCATGAACGTGTGGCTGCACTAGAGCCAGCCAAGTGTCGCATCGAGACTAGGATGTAGCATGCGTTTAGGTTGCGTGCGTTTAGGCTGCTCAGCCGGTGTGCTACGGCTGTCGACGTGTGACCGCAATGGTCGCTAGTGCATGAGTCCCACCAGCCACCGTGGATGGTAGTTTCTAAAACGAGGAAAAAAATTTAAAAAAAATTCTCCTTTCTCTTATTAACTATTAATTTAATAAAATTTAATCATTGTATTTAGTTTAGTTATACTAAATTGTTTAATATGTTTAACGTAATAAATTATTTTTGTAGATGGCCTATCGTGTTATTTATTATTTTACTAATTTTGATGATGAAATCGAGGAAATCATAAAGATAGTTAAGAGTCCTAATATCATCGATATTTCTGATAATCCGGCTGATATTATAATCATTTCAGACAACGAGGAGGGCATTGAGCCTCCAATTATATGCCTTCTGATTATTCGGCTGATGTTATATTCATTTCAGATGATAAGGAGGGTGTCGAGCCTTTAGATAATATGTCTTCTGATTATCTGATTGAAATTATAGTCATTTCAGATGACGAGAATGATATCAAGATTATTAAAATATCAAATGATGATATGGATGCTGATGTCATGGATACTTCTGATGATGAGACGGTTGAGGTCATAGGCATCTCATCAGACAAGGAGGATCCGGAGATGATGATTGATTTAGACTAGTACATGAGAGAGTATCATGAGGAGATTGTTTCCTATACCCTTATTTACATGACTGATGTTATTTTCCTTTTATTATCATGTTGTAAATAATATTTGTATTTATGTTGGTTACTTCATTTTATGCATAGTAAATAGATAGTGTAATTTTCTTTCTTTATCATTTATAAAATGTTGTTCTATTCATATTACTTTTATATTCATAATACATATATGGGCGTCCTAATTCTATTAAGAATGAAAATTATGACTGCTTTACACAGAAACACTTACAAATATGGTTTAGCGAATAATTGGAAGTGGATGATAATGGGTTGCTTGACTACCTTTTCGATTCCTATTTAAGGATTCCTTTTATGAGTGCAAAGTTGCTGCAACATTATAGTGAAGTGAATAGTACATATGCTAAATAAATATAGAAGGATACAGATTATAAGTCTCTAAATAAAATGAATATTATTTCAGGAAATGACTTCAGCTTTGAAGAATATCATTGCTGAACTGAACAAGGGTGAGAAACTGAACGGTCACAATTATGATATTTGGTATCGAAAAATTTATTACATTCTTAAAGAACATGATGCTTTTGAGATCCTGACAAACACTATGGTACCACCCCGGTCAGGTAAATCTACTCAAAGTAAAAGAGACATAAAGGTATATCAGGCTTGGAAGAAGAAGAATAGCATTGCGCGGATTACGAGCTTGAGCAGCATGGATGATTACCTCATATGCATGTATGAAGATTATGAGACTGCCTAAGAAATGTAGATGGCCCTAAAAGATAAGTATGGTGTTACGTCAACCACTAAGGTAAAGAGGCTGATAATCAAGTTTGACACCTATAGGAAGTGCTAGAATCATACAATGAGACAACACCCAAGGGAAATGTCAAACATGATCCGTGAGCTCAAGATTGCTTGGCATAATCTCACTGATGAGTAGTAAGTACAGGTTGTGATCCAATCTCTTCTCTCTAGTTGGGAGAATATAAAGATCAACGTGACTCATAATGATAATCTCAAAACATTTGATGACATTTCGTGTCATGTTGAGTTGGAAAACAAGTGCTTAGAAGCGGTTAAAACTTTCAGTTAGCTTTACATTGTTGAATTCAACAAGCGCAAAGGTATAGGCTTGCAAAGGTATAGGCTTTAATCATAAGAGAGGCAAGAAGAAGTACTTTAAGAAAGGGAATGACAATCCCAACTTTAAGAAGAATGAGAGCGAGAAGCGCAATAGGGGAAATCCCGTTAGGGTTAGAAAGGATAAAGCCAAAATGACGTGTTTCAACTGCATCCAATTAGGCCATTTTGCTCGTGAATTTACTAAGCAAAATAAGGAAAATGTACAATGTTATGCTAAAACATTTAATTATACTTACGTTTCTAGCTCAATATTACTCACTGAATCTTGTCCTCGGTGGACTGTAGACTTAGGAGCGACTAGCCATATAACTAGAGATTGAGGAGCGTTTATGAAGTATCATCGAATAAGTCAAGGATCAAAATATGTATATGTAGAGAACAACTCACGTGTTGAGGTAAAGAGTATTGACACTTGTAAGCTTGTTCTGTATGAAGGCCAAATACTATATCTTCATGATGTATTATTTGCTCCTAACATTAGAAGAAATTTGATTTATGTACCAGTACTTCTTAAATTAGGATATGTTTTAAACTTCCATGGTGATTATATGGATGTTTGCTTGGATTCTATTAGGATTGACACTAGATATTTATTAGATGGTTTTATTGTATAAAATATTAAGATGAACAGTTATTTTGATGATAATGGCTATTTTTCATTAATCACTTCTTCTGACATTGCAAATGTCAATGTTAATACTTGGTATGCTAAACTAGGGCATATTGACCATGATGGAATGAATAGATTTGCCAAAGAGAGACTTTTAGGTTCCCTCAATAAAATAGAACTGCCTATATGTGAAAATTGTCTGTGGACTTATGAATATTAGAGTTAGAAGTGGTGTTTCATATTTTATAACTTTTATAAATGATTATACTCGTTATGGTCATGTTTATCTAATCTCCCATAAATCTTAAGCATTAGATTGTTTTATATTATATTTAAAACTTGGTGGAGAATCAGTTAGATAGAACTATTAAAGTCTTGCAAACTAATCAAGATGAGAATACATTTCTGAACAATTTGAGACATTTTGTCAAAAGAAAGGTTTTGATAGACAATTGACTATTGCTAAGGCTTCGTAAAAAAATAATGTAGCAGAAAGAAGAAATAGAACTTTATTAGAGATAGTAAGATCTATGATGGTACAAGCGAACCCCCCAATATCTTATTGGGGAGATGCATTATTAACAACTGTTTATATTTTGAATAGAATCCCTACTAAGTTTGTATCTTCTATACCCTATGAATTATGAACAGAGATAGGAAACCTGATCTCATTCATATGCGACCCTGGGGGTGCACAGGATATATAGATAACTTGTCCAGCAAAGTTGGGTGCTAGATGAAAAATATATATATATCTTTATTAGATACTCTAAGCACTTGAAATGATATATATTCATAAAAGAAAACTCATATGAAAGTATAACTGAATTGAAGTCATGTGATATGAATTTCTTAGAGAATAAATTTCCCAACAAGGGTGAAGTTGAAAAAGATTTTCAATACCCGATCAAATAATTCGTATTAAATATATAAGTATAAAAATACATACCTCAATACATTAAAATAATAGAAAATAGAATACTTTAATGTATTTACAAACCTAAATTTCACAAGCTATATATCCTGAAATCATGAACAAAAGTTAGTATAAAAGATCTTCAAGTCTCTACTCACCCTCAATGAGGGGACATGTTTTCAAATCTACATATTTGGGTTTAAGATTGGTTCTTTTCGTATCAAATTCAAATTGATTTAATTTTTCTCATTTTTTTTTTTCATTTGTAATTTTAAAATATTTGGTTCCAAAATCTAAATAAAGTATAATCTATAACTAAAGTAAAGATCTGAAACTTCAGATTTTAAGATTCAAATAAAATTGTGAATAAATTTATTAAGAATTTGGAACTTATGGTTCAAATTTAAAATACAAAAATTCATAATCCAATCAATTAAAATGAATTTGAATGAACCATTATATCATATGCAAAAAAGCAAGAACCTAACATCACAGGATCAAATCCATTCAATCTTTATTTAATTTTTCATAACCCAAAAAGGTCACATTGCTATGTTTATGTATATGCATAACATTGGTTTTATACATAAAACAAAAACTTGTATATTTTGTTGTCTTTTGTGTTTAGATCCATGGTCTAGGACACACTCTTTCTATAAAATAGACAATAGCCAGTTATGTTACTTTAGGCAACCATTTGACATATACAATTGCCCACATTAATCGTGAAAACCCACAAATTTAATTAGAATTTAACTAGAATTTGTAGTCTCAAATAAATTAGCAATATAAAACTTCTAATTCTAATAGATAAATGTATCAGAGAATTTATAATTCTAATTAAATTGAAATTGTAGAACTTCTGGTTCTAAACAAATTTACAATATAGAACTTTTAGTTCTAATGAAATTGAGATTATAAAACTTCTGGTTCTATTTGAAAACTAAAACTTTTGGTTTTAATTTTTGCTTGCAAACTTCAGGTTGTAGATAAGAAAGATAGAAGAAATATTAGATTAACTAAACTATCAAAACATAAGTTCAATAATATTAAACTTACTTTCGAATGCGTAAGATCTAAAAATAAAAATTCCCATATAGCAATGTTCATAAAATTATTTAAACAAACACCAAGAACATTGATATCTCACATAGAGCAAAAGTATGTGTGTATATGTGTGTGTATATATATATATATATATATATACTCTATAAATTTTCCATATAGTACATAAATAAAGAAGAGAATAATTTTTTTTCCTCCATACACGGAACAAAGAAAAATTTCATATAATTTTTTTTTTCTTTTCTCTCTTTTTGCATCACTTAAACCAATAAAACAAAATTTTCAATTCAATCTTTTCTCTTTATATAATTAATTAAATCATGTAAATAATATATGAATTTGAAGCTCTTAACATATACTTTCAAAACAATATCTATATTGTATATGTTTAAATAAACATATAAATTAGAATAGCAAAAAAATAAAAAATCAATTAAACTTGAAGAAAAACTTATTTTGGATCTAACTTGACATTCTTTAGCATAACATGACATCTATATGAAACACATATACTAGTAAAATTATTTAAATCAAATAGTAAAAAGCAGATCACATGAATAAAATCTCTCATACCAAATTCGTGCTAATAATGTGTTATAAAACAAGGCCTAAAAGCAATGAATATAGAATAATAATCAAATAAGAGAGAACAAGCAAAAGTAAGAGCAAAAGTAAGAGAAAAAAGGGAGAAAAAAATTCAATTGATGTATATTCTCAATGATTACAATATAGGTCTATTTATAGGCAAATAGGGAGAATATTTTCTATAATAAAATAACAATAAAATAGGTTATTGTCATAATGGAATAGCAATAAATAAAGTAAAGAATACTATCAATAAGGAAGTAGTGTTAAGTCCATATATCCATAACACGTTCTATATTTTTCAAAGTGATTTCTATTTTTGTAGGAAATTATCTTTGATAATTATGGAGAAAGCATAAATATCTTTAATATTTATGGACTTTAGTGTGTAATAATGATGTAAGGATTAAAGAGAAAATTTTTGCAAAAAGGTTTAAAAAAAAAAAAAGCGCAACTTTTTGAAATAGTACTGAAAAATTGAATTGAATTTTTTTAATACTCTCATAAACTACTATTAGTTCAAGTAGAAACAATACGCAAAGTATTGTTCCTATGCAAACTAATAATAGTTTGTGATTTTTTTTTTTTTCTAAAATACTCAATTCAATTTTTCAGTGTTATTTTCCAAGCTCTCTTTTTTTAATATTAAAAAAAAATCCCATGATTAAATTAATGATTAATAAAAAGAAGAATAATTAGCAGTAGTTTATGTATTAGTGACATCTTGAGGCAATTTTTATATACTTTCAATGCAAATTTTCATAGTAATTAATTTAAGGGTCAAATTCACTTCTATTCAAAAACAAAAGAAAAAAATCGTTTTTACCCACTTTTTATGAAAATTTGGTTTTAACCCTTCAAACAAACTATTATCATTCAATACCAAAGTTTACCAAACTACACTTAAATTAAAATTTAAAAAAATACGGAATCTAAACTCGATTCCTAGTTTTGTGGCTCTACAGATGATTAAAGACTAAGGTTGCTCTAAGTGTGGTTGTTGTCTCTACCAAAAGCTCTCAAAAAGCCTTTTCAAAATCATGTCTTAAGTGTGCTTATATAGGGTGCAAACCCTAGTTGCATAAAATGACAAACTGCAAAGTTGGGGAACCACAATTAGTCCCCTTGCAACGGTGGTTGGCGATGGTGGTGATTGTTGCAAGCCACCATCGCAAGCAGTGTGTTTTTTCACCAAAGCAGAGTCAACGTAGTGGTAACTACCTCCATGCTCTTATTTCTCTACTCTTTTGACTTTCTTTGACTTTATGTATTGGTGGTTGACTGTGGTCATACAAAACAACTCCATGGTTTTTGAAACTTGACCTATTTCATTCCAATTAAGCTCAAATCCACCATTTTCCATCTCAAACACTTTGCAACAAAAATAACCCAAAACATTCCATTAAACCGTTAAAACCTTGAAGAAATGTAACAAAAGTGTAGGATTTAGGAGCCTAATGTGTTCATTAAATACCCCCGAACTTAAATTTGTTCGTCCTCGAGTAAAACAAAAACAAAAAGGACTAAAAACAACCCAAAAACTAAACTAACCTAAATAAACCTAACTAAATCCATTATTTGTAAATACGATTGTGTACGATCATATATATGCCGGTACGAGCGTATCGGCAATTAGACATGCCAATACATCCATATCAGGGTTGGAAACTATCAAAACCTATCTCCTGTGTACGAGATGACCGTATATAGCCTTCTTATACCGATATGGTCGTATATTGGTATATATGAATGGTTGAGTAAATAAAAAAAAAAAAAAAAACCGATATATAAATAGAAAAACCCTAAAATTCTTCAAACCAGAATCGATTAACATTCTCTCCCTCAAATCGGCACTCTCCTTTCCTCATCAGCAACTTTAGCTTTCATTTCCGATTACTTCTCTCATGGGCAAAAGCTTTCCGGTGACTTCTCTCACATGCAAAAGCTTTCTAGTGACTTTTCTCATGTGGGATTAGAAAGAAATAGAAAGCATAGGAGAGGAGGGGAAGAAGAGGAGGAAATGGGTGAGAGAAAAGAGTAATGAGAGAGAAGGAAGTAATAGCAAAAGTAGAAGAGGAAAGGGGTGATAACTAATAAAGCATTTGGCTTTAGATTTCCTTTTTCGTGTGTTAATAAATTAATTTTTTTAACACCAAGTGCTCATACCATGCATTGCCATGTGTAACAAACACTTTAACTTTTTTTTTTTTTTTGGAGAAAAGCAGACACTTAAGTTATTGAAGGGTAAAGGGTTGGTCATGTGACATAAATTTTTATTTAAGTAAAATAAAT
Source organism: Nephelium lappaceum (assembly GCA_021234005.1). Taxonomy (NCBI): domain Eukaryota; kingdom Viridiplantae; phylum Streptophyta; class Magnoliopsida; order Sapindales; family Sapindaceae; genus Nephelium; species Nephelium lappaceum. The sequence goes on from CM038004.1 coordinate 12,586,473, forward strand.
AATGAATATTAAAAATAAATATTTATTTAATACAAAATAAATATTAAAAAATTTTAAAAAAAAAGTAAATAAACAATACTTTTGACAAATAAATATTAAAAATTTAACATTTTTGTTTTTGGTTTTTTATAAGTCATTTTTTATTGATACGCGCCCATACCAACTGTACCGATACCGTATTGTACCATGACAGGGTGTCCGTACCGCATCGTACCACATGTTTACGAACATTAACTAAACCATTTGTATATGTTGTCTCAATGACATTTAGCATATACCATAAACCTTTAAACCCCTAGTTGTCCCTAGCTGGAGGAGTTATATCTTCTAAGGGTTTATTAGCAACGCTACCCATAAACACAATCAATTCTATTTGAAACTCATCAACAACTTTTTAAGTGAAAACTCATCAATAACTTTTTAAGTGTCAATTCATGAAAAGCCAACGCATGCACCATTATCTATCAAGACTAAAAGTATGTCATTAATTATCAAAAACACAATCTTCAATAATCTCATAACAATCACCAAGCAACCAAGTAATTTTAGAAAAAATATATATACGAGTTTGGAAAATATCACTAAAAAATTAAAATTAGTTTTTTCAGCACTCCCGCAAACTATCTTTAATTCGTATAGAAAGAATAGTTCACGATTTTTGCAAACTATTGTTTATATGTGAACTAATAATAGTTCATGAGATTACTAAAAAAAGTCAATTAATTTTTTTTATAAGATTTCCCAAACTTATGCTTTTTTGGTACTATTTGTTGGAATTTTCTATTCTCTACAAATCTAAATTGAATACACCTAGATTTCAGTAGATTGCAATGGATTTTAGTTTATTGACTTTATAGGTTTTACTTAAAATTCTATGGATTTCAAAGTGCAAATCATAAAGAATTTTTTAATAAAATCTATATGAATCTATAGGATCCATAAATTCCATCAAAATCTACTATTTAAGAAAAAAAAAATCCATTTTTGATGGGTCAAACCTCACTATACTTCATTGCAATTTCCTTTATTTTTATGATAAGGGAAAATTTCATTTTTGTCTCTATATTTTGAGAAAGTGATAATGTTTTAATTATGTATTGAAAACACACAAAACCTTCCCTAAAATTTTCCAAACACATCAAATTAGTCAATTCTATCAATTGACTGATGGTCAAATCAAACAAAAGGAGAGAAAATACTCTTATACCTTTTTGCCCCTATTTAAAGTCTATTCTACCCCTACCATTAGTTAATCCTAAAATTACAAATAATAAAAATTAAAAAACTTAATGCCAATCATAAAATTTGCACCTCATTCGTTTGCCTCTCACTTAAGAATTAATAAATTAAAAACAAAAAAATGTTTTGGTTTTTAGGAAAGAGTTATTATCATGTTTCCTCTTAACATTTGAGAAATCATTATTTTCCTCCTTAATGTTTAAGGAAACATCAAAATACCACCTGCTGTTACATTCATATTAAAAAATTGTGTTATAACATCATCAATCCTTTAAAAAGATATATTTAACCTTCACTTAGATTTCAATATTATTTTAATTAATTTAATATTGATGAAAGTGAAGGTTAACATGGTATTTTTAAAGGATTGATGATGTTAGAACATCATTTTTTTAACATCAATGTAATAGCATATGGTATTTTCATGTTTCCTCAAACATCAAGGAGGAAAATGACGATTCTTCAAACGTCAAAGGGAAAAATGATAATAACTCCATAATAAAAGTTAAAATGATTTGGTTTAGCTTTGGATATTATTGTGATGAACTAGATTGGATTTAGACATGGTTTTTCAAACAACAATCAACAACAAGAGGAAAGTTTCAATAATCAACAATCAACAGCAACAACAGATGAAATCCTCAACGACTCCAATTCCTCCACCTCATCTTCCCCTAACTCCATCCACCACTTCGATTTCTCGCACCCTAAATCATCGTCTCTCCTTCCAGAAATACAAGAATCCAGGTTTGATTGAACCCAAAAATTTCTAGGTTTGATCAAACCTTAAACTTTCACCTTCTTCCATCATCACTTCACCTTATTTGATCTTCATTCACCTCTTTCTATGTGCCTTCATCTTCTATCCACAAACCCAAACCTTACAAAAAGCAACCACCACAAGGCACAAACCCAAACCTCAAGAAGACAACCACCACAAGGCTTCATCTCAAATGGATAAAGATGGGGTAATCTGAGTGAGCATCTCAGACGAATGAGATTTTTTAAAAAATAATCATTTTAAAAAAAAAAATGTGTTTAATTACTTATTTGTATGCCTGAGGGATATCTTTGTCTTTTTCCTATTTTATTTATCTTTCTTATTTATTTTTTCTCAAATTGTCATATTCATATACGTGTCAAGATTTGAGCTTACGATTCGAAATGATAAATTTGCCCTTGTCCACTATGCTGTTCGTTTCGTCTGATCATCAATTAATTGATGGAAGAGATTAATATATTCTTTTTGAAAATTTTATCGAAGGTTTGATGTATTTTTAATATATAGTTAAAAAAAGGGTTATTATCAATTTACCCCCTGAAAAGCAAAATAATATCAAACCACCACTGGTTTTAAAAATATTAGCCAAAAAGGTCCGACCGTCAATTGGAATAGTAAAATAGTTAAAAAAGTGACGGATCCGTTAATATCGAGGATAAAAAGGTAATTGAATGCGATCATAAACAGTACGTTACAACTGAAATATAATATACAATTTTTTAATTAAAAAAAGAAAAAAATAAAAACAATTTGAAAACAAATTAAAAAAAAAAAATCTCTCTCTCTTTCACTCTTCAACAGTCGTGTCCCTCTCTCTCTCCTTCACTCTTCTTCTTCTTCATCAGCTGCTGTCTCCGTTCCTCTTCTTCTTCTTATTCTTCTTCTTCGATCTTAGATGAACCCAGATTCGCAGATTCGCAGGCCGTGTGCCGCCACCGCATCTTCAAACCAGATGCCCAGTCGCTTACAGGCGCTGTTTCTGACGCGATTTGTGGAGAAGACGGAGAAGACAGCGCGGAACGGATCTGCGACCACAGACGGAGAAGACAGTACAGTGCGGAACGGATCTGCGAGCGGCGGAGATCTGCGAGCGGCGGAGAAGACAGTGCGGTAGTGCGGAACGGATCTGCGACCACAGACGGAGAAGACAGTGCAGTGCGGAACGGATCTACGAGCGGCGGAGAAGACAGTGCGGAACGGATCTGCGACCACAGACGGAGAAGACAGATCTGCGAGCGGATCTGCGACCACAGACGGAGAAGACAGTGCAGTGCGGAACCGATCTGCGAGCGGATCTGCGACCACAGACGGAGAAGACAGATCTGCGAGCGGATCTGCGACCACAGACGGAGAAGACAGTGCGGAACGGATCTGCGACCACTGTTACTGACGTTTTTTTGTGCATCTGAAATCTGGGGTTTTTTTGTTGTTGTTGATGTGTTATTTGATTGATTTCTTTGTGTGTTGTTGATGATGATAATGATGTGTTTGATGTTGAAGTTGAACTGGAATGTTGAAGTTGAAGTTGAACTGGAATGTTGAAGTTGAACGGGAGATTGAACTGGAAATTGTTAAATTTAATTTATTTAGTTTTTATTTTGTTAAATTTATTTAATTTTTTAGTTTTTTTAAATTAATTTTATTATTTATTTAATGTTTTTTAATTTTGGTTATCAAAAATAGTTTAATAATTGATTAATTGTTTGTTTTTTATTTTTTAATGTTTTAATATTATAAGGGTATTTTGGTCTTTTATTATTTTTCTTACAAAACCGCTAAAAAGTTGGATGAAAACCGCTCTGGGGAGACGGTAGGGGGTTTTTTAGCTAATATTTTTAAAAAGTGGAGTGAACTGATATTATTTTCGTTTTCAGGGGGTTTTTTGGATTTTTCCCTTAAAAAAATGTCACTTTCCTAATATATAGGGACAATCGACACTTATGATAATTTATTATTGGGCAAATTGCACAAAGCTCCCCTGAAGTTTGACGAAATTGCACAAATATTATGATGTTTGGGTAACTCACATGGACACTACCTAAGGTTTCAAAAATTCTTCACGAACCTCCCCTATCGTCAGTCAACTATTAGTCAACCACGGCTAAATCAAAATTTTGAAGGGTAAAATGGTCAATTCACAGTTAATAAATATTTTAATTAAAAATAATATTTTTAATTACTAAACTAATATTATAATATTAAAAAAAAAAAAAAAAAAAAACCACCATCTTCTTCTACCTCCATTATCATCATCTCTCTCATATCCATCTTCTATATTTATGAAAATCATCAAATCATTCATCATTATCAAACCAACCAAATCAATTATCATCATCAAACAACCAAATCAAACAAAAATATATCAAAATCATGAAAATTGAAAATATTAAACCAAAAAAAAAAAAAAAAAAGCTTGGTTTCCATAGGAGACCAGATCTGGTCTCCCATGGAGACCGACTATCTCCATCGCTGGAGACGATGGTGTCTTCGGCGATGGAGACTCCATTGCTGGTCTCTAGTGATGGACATGCTGTCTCCATCGCTAGAGATGTCACCGTCTCCAGTGATGGAGATTGTCGGTCTCCATGGGAGACCAGATCTGGTCTCCCATGGAGACCAATTTTTTTCCTTTTTTTAATTTTTTTCTTTTTTACGTTTTATTTTCAAATTAAATTGAAAAATGTATAATATATTAATTTTAAATTTATTGAAAGGTATTTTAGTCTTTTTATACTTTTAACCAATGACCGTAAAGATTTAACCGTTGTTGACTGACGATAAAGGAGGTTCGTGCTGAGTTTTTGAAATCTCAAGTAGTGTCCGCACGAGTTACCAAAATATCATAATATTTATGCAATTTCGTCAAACCTCAAGGCAGGTTGTGCAATTTGCCCTTTATTATTTTCTCAAAATTTTCTAATTTTTGAAAATTTGACGTTAAATAATTTGCACCAATTAATAGAGGCCAAATGAAACGTTCCGTTCTGGCGTTTGTAAAACCCCCACACAGAAGCTGAAATATAAAATCTTTGCAGTCTCGAACCTCCAGTTGGGCATGTCTGATACATCTGGCAATGGACGCAAACCCAGAACAAGAAGCTTCACGGCTGATAAGCATTGCAGAGAACAAGTTGAAGAGGTCGAAGTTGAAATCAGCCCTCAAACATGTGAAGAAAGCGCACCGTTTGGCTCCAAACATGGAAGGCCTATCTTCCATGCTCACAGCTTTGAAGATTCTCAGGGTTGCATCCAAATCATCCTCAGATGCCACTAAGGACTGGTACAAGATCCTCCAGGTAGAGCCCTTTTCCCATATTAATACAATCAAGAAAGAGTATAAAAAACTTGCTTTACTTTTGCACCCTGATAAGAACCCTCATTTAGGATGTGAGGAAGCCTTTAAGCTAGTTGGAGAGGGCTTTAGGGTTTTGTCTGATAAGATTCGCAGAAAAGAGTATGATATGAGGTTGAGAATTAAGATACAGGAGGAGGCCGTTAAAGGGTTTGATGAGGAGAAACAGACTTTCTGGACGGCCTGTTCGCGGTGCAGGTTGTTGCACCAGTTTGAGAGGAGGTATTTGGGGCACAATTTGGTTTGCCCCAGTTGCAAGAAGAGTTTTCAGGCAGTGGAAGTTGAGGGAGGTGGTGATGGGGGCGATTCTGAGGAGGTTGATGAGACGATGGCTGATGGGGAGAGATTGAGTGATTTCCTTTCAAAGAGAAAAGTGGGGAGTTTGAATTTGAAGAGGAAAATAGGAAGTGGTGGGGTTCGTGTTGGTGTTGAGGTTGAGACTGGGGATTCGCGCAAAGCAGTGGGGTGTGAGGGTGAGTGGGGTGGGGGTAGATTGCGGAGGAGAACAAGTACTGTTGGAGAGGTGTTGGCAAGGTCTAAGCCAAAGAGTGTGGAAGAGCAAGAGGTTTTGGGGAGGTCGAAGGTGAAGAGGGCGGAAGTTGGGGAGGAAACTATGACATTAGCAGAGATGCACTTGGAAGCTAAGAGAAGGGCTAATCAAGAGAAGTTGAAGCTGAAGGTGAAGAGAAGGGAGAAGGTTGGAAGGGATAAGGAGAAGGAAATGGAGGCAGAGGAACGTGTAGAGGCGGAGAAACATGGAGTTCCAAAGAAGAGTGTGAATTTAGGAATTGGGAAGCAAGAGGCCGTAAAGAAGAGTAGAAATTTGGAAATATTGAGGCAAGGGGGTAAGAGGAAGAGTGGTAGTTTAGTGACTCGAAGGCACAATATTTCAGAGAGTGATAGTTTGGAGATTATGGTTGTTGAAGACTCAGATTTTTATGATTTTGATAGAGATAGAGTGGAGAGGAGTTTTAAGAATGGGCAAGTCTGGGCTATTTATGATGATGATGATGGAATGCCAAGGCATTATGGTTTGATTGATGAAGTGGTTTCTGTAAATCCTTTTGAAGTGAAGATGAGCTGGTTGGATCTTGAGAATAATGGGGATGAAGAGTTGATGTGTTGGGAAAACATGGGGTTTCATGTATCTTGTGGACGATTTAAGATTTCCAGGAAGACTTACATTCACTCCCTCAATATATTTTCTCATGTTACAGAGTGTGAAAGGGCAGCAAGAGAAGTTTACAGGATTTATCCTAAGAAAGGCTCAGTTTGGGCACTTTACAATGGGGCAGCTTTATCTGGGGAAGGAAGAAGACTTTCAGCTAGAGATAGGCGATCCTATGACATAGTTGTGTTTTTAACGACTTACAGTGAAATGCATGGCTTGAGCTTGGCCTACCTTGAGAAGGTTGATGGGTTCAAGACGATATTTAAGAGGCGAGAAATTGGATGTCAGGCTGTTAGATGGCTTGAAAAGGACGATGTCCGTTTGTTTTCACATCAGATCCCTGCTAGGAAGTTCACTGGTGATGATGTTCCTGACCTTTTGAAGGAGTGTTGGGAGCTGGACCCTGCTTCATTACCTTCAGATTTGACTCTTGGTTGGAGAAAATGATCAGAGCCCTTGTATAGCTTTTCCTGTTTGGTTTAGGAGTTCAAGGTGGACTATGCATCATTTATACTAAGTTCCCTTGTGAGGTAATTATGTATTTTGGTTACTTTTCTAAAACCTGTAGCAAATGAGGTCCTGCCCAGTTTTATGAATATTATATATATTTGAATTAATTTCTGCTAATAATTTTATTCTTGTTTTTATATAAATTGAATAATAATTATCTAGCACAAGTATAAAGTCATGAAGTAAAGGAATTTCTATAATGATGTGCTTCTAAATTTTGATAGTCTTTTAATGTCTTTGTCATTGAATAGCTAACTGAAGATTTTCTTGTGTGTGGATGGTGGTGGATGGGTGATTGTGTATTGTGCATGTGTGAAATCATGTGGCAGTTACATTAACTATATAATAGTTTAGCATATTGCCACGCAACAGCTTGAGTTTGCTTTTTGTACTAACATTTCATCTTGGGTTCTGAATTATTAATCGGAAACAATTGAAATATTTTTTTATCTGGTATGTTTTGGGGATTATTAACCCCATGAAAATAAGAATTGATGAAATCACCAGTTAAATGGCTTGCTTGAATTTTTGTTTTGGTTTTCTAGAAACAAACGTCATGGATATTAGCCCTAGTGAGCAAAAAAGAATATTTCCAAAATTTACATGCATGTGAATATCATGGGTCAGCATGGTTGCATGATAATTTCATGGTGCAAAGTCGAAATTACCTCTTTTGTTTTGTTAGTACTTCGCAGAGCAACACAATAAGCTCTTGTGTTCAACTTATCTGTAATTGTGGGTATGTTTGCCTTTATTTAAAGTAAGCATCTCTATTGTCAATAATAATAATAATAATAAAGTAAGCATTTCTGCTAAACATCCTATCTTCGGTTCTCTTGCATTAGACTTGAACTTTCAACTATGTTGAATGGATATGATGGTTACTTCTGCTTATTAGTATCTCTCTGGAACCCTTGCAATCTCTGATTCCTTAACATGTAATGCTTGTCTTGTTAACCTCTATACTAGGCCTTTACTGCTTCATTATTCTTAGGTGTACTGAAACCCCCTCACCAAGTTTGATTAAGTTTGAATATGAGGAGTATATACATCATAGATAGTTACATTTTGGATGTTTAGAAAAGTTCACAGGATATGCTCTTAGGGACTTGGTACCTGACCTTTAATCAGAGACAATTTGGCCCCAGACAAATTATATGTTATGCAGCCTGAAGCTGGGGTTGTTAGGCAGTAGAATTACTCACTTCATAAGGTCAGTGATGCCAGACTCACCTGTAGATGGTTTTTCTTTTAATCTTAATTGGTGATATATCTTATATTTAGATTCTTTTCTTTCGTTCCAACTAGCATTCTGTTCTTTTGGTGATTGGTTAGGTGACATTGTCATTGTAATTTTAATTCCCGATTATTATTTGTCATTTAGACAGCATTTAAATGAGAAGTTCAAAACCAAGAATAGGTTCTAGTAATGATCATAATTGTATAATATCGTTCTGTTCTATTTGTGAATGATCACAAGATTTGAAGTTATGAAAAATATAATATATTTGAATACAAATTTAAAGATATTTTTTCTGTTTAGGATTTAAATCCCAATTAGTCTATTCTTTTTTAGAAATTTTATACTAGAGATAGAAAACCATATCTACTTGTGAATTAAACCTCATTACTGCATGTTAATTTACGTAAAACGACAATACGAGAAAACAAAATACAAGTTGACCTACAGTAATGCTTAAGCTTCAATATAGCAAGTTAGTATTTCACCAATTAGGTATTAGGTACCTTTCCTTCCCAGCAACATGGATGGTTGGCCGCAAAAATACCCATTGTGACAAGCCAAGCAGTAAATAAGAAGGAAATATTATATTGCCCAAGGCCAATATAGCATGAGAGATGGTTTAACATGATATTTCGCATCACATTTATGGAAACTTGAAATCTTGAATATATGGTAAGAATTGTTCCATGATCATAACATCACTATGCGCTGATTAGCATCATCCAATGCACTTTCAAGCTTTCTGATGGTGGTTTGCTTTACTCTTCAACTTCATAGATAGAGTAAACCTGAGCTTGAGGTTACTGTTGAGGTGCTCTCAAAGTAAGCTGCGTGCCTGCTGTTCTTAGGCATGCTTTTATGTCCTCACTGATTTTCCTTCTTTTTTTAAGTCAATTGTTCTTACTGCCGGAAGTAGCTTCGTACAAGAATTCTTAGGCCATGGATTGCTAACTCTGTTGAAGAATTGGCGAGAACCCCTTCCAGATGGGAGTTTACCAGATATAAACATGCGTGCAGGTATCCTGAAGATTTTGACTGACGTATAAACTATGTTTATCCCCACTGCAACTTTTGTAATAATGATCATCATCTACAGGCAAATCTTATGTTAATGTAAAATTTTGATGTTGCTTCTCTTCTGCAATTTCCCATCAATCTAGAGCAATAGAATAGACGACAACAATTGAGGAGAGAGATCTTGGAAAGATTATTGATTATTATATGAAGCATTGATTCTGTCTTGATATGTTCTTCTTGGCACTTGGGGCAGCAATTTTAACAGATTTGCTTCATTTTTGGGCAGGTCATTATGTTTTTAATTTTTTATTGAAATCGGATGAGGAGACCACATCCAACAGAAAAATTGGTAATGTGATGCTTTAGTTCTTGGTCTTTGTTTATCAAATTTGACATTTTGTTTGAAAGGGCCATAACAGTTATCTGACAGAAAAATTAGGAAAATGACAGTGATGAAGGCTTGAAGGCTTGATTTCTCTCATTCATTGGGATTTGTTACCCCGTAATTGTCAAAGATCTCAACTATCATATTTTGACTATACTAGAGTTCATTTCTTTTGTGGATTTTTAAGTCAGTCAATGTTTTTGATCTGCAGTACAAATTTTCATCCAGAACTCTTTTTACTTTTTATGTGTTCTTTCATTTATCCATTGGAAGATGATTTTCAATTCATGAGATTCAGCATATAAAACTGTTCTACGTCCACTGACATCAGCATGCTTGATATTGAATATAACAAGTGCAGAGTTCTCCGATATTTATAAGAGCACAAGGCTTGAAGACATGAAGAATGTTTATGAAGATGACAGGATTTCCATTAGGAGGTCCTTTATGGAAAAGTACACATTGTTACAGCCATCTTTTTGATATCATGTGTGAGCATCTGCAAATACATTATAGCTTTGCCATATTTCTTGTTGTCATTATTTCTTTTGGAAATGAAATTGTTCTATAGGCCTATGAACAAAGCTGCAGCCATGAAATCTAGTGGTGGTGATTTTGATGATTCAACTGCTTCTCAGCAAGGTGGGATGATTAGATTTTATCTTCTTCCTTCTGGCCTTTTTATGCCAGACAACGCCATATGGTATACATGTTAATGTGTAGTTAATGGTATTGTGCATGTATCACAAAATTATAAAAGTTAGTTTTAAGAGTTCGACTTGAGGATAAAATTACTTAAGCCTCCAGCTGCATTGCAGCATGCATTCACCGTTTCGATCATCTTCATTTTTTTGCTTGACTTTATCGATGGTGGAGAAATAAGTTTCGTATATCCGCCATCAACCAAAGACAATGACAATGACCATGATCAACTGGCAGATTTTCAAAGACGTTAAGCTATTTAAAAAATGCATTTACACTGCTAGAGCTTATCTCAACTGATTAAAGCATTGAAGTGCTTTCCCCTTCTTTGAAAACTCTTTTTTTTTTTTTTTTTCGTTACTTCTATTGTGCTTGGGAGAAAGGAATAGTCTTTTTTATGGAACAATGATGTCGAGGACCTAACTATTGATTTAACAATAAGTTCTAATTGTCTTAACTCGCACCACATAATAGATTAAATAACGAACTAATCAATCCATAGAATAGGTCGATTAATTCTCTAGAATTAAATAATAGAATTAATTTAACACTAGTCCAAACAATCCCAAACAAAAATACTCAAAAAAGTTGAATAAAAACCAAGAGAATTGACTCGTAAAGCTACAAGATTTTACTGATATATTCCAAAAGCCAAAAAGAATATAAACAAGTTTAAGCTCCTGTTTATAGCTAACTAACTATTAATTCCTTTAGAAAATAAAATTTCTTTTGGAATAAAATTCTAAAAATAAATAATATTAAATTACTAAAGATAACATCAAATAACTATGAAAATAATATCCAACTAATAAAAGAAAATAAATATCAAAGTCAAAACAAAATAATATCCTAAAGATCCTAAAATTCCATTTCATCTCACACTAGAACCGTCTGTTGCGATTTATTTCGTAGGTTACATCTCGCGATGCAAGTTGCAGCTACTCTTTGGATTAATACCACTGGATATGTCGCTTGGTGTGACTCGCGAGATAAGTCATGGTTGCTTTCTGGAATAATTCCATAGGTTGCACTGCTGGTTGTAACTCACAATGTAAGTCATGGTTGCTCTCTAAAATAATCCCACAGGTTGCACTGCTAGTTACAGTCGTGCTCGTTTGTTACCCTCTTGGATTTGCTAGTGTTCACAGCACATAAATATCGCTGAAATCATCTAGACGTCAATCAAAAAACTATATATTAAATAAACTATGGTCACACATTTAAATGAACATCAAAATGTAAATTTTATATTATAAATACATATTCTTATGATCCATTAAATTAAATTTCCTGGTGCTTGGGATCTTGACCATATATAATAGATCTCACTCCGTGGTAACTCAAAATAAATAATTTATAAACGTAGTTTCATTATTTGTTTAAGATTTATGTTTATTATAGCTTACATAAGTCATGATAAAATTACTAATTATGACAAGTTCTCTCACAGCAAGAAGTTTTCCGGCAAGTTCTCTCACATGCGGAACCCTTTTGGCGACTTCTCTCATATGGGATCAGACGGAAATAGAAAGCAGAGGAGAGAAGGAGAAGAAGAAGAGGAAATGGGTGAGAAAGAAAAGTAACAGGAGAGGAGAAAAAGAAGAAGAAGACTCTAGTTTTTTTTTTTTTTTTGGAGATAAGAAGGCTTGGTTTGTTTCTTGTGTAACTTGAGTAGCTTTTTATTTATTTAATACATGTACGTAAACATTTACAAAAAAAAGTTTTAAGTTAAATAAAAAATAAATATTTGTTTAATACAAAATAAATGTTAAAAAATTAAAAATTATGTTTTTAAAAAAATATATTAAAAAATTAGTATATTTTTTTTAAAACCATTTTCAATCGGCACGCCTGTATCACTGTATAATTAGTCATTTACAGAAGTGTCGATCATGTCTGGTTTAAGGGATTTTAGGGATTTTTGATTTATATAATTGATTTTTTTTTTATAATAAAAAGAAAGTTTACCCGATCAACCGTATATATACATATATAATCATATCAATTTATGGTCGTCTCATACGCAGGAGACGAATTTTGTCATCTTCCAACTCTGATACGAACGTACTGACACATCTCATTGCTAATACGCCCGTACCAATGTCTATACAGTCGTACGCGGCCGTATATACGAATAATGGACACAACACCAAGAAAGAACTGAAAACCTAGCAGAAACTCTACAGAAAGAGAACCCTTCCTATTAGCAATAACATTACCATAGATGTAGACATTATTTAAAAGGTCAAACCACATTAAACTCTAGTTGTCTCTTTAATTATCATTCTTGCCTGACTATAATTATGTTAATTCGCCACTATTGCATTCATTCATTAATAATTCACAATAATTTGGGCGTTTATCTATCTTTGACTTCGATATTTTGGTGCTAGAGGAAAGGCCTCCAACATTCGATTTGGTGATGAATAATACCATAATTACCTGATTTTCATTTACTCTGATCGATTAATGGGTAAAGTATCCCGTTCATGCGGAGCTACCTCCCATAGAAGTGTGCGGATAGGCAACCTTCCAAACATAGAGGAAAAAGCATATTCGATTCAACAGCCATTGGTTATCGAAAACCAATGAGGAGTAGATCATGATCAAGACTAGGTGAACTTGGACCCTGCAGCAAACCAACAACGGGTGGTTGAGCATAATCTACCTCTTGTGAATGTGGTAATTGGGTAAACAAATATGTCAAACCCCGAAGCCATGGCAAAAAAGGCCGAACGAAGTGGAAGATGCATTATGGACATTGACTAGGACTATGCAAGCATTAATTCAGGGGACAAGAGCACCACAACTCATTAATAACATGCAACAAGAAAATCCTATATGGGATGAGAACTCACCTCAAGGCGAAAGGCAACAAGTGAACTAGCACCCTCCACAATAGTTAGGACTAAATGAAAATCGCAATCAGGGTATGCCATTGAGGCCTGTTTGACGCGACCTAACCCGGATACCTCTAACTCTGATCCGATCGGTCACGCCGGGCACCCCAACAGATCCCTCTCAGACCCAACTCGTCGGGCTAAGCGAAACCCGTGGAGCGAACCCTAAACTCTTTCATACTTTCTGAAACATCGTTGGGTTGGGTTTTCTTTAAAAACTAAAAGCGCGCAAGAAAAATTTTCATTTTTAATTTTAAATTCATTTTCGAAACTCATTTTTCTAACAAAATTTCGGCAGCATAACAGCGGTATTTTTAACGTTCCAGAAAACCTGTTTGCAAAAAACAACACTTCGACTAAAATTTATCACCAACCCAGCTTCTGGTTGCCCGTAGGCCTCAATCATGCATTTGATTTTCAAATCAACTTAAGAAAATTCAAATCACATTTAATAAACCGCATTTAAATCAAAAACAGTTTAAAAGCAATTACAAACAAATAATTACAACTTTCAAATTGCTTATATATTTCAAAAGATATTTACATGAAAATATAACTGATGAAACAAAATGAACTGCTCAAATAATGTCGTGTCGTGTTGGCTCGCCCGCTGGAGGTGATGCTACTGTTAGGCTACCTGTTGAGAGTACCTGAGGAGGTTTTTATATAAAACAGAAAATAATGAGCTAGAAGCTCAGTGAGTGATCATTTATCTTTTCTTTGAAAATCTGTTTTTCAAAACGTCCTCCTCTGAAAACGTTTGAAAACTATTCTTTGTTTCTAAAGCATTTCAAGTTTAAATCTCTTAAACATCAACTTAAACAAGAGAATTCATCTCTAAGCACATGCATGTATTTAAATACAAAACTTGCAACTGTAAATCATAAATAATTTCAATAATAATTATAAAATATCTTTTATCTCAAATAAGCTTTTCTTTTTTAAAACTGTTTCCTGATATCTTTTGAAATTACCATAGTATCCCTAAATCTGGGGTCTCTCAAGTCTAATGGCTATGTGCGGAATTTCCCAGCGCTAACCATAGCTCGCCAGCTCGGAGACATCTCGCGGCTATGTGCGAAATTTCCCAGCGCTAACCATAGCTCGCCTGCTCTAAGACATCTCGTGGCCATGTGCGGAATTTCCCAGCGCTAACCATAGCACACGAAACACTACCCCACATCAGTCATGGCGACTTGATTGACAGACTCTGACACTTATCCCCCCTGGTTAGTGACTTATCCCTTCCCAGGACTGTGCCAACTGAAGTGGGATAGACCGATCGGGTCTAAATTGGTCTGTAATCTCTGAAAATCCCTGAGGGGATACTTTCTGGTTTTGAAAACACTTTTCCTTCTACTTTAACTTTCTGGTGCAAAAAACACAAATCTCTTTTCTGAGTGCGTAACGCACTAAAATCTGATTTTTGAGTGCAATAAGCACTAAAACTCATTTTCTGAATGCATTAAATACTATAATATCTTTGGTAAGTGCACAAGCACAAAATAACATCATTTCAAGCTCCAAATTCATGCTTATATCAACGAATTCAAAATAAACTAATGCAATTATTTATTAAATCAAACTTATCAATTTGAAATACTAAATACTTTTAAAATCTTTTAAAAATAAAGTTTACTCACTCACTAAATTGATAACTGAGAATGGCGCGTGCGGAGCCCCTAATCCTCTCTCCTCGATCCTCGAGTGTCCTCGCCACCTACACAACATATGGAAACGTAAATTTACGTTCGCATCACTTCTAGAACTCGAAATCGCCAGATTACACAATCGCCCCTCAAACTAGTTTATCGCACGATTCGCTTTATCTTTAACTTTTCACCACTCTCTTGGTTCCCTAAGCTCCCAATAAACGTAAATCCATTTATTTCTCAACTTATCCGTCATTCAAAACTAACCAATTACGAATCATAACAAAATCCACTTCGAAATCAACTTAATCATTAATATTAACTTAAATAACTCACTCTTTTTTTTCTTCCTCACTAGCTCACCTTTTTCCTCTTCGCTTTAGACTGGTTTTGGGACTGTTTAGGGCGTAAACGGACTGATCTGAGCTGGATTTCCTCCCACTTTCTTCTCTTACGCACGAGCTTCTCTTCCCTTGCTAGATTCTCTCTTTTTCTTCTCCGATCTACAGCCTTTGTTCTGCTTCAGCTTCGGTCACGTTTCGCAACTGAAAAAGGCATTGATTGGAGCTGGTCTGAGCTGGGTTTTCTTCTCCTCTTTCTCCTCTCTATTTTCCTCTCGGTTCCGCCGTGGATCTACTGCGGTTTCGCCGTCGATCGGCGTTGGTTCTGTCACGCGGGATGAGCTGGTTTGGTCGCCGTTCAGCTTGGTTTCGCTCTGTTCTGGGTTAAGTTCGGGTCGCTCGTCAAGTGCTCGCCATTCTGCTCCGGTCGGCGATCAATTTTGCAGCTCGGCGACAGCTCGATCGGCTTCGGTCTGGTTCGGTTTGGCGTCGCGCGGCAGCGGTCGACGGATCTGCTTCAGTCGTCGCTCAACTCGGCTTGCTCGCGAGATGTTCTGTCGTCGATCGGCACTGCGACGAAGGCTAGTCGGCAGTTGGACGTCAGCAGTCTTCTTTTTCCTTCTTCTTCTTTCTCTATTCTTTTCTTCTCTTCTCTTCTCTTCTCTTCTCTTCTCTTCTCCTCTTATCTCGCGCGACGAACATTTTAGATTCTGCTCACTATTCGAGCTTCACTTTTTGTGATTCAACTAACTTTTGGCTTCATGATTTCCTCCCCAAACAACTAAAAGAATGACAGTCACGTCCCTTAAAAATTACGGTCTTCTCCCCTAACTTTTAATTAATTCCACTTTAACCACAATTATTAAATCTTATCTTCGATTTAGTCCCTTATTACCTTAAAAATTATTCGATTTCGTTCACTATTCTACCCTTTCGTTTAATCTCCAATCGAGTCTAAATCGATTGCTATGGGTTTCATATATCCCTAGGCACTTCTATGAACCATTTAGGGTCTCTAATCACCACTTAGGGACTATTTCCGGGGAAATTCGTAAAATCAAATTCGAGGGCTTACACTGTTAGAATAGCATCACCAAGCCGTAGTTTTGCAAGTAATGACTAATGATATCATAGAGATATTTGAGTTATAGAGGGGTCACCCACCACTCAAGGCAATCCACAAGATTATCCGGTGCTACTTAGAAGGATTGATTGCCTTGAATGATGAGGGAGCGAGAATCGAAATCGTTTTCGTGAAGGGAACCCGCTAAGCTATGAAGTTGTTAATGAAACACTATTAGATCATTTCAAGATACTTACTATCACTCTGTGCGAGGGTGACAGTGACCCTTACGACAATTTGGATGCCTTTAATTTGCAGATGGTTCCAATGTTCGAAAATACGTGATACAGTGCGATATGGGCACCCCGTCATAGTATTATACGGTACGTCTGATACAGTTGATACAGATGTATCGATCGAAAATAGCTTAAAAAAAAAAAACAAAATTTTTAGAAAAAATTATTATTTTTTTAAAATTTGAAGGCATAACTGATTTTTTTTAATATCAGGGATCAAAATATAAATATTGATTAATTTCGTCAAACCTAAGGGCAATGTATGTAATTTACCTTAATATATATATAATCTTAAACACCAAACCCTACCACTTTCTTTTCAACCACTCACTACCGCCCTCCCCTCTCTTTCTCTCCTCTTTCTTCTTCCCTCCTTGTTTTCATTTTCTACCGTCGCCGCCATCTGTTCTTCTTCTTCGTTGGATCTGCAGCCGTCACCCATTCTTCTTCTTCTTCCCCTTCTCTTCTCATTTTCTTTCGCTCAGGGGTGACGCTTGCCAGATATGTCACTGTCGATATCACGTCGAAAATCGAAGTTACAGTTGCCGGTGAGGAGAGAGGAGTGTCGATTTGAGAGAAAGGAGTTCCGATCGTGTCTGGTTTGAGACGACCATATACGGCCGTATCGGTTCGAGACGACCATATACGGTCGTCTCGTACGCAGGAGGCGAATTTTGTCATCTTCCGACTCTGATATATACAGTCATACGCGGCCGTATTTACAAACAATGGATGGATCTACTCACCACCAACGATAACGTGAGGTGCAGGTGTGTTTCCCAACCACTTTGGGAGAAGCTCCACATCTCTTTCGGTTATATATGTATAATATATATTATTTTATAGATTTTTATCTATTAAAAATTTGCTTTACCCTGTATATTTAACAGTAAAATAAAAGAAAGCTAAGAGCATGATGATGAATCTAAAAAGTGAAAGGCTCCTTACATCGAAATTTGGAGATGTGACATGCTACACCAAGAAAGTAGGAAGTAATAGTGAGTGCTAGACTAGAAGTGGGTTTATTTGACCTAGAATTCCATTAGGGTTAACAAAAGAAAAATCTAACCAAACCAACTTTGACTTCACTTTTAATCCAAGCTCACCTATTTGCTAGTCGATGTGTAGTGACCCTGGAACACATAAAGTGCTTCAATTTTTGGCTAAACATACATGATTACAATTAGAGTTTAGACAAAATTTGGTGCTAAATGAAACTGATCTTTGTATTCATATATCTTTTTAAGCGAAGTAATTATACCCTGTTATGCCATTGACAAATTGTACGCCCAAATGTCATCACCACCAAGCATCTCTGTCATATTATTAAATAAAAATAAAATAAAATTCCCCACCTAAAAATAAACAATTACACAATACAGCTAAGTGACCCAATTTATATTGGTCAATTCTCATCACCACCACTTGTAAAATAAACCCATATGATATATATCGTACAACCATGTGATAGATAGGTAAATAGTTGCATATTTTTTCATTAAATACACAGGGGTCAAAATTAGTACGAGGCAACTAGTGTTTTTAGGTAAAGAAAGGAAATCCAAGCTACCTAATGGTGGGGCTTTATCAATTAAAGCTATAATTGACCATATGATCCAACAATCTTAGAAATAACAAGGTAACCGCTACTAAGACTAACATAATAAATAACAAGAGAAGACATAGCTGTCAAGAGTTCCAATAAAACCAAAATTAATAAGGATTTCAACAAACACAGGTAACTGATTTTCAATAAACTAAAAGATGTTAATGACTACAACTCAAGTGAATTCCTTGAAGAGCATACTTAAAATAAATACAACTTACAATGATACGGCCTTCGACCCTCGGATTAATCCTGCTGCTCAAACAGCCAAATTTGAATGCGAGCTTTCTGCACTCATCCAAAACCAAACCCATTAACAAAAATGCAAAATTTACACAAAAACTCAACAAACCCATCACACACACAAATAATAATAATCAATCAATAAATTGAACCAAAAACTCAAGACCCCATCACGAAAAAGTTCCACAAAACAAGCAATAACATAACCAAGTAGGAAAGCAACCGCAGATTCAAGACTCCAAATCATCAAAACAACATCCAAAACAGCCCACAAACATTCATCAACTAACCGACGAAGAACGCGGTTAAATATATGATTATGTGGTTGAGATCAAATATTATAACAGCCTTATAAACAAGATCAAACACAACTAGAATTTGTTCGCATAAAATCTATCAGATATATCTCAAACTCGCAAGTAATGCAAATAAACTCCTATGGTCGGTGATGGACTTTTTAGACGAAACTAAGAAGGGGTATGTGTGTATCAATTGATCATCTCTCACAAATCAAGAGCACAATAACAGCCCATTAATCATGTAATTAAAACTCTACTTAAGAGAATCAAACAAAACATGCACTAAATCAAAAAGAAAACAAACCTCAAATCTACATGCATCTAACAATCAAGTCCAACATACCCTACATACTTAGGGATCGTTTGTTTTTATCACTTTGCACTTAATGGGTCTGAATTACACTCTTTAAGTGATTTTTATTTGTCTTTTTAAGTGATCAAACCACTTAAAACTACCCAAAAATAACTGAACATAAAAAGCTATAATCTCTTACTTTTTACTTAATGACAAATCACTTAATGATTTTTTATATATATTCTTCCAAATCTATCCTTCCCAAAATAACATATTTCCAAATTAATTCTAATTTTACATTATATAGATTTATTTTAAATGTAATCAATTAAATATTGCAATGACTCAAATATATATTATTTTACAGTTTCAACTTTTATTGCTATAGTTATTTAACTTAAGAACATTTTGTTTATTTTTATTTAAATATATAAATTTAATTTACTTTACTATAATAATTTATTTTTGTATATATGATTTACTATAATAATTAATTATATTTTAATTATGAATAAAAAATGTTATTAATATATACATAAAAGTGTTTTAGTATTTTTTAAATAATTTATTATAATTGTTTGTATCATATTAAATAAAGTTTCAAAATAACTAATAGTAAAATGATATAAATGTCAAATTATTAGTTTTTAGACAATTTTAATTTTAAAAAACAAACGAAATTACTATACATTTAGAGGTAAAGGAAAAAAAAAAAACAAACATGTCATTCAAATGACAGGTTTCAGTCACTATTCAGTTTTCAGTTTTCAGCAGTACTATTCAGTCTTCAAACAAAAAAACAAACGACTCCTTAATCATTTAAACAAATAGAAATCTCTCTGTACGTTCAATATTAAAAATAGGAAGAAGTTCATTTTAGTCTTATATTTTAGGGAAAAATATATATATATAAATATATATATTTAACTATGTATTGAAAAATGATCCAATCTTCTTTAAAAAATCTGTCATTTCAATATTAATTAAACAAAATTTAAAAAATAAAATTAAATGAAAACTTAAAATAAAAAAGATAGTTCTTCACTACTTATTTTTTATATGGACGATGAATATAAAAAGTAACTAAAATAAAAAAAAATAAATTTATATTGTCTATGCCTGAGATGGACAATAGAGATCACAAGTAATTAAAATAAATTCAAAAATTAAAACAATAATATTAAAGAAAAAAAAAAGTAAAGGTAGAAAAAGGAAAGAAATTAAAAAAAAAAAAAATCTTCATCATCAAATCATCATTGTTATAGTACATACCAAATCTACAATAATTTGGTGATAAACTAGATCATAGATGATCTAGTGATGAATCGGAATTAAATCACAATGATATGGTGATGTACTAGAACACCATGATTTTAGGTTCAATAGATCAACGATATGGTTCATCACCAAATCATCACAATTTGGCGTCCAACCAAATCGATGATGATTTGGTGATGGATGGATCTTCATTTGGAGATTATCCAAATTGAATTTTCACTATTGATGGAGACTCCATCAACAATGGAAAGCAAATCACCATTGGAGGTTATTTTTTATGTTTTATTTTTATTTTATTCAGTTAGTTATATTTTTCACTATTTATCTTTTGAGATGGATGAATGCGATTTTATATATATATATATATTTTTTTTTTTAAATCTTATTTAGTTCTCCATTGTTCATCTTTTGAGATAAACGATAGAAATCAAATTTTTTTTATTCTAATTTTTTATTATATTTTAATGTGTTTTAAAAATAAGGGTTAAATGGACATTTTACATTTTCTTTTAAATTTGACTATTAAATTTCTAAACAAAGGGATAAATTTGATGAATTTATAACCTTTAGGGGAAATTGAATTGTTTTTCAATTTATTATTAAAAAATTTGTACTCTCTCAAAATTTAGGGATCAAAATAAATTTTTTTCTTAAAAATAAGATAAAAGACTTGGAAAACCGATGCATGTAAGTCTACACCATAGATATATGGAACATCACTGAAACACAAGTCTTATGCCACATCTAATATTCAAACCAATCAAAACAATCCAACTCAATTAATATGCCATGTCATCATCAATCAACCAAAATTCAGCTTCATGTGAAACAATCGATAAGAATATTTATTCAAAAATATATCCGTTGACACAAATGTAAAAGCCGTCACATAAAATTTATTAAAAAGGAAAAAAAAAAGATAATGGAAAATTCAAACTTGAAAACTTTATATTTTAAATAAAATTAATATTTCTTCGTAATTTAAAATTGTTGGAAAATTTTGAGCAAAATTAAAAAAAAAAAAATTAAGAAAATTAAATGAATCTCCTAAGAAAATCTCTTCTTTTACTTCTCACAAATAAATGTTTTTATTTGAAATAAATTTATTTTTTGATAAATTTAATGTGTGCTAAAATGAAAATCTCACACACACACACGCACACACAATGAATAAAAATAAAAATTAACCCCTTATTTTCATCTTATACTCAAGTTTATTAAAATACTCTCAATTCAAAAAAATAAAAATGTGATTTGTAAATCCACTTAAAAGCCAATATCGGTTGGCGGTTTTTAAGTAGACTTAAAAATCAATTCTACCCGGTCATCGTTTTGATGATACATCTCACTAGAAATCTTTATTTTCAACCCAAAACCAATCAAATATAAGCCTAAACATCAATATCCAACATGTAAAATTTAAAAAAAAAAAAAAAAACCCTCAAAAAATTACAAAAAAAACTCAAAAATCACAACAAAACTCAAACAATCAACAAAAGAAGACAAAGTTCTCATACTATGAGCAATGGAGAAAAAGAAGAAAACATGTATGGGCAATTTGGATAATTTGGGTATAAACTATAATTAATTTATTTGAAGGGTTAAAAATAAATTTAAAAAAAAAAATCGGTAAAAACAAATTTTCTTTTTTTTCCATATATATATACATACATACATACATATATATATATATATATATATATATATATATTAAAATGGGTGTTTTCAGAATTTGCCCTTACACTCAAAACCAGAAAAAGCTAATACAAGTTTTCATTCGTATCTAATTGATGATAAGATTGATCTCTAGATTGCCCATTGTAATGTTGTGTAATGTAAAGAATTTTTACATCTATCTTAACATTAAAATAGACTTCAATAACAATTTTGATTCATTCATCAAAGCGAGTCAAGCACATGTAAGATAATCTAATTAGGTAATTTTTATGTATGCATGATATACGTACCTTATTTTATGATATCTTCAATATCTTCATTCATCCGTGTAGTCAATCTTATCTCTCCATTCTTCATAAGTCACCATCCGTATGCATGTGACTCCACTTGAACTTGAACTTCAAGTGCTTCATCATTTGTCGAAGACTCTTTCATCTCGAAGCATGTGGAGCCTCTTCTTGAGTAGTCTTTCATATCTTCTTAAATCTTCAATCATGTATTCAAGTCTTCAATCAATCTTCATGTCTTCAGATTGCCATCTTCTTGGGAATTCTTAATTGTCATATCTTCTCAAAACTCTTCCTCTTCTTCCTCAACAAATAATCCTCAAGCTAAAGTTGTTGATCATAAACACATTCAACTCTAAATATGTTTTATAAATGGAATATTATAACACTCAAGTTAAGAGAACAACAGTAACCAATCCCATGTTACATACGACGCTCCAAAAATGGAGCCTAATGGTTTAAGAATGTAATTAAAATTAAAAATCTAAATAAAACTTGTATTTCCTGTCTTTTGCAAGAATAAAAAAATTTTCGCAAATGTTTTTCACCTTTTAGTATGAGTGCATGTTAATGCAGTCCATAAATGTTTCAACCTTATGAAAGCAAACCACTCTTCAAAGGATAACTTCTACCTAGCTAGCTGGTCAGACCTTTTCACTTAAAGCTTTCATCTTTGTATTATTCTATTTCATCAAGTTTGTCTCAATTAGCTGACCCCGAAGCTGTAAAATTTATGTAGGGCAAAAGCTTAAATCTTAATATTGCTTTGTAGTTTTCCCATTAGACTTAAAAAATGAAAGTATTAAGACTTTGTTTCAATAATAACTTTTTCCACCTGCTTGAAGTCGAAGACGCAATTCTTGAATTGATAAACCAGTTGATATATATATATATATATATATGTTTCGGTTATTGTGTTTCTTATTTTACCTTTTCAATGGGCATTATTTGTAAGAAATTCATCTGTAAAGACATATTATAAATGTGATTTTGACTCTAAGAGGTAAAAAATTATCAAAAACAAACACGCATGCTAGTCACTTTATTGATTGCAAGAAAACATACACACAACACACAAAGCAAGTCATTAATTTGTCTTCTAAGGCGCCAATTATAGACAAATGCCACTATAACAAACAGTTTCATAAAACACAATGACCCGGTGCAATGATGGGCACAGCAGACACCGGGTGCAACAATTATTCAACTTATCTGTTGGGCGTGGACTTACAGTCACATCGCCTGCCTTTATTGTTCATAGCACTAAAGTCTATAATACATACCACAAACCACACTGTCAAAATAGGCGTCAATTTATAATAGTAGCAGCAGATTACAAGATGTAGAAGCTTGGTTTGTCTAGCGACGGAAGCTTCTGACCTGGCGTGGTGGATCAGCCTCGTCCTCTCGAAGCTTAACGAGAGTGTAGGTACCAGCACCAGCTATGGCTCCAAGAGTGGGGGCCAGAAGGTATATCCACAGTGACTCGTAGTTTCCTGCTGCAACGGCCGGTCCCAGAGTCCGCACAGGATTCATTGAACCACCACTTGATGGCCTGACAATGCCAAATCAAAATTATTTTATGGACTAATATTTCTTCTTCAAAGACAAACGTGTTATCCGTTGCCGACCTACCTTACCTAATCTTTAGGGGCTGTTTGTTTTAGGTCAGAGATCACAGATGACAATAATTCAATCTTTTCTGTTATGGATGTGCAACAATTTTGTTTCTTATCACAGCATGGTTTTTGGTATAACGAATATTTATTGATGAAAGGTGATCCTAACTCGTCCTATTCTAATTTGGCTATTTTTTATATTATTATTATTTTAAATCTCACACCAACCGTGTCAGAAGCTACAGACATGACCAGATATACATAAGAGGAGGAATCTCATCCCATTAGGCTTTAAATGCCTATCAGACATATGACTTGGAATACAACTTCCACATACAAGAAGGAATATGATGTTACTGGGTTTTGAATTCCTATTACAATGATGAAGGAGAAAGTGTTCAACTGCTTTATTAAAAGTAGAATAAAGTGTTGATGCATATGTTTAACTCTTCTGGCAATACATTAAGAAATTTTTGAAGATATAATTCTTAAATATGTCCAACTCCTAATGTGTGGATATTGAGAGAGATACCAATATTAATATGTGGGAGGATATTATTACAAATTAATTTGATATATATATTTCATATATATATATATTTTATTTCAATATAATAAAACTTAACTACCATATTATATTTCGAATCTTCCTCTTAAAAGCCATAATTAAAAGTATGTAATGGTTGGATCTTGCATATAGCAGACAAATGAATCAAACGTGTTAATCCAACTTCTAGCTAATAACCCAACTAGAAATTAAGAGGTGAGGAAAAAGTTACTAACCCAGCTATGAGAATGTTGAGCATAACGGTTGCACCAACTGCAATACCAGCTAATTCTCCCACCTAGTAGGACATAA
Organism: Nephelium lappaceum; assembly: GCA_021234005.1. Lineage (NCBI taxonomy): Eukaryota > Viridiplantae > Streptophyta > Magnoliopsida > Sapindales > Sapindaceae > Nephelium > Nephelium lappaceum. The sequence goes on from CM038004.1 coordinate 12,611,288, forward strand.
GAGAGAAATATAATAAGGGGGAAATTGGCAGTCATCAATACGTGTTGAAATCATAGAAAATAATAATAATGGATTGAGATCTCTTCCTGCTTAGAATTTGCTATTTTAATTTCTTTCATTTTTTTCTTTCCTTTCCTTTTATGTATTATATTATCCTTAACGATTTTAGGTCAAGAAAAAATACGCATACATATTAATTCCATAATAATATTAAGGATTTGATTACCTTAATGATTGGTTAATCTTACCCAACAGTTATAATTATTAAATTGATTTCAATAACTATCTTTACAATCAATCCAATGTATGTAATTATTAATAAGATTATCTAACCAGTAAGGTAGTTAAACCCATTAAGTATACACATACCGCTCGAGTATCGGTGGCAACAGCAGTGACAACGAACAAGAGATTGAACGTGATGAGGAACTCGAGTGCAAAAGCCTGACCAGTGCTAACGGAGGGAACAGTAACGCCACCGGACATGAAGGGATGGAAAACTCCCTTTAGAGCAAAAGAAGCGCATATGGAGGCTGATACCTGGGCTGCTATGTATGCCGGCACTTGTACCCATGGAAAGTGACGCAGTGCAGCAAATGCTATGGTGAGTGATGGATTCAAGTGAGCTCCCGATATATGTCCCGTTGATAATATTATTATCATAACCGCCAGCCCCGCCGATGCCGCATTCCCTATCAGTGTCTCTGCATGGTTGTACTTCTGGTTCACTATTGGCGCTGCTGCTGCTGCGAATATCAGAATGAACGTTCCAACAAACTCAGCTCCTACCTGCATCCATGACCATGCATAGTCCACGGTAATCAGTATTATCCTTTACCAACTTTCTTCTAACTACTCAAATTAATCTTATCGACCTTCTGTGAATATGCACCGCCCATATTAAAATAGTATATACAGAGAGTAGGTGAGGACAGTCTTTTTATTGTTTGTTTGTTTGACATTTTTCTTACGTGCAATTTTAATAGTGACCCCATTAAAATTCCTCACTTAATTCACTTTCTAATATAAATGATTAATTTATAATGTTCCAAACAAATTGAAGTGTCAATAATTAATTACCGAGATTCAAAGTTACTTTGATGAATAAGTGATATGCGCCACCTAGCTAGTTATTTATTTTTTTAAAATAATTATAAGATAATCAAAAATATATTAATTCAATCGAGTGGGGACTAATCCAAAATTAAATACCATGTAAGATTTGAAAATTTATTCTCACATCAAAAAATATCTATTTTCACAATAAAAAGAGATATCTACTCTTACAATAAAAAAGAAAAAAAAATAGTTAAATAAATATAATGAAATTTAAATATTAGTAAATTAATACAGTAAAATTTAAATCCTTATTGTAAGAAAAAGAAATTCGATAACCACTAACCATAAATAATTTTGCCCACCTAGTTACATAAAATGTTGTATTTCAACTTTGTTACAGTGGGGATGGAGTAGGAGGAACTTTGCTTGTATAACAAGTCAGTTGTAAACTTCATATACTATAATTTAAGAGTATAAAACTACCAGATAAGCATAAGTTGATGCAACAAACCAAAAACCAGTGAATGGACAGGGTGTAGAAAAATATAATAATATAATGGAAACTATAAATAAAGAGTAGTGCGCAGAGGAGAGGAGTATTTTTTTTTTTCTTAAATAATAATAATCTATTAAGATAAATAACCGACAGAATAATTATTCTCATAATAAAAAATAATAATTATTAAGAAGATATTTTACAACTCACGTACTAATTTAAAGAATAAGGATGAAATTTAAATGATTGATCTCTTTAAGCTGAAGAATCACTTCTACAAGCATGGTGAACAAGGAGAATAGAAATTGAGATTGGCATAAAGGAATATTCTAATTGATAAAAGGAGGTAAATAAGATGAGAGGTGAGGTACCTTGCGGGTGAGAGAAACATCGGGAGCGGGAAAATCGGTGAAGCACGTGTGAGGTTGACCCCATGTTGGTGCGGTAACACTGACCGGCAAGCACTTGCATCGCGGCATTGACTTTCGATCATAGGACAGTGAGTCCTACTCTCAGTGATGTCATCAGCGGTCCACCTGGCGTCCCCGGCGTTGCTGGCGCTGACGCCGATGGCGTTCCTGCCTCTGATTCCGGCATTTCCGAACAGCAAAAGCAAATGATAATTTTTTTCTTTTTTCTTTTTTTTTTTTGGTTTTTTTTTTTCAACTTTTTTGGGTTTTGCAAGACAGAAATGGTGATAACTAGGAAGGCGAGATTACATGATTTGACAGCTTTTATAAAGTTGTTGCTACGCGATCGTTTTAAACCTAGCCAGGACTGGTAATGCTACGGATATATCAAAACACTACGCAAACATCCAAAACATGCATGTACAATAATACCACTGTAATTTTTATTTTTTTTTTATTTTTTTTTTTTGGAGTTTTTGACTTGGAAGTGAAAAAGGGGCTGAACTTACATGATTTGCAGGCTTTTATAAATGTTTCGCTAAGGAAGAAGAAGAACGAAACGAGCCAGGTTATACAACTCTACAACTACACAAAAATAGCTTTACCTTCTTGCATGAACAAGGAACTAATCGATTTTTTTTTTTTTTTTTTTGGATTTTTGATCTGAGATAGGTTTTTCAGGAAAGCAAAGTATTACATGCTTGAAAGATTTTTATTAAGCTGTGATCAAGGAGCAACGAAAGTGGACGGATCCAGTTTAAAAACACTAAAAGAAATGGATGATTTTGCAAAGATTATAGGTTGGAAAAGAAACGGATGCAGACATTAACCGAGCAAACCTCAAGCAGAGAAAAGATTATTATAATGGATTCTAATCGTAACAGACAATATAGATGACGAGGGGGAGGTTGGAATTGGGAAGTTTTAGAGGTAGTCAGTGGTTGCATAAATGTATTGTCGTTATATATACACAAACCGAGAGCTGAGAACGAGTTCTTTATTTATCATGTATCATATTATTATAATAATATAAAAAGTCAATGCGCGTCCCATCACCTCAATAGCTTATAGCTATTTACTTTAACACCTTAGAATGCCTAAAGTCACATGCTCGTATTTTAAGGTTGATGACAGTCCACAGGTACCGTGTGAGGAAAAATTCCATCAGGTTGAATATACAAGTTGTTTCAATTATGCATCAGGTCATGACTGAAGCTCCCACATGCTCCGTCACGCCAGCCTTTCTTCTCCTGTTCTTTTAATAAATAAATAATTCCGCCACCCGCCCAATAATGTATTAAGCAAGGAATCCTCCTTAATCAATGTAAAGAGCATACAAAAGAATAATTATTATAATACTTTAGTAATACATTTAGTCGAATTATCTTCGAGGTACAGGTAGGCCCTCGCCCTTGTATGTCACAATGCTTTTTTATTAATATATATATGTATCGTAGATGAATGGTCTCCATTACACAGGTGTCAAAATCTTTCGGTTTACCACTTCTATAAAACTTTCCTTTCGTTTTTATTATATTGCCTTTTTTTTTTCTTTAATCCCACTTGGAGACTCTACTCGATCGTGTTGTTTCTACTGATTCACATCTGTTTATAAGCAATTTAACGTATGTGTAATATGAAAATTGGCTTGAATGTTTGTGGACAATATGAAAGGCTCGATAATTAAATAAGTACGATATGTATATATCAAGATTTGTCCTTTTAAGATTTTATTTCTCATAGAAAATCATCTTTTTCATTTTTGATAGAATATAATTTGTTATGGAATATCATATACATCATCCATCGTTTCTCACGTACTTATCTTTCTATGTACTTATCTTTCTATGACAATTAATTGTGGCCAAAAAGCCAAAATTTAAGATACATGTTTGGTGTTAATAAGCAATAAGAAATTGCTAATGCAATTAATTTTATATACTAAGTTTTCTTTTTTCTTTTTTTTCTATTATTGAGATTGACTTAGAGAATAAACGGGACTAAACGAGATCAGATACTGATGATGTGGTCTGAAAAACAGTTCTCATTCAAGACTAAAAGGATCCACGTATGGATAAGAAAATGGTCCACGTATAGGTGGAAAAGACTGTCACAAATTGTGACTACTGCCGGGTGTCGAACACGGGACTCCTTAGAGTACCCAAGCAGTAAGCTGTCACTGGAGCAAAGCACCTTTGACATTCTTTTCTATTGACTTAATACTTGTCAGAAATTTAAATGTTCAATTGACTACACAAAACAAACATCTTAAAAGGTTCAGACTTCGTAAAGTCTTCATATTTTAAAACAGCACGATATTGTACCCTAGCAATAAATTTTGATCAAGTTAAATTTATTAATATTTATTTGATCTTTAATTATCGGCCACTCCTATGTATGGTAATGTATAACAAACACAAGGAGAAGATACCAGAAAACTAATTTAAAAGAGCGAGAGAACATGATTGTATGAACCAGTAGAACTTGTTATATGCATGCAAGCTGGGTGTGGCTAGCTGTTGGTGGAATTTAATTTAAAACCACTTCTTACCAGTTGAGGTTATTCGTGAATGGCTCCCTCTTATGTGGCACTCTTCTATTCTATAAATACCTCAACTAGAGCCTAGAGGCTGCTGTCTTCTATTTACTAATTACTTGTAATTTTTTTTATTGTCCAAATTTGAACCAATTGAATCAATTATACATACTATACTTAAGATAATGTCAGGCTTATTAAAGTTTTTATCTAAATCTATATCCAAATGATGTGACATGTAAGTTGTAAACATGATTTAGACATAAATTTAGATAAAAATTTTGAGAAGTTTGCCATTATTATTATATTTATATGCATCCATCTTTCCTTCAAACACAAACCGCTAGTTTGTTCAAGACAAAACAAATTTTATTGGTGACCCTCAAAAAGGCAGTTGATTCCTCCTCCATCAGACTACCACTTGCAACATTATGCTTGATTAAATATTAGGCTTTATACTTCGATTAACTTTGCTAATTAAACCACATGCAGAATACTTGGCTACCCTGCCTAAGTTCATTAGCATACCTCGTGGGCTCTCTTGATTAATGTGCTTTGCTAACTTGGAACCATCAAAGAAGTATATATATATATATATATATATCTTGTGTTGAATTACATATGCAACTTAAGTAAAGCTAGCTAGCATAGTATCCGTATATATAATAAATTAAACATTCTGGCAATTAGTATTGCTTCTTCATTCAGTTTACTCGAGACCCCATTTATCTCAAGGCCCCTAATGACCCCATAGGATATAACAAATGAAAAGTTGCATTTATTATAAGAAGAAATGGATGATTCATTATAAGAGCACTTGTGGACAAAAAGTAGTGGGGGTCATTTTGGAAGGGTAGCTCAATTATGAAAGTTGAAATTATACTCAATAAAGCCGGAAACTCGCCACCTTTCTTTTCTGCTGTCCATATTTTGATCCTGCTCTTTTAAAATACTTGTAGGTTCAAGTTCTGTTTTCCATGGCTATAAAAATTTCACAAGAAAGAAACGAAATCCAACTTCTCATGATTCCTCCGCGCACATAATACATTAGCATTATAGCTTTGTGGAACCCACATTGTTTAAGGTATCAACTCTAGGGGAATCAAAAGTGATTAATTAAGCAGAGACATATGCTTGTCACCATCATATTTGTGATCGAAAAACACATCAAGGAAGAGCAAAAGTTTCTGCTGATTGTGCTCATATAATGATTGCATGTGAGAACCTTGGTGGGCTTTGACCCATAAAATAAGCTTTAATGGAATTGATATTTGTGGCACAAATTAACTTTGGGACGTGCTTTATTGAGTGGAAGATACTCCATGTGATGATTCTCAATGAGAACGACAAGGTCCTCTCGTCTCTTTTTCCTCTTTCTTTCTTTTCTTATTTTACTTATTTTCTTTGATGCAATGCATCCGCTTTCTAAGCGTGCCAGCCCGGCAACCATAATCAAGCAGTAAGCACCACCGACGATGGTAAGCAACCAGAAGTTTCCATCCGTTTCGTATGACATGGCAACAGCAATTTCGCTTTTCCCTGGCAACATACATGTGGTCAAGGGACCATTCCTGTGTCGCTATTCACTGATCTGAATTTGATTAGGTCGTTGACAACATCTCCCATCATCTTTTCCCTTTGAGTATAGAACATCCCAACAGCACATCAATCAAATCTCATTTTGTCCTTTGTGACTCAAACTCCAATTCCACACTGACACATGTACATCTTGTTAACAATCAATGAAAAGATCCAAATCAAATCAATGTAACTAGTCATCTCAAAGAAATCATGATTTTTGCAATCCAGTGGTTGGTCGGTCGGTCGGTCACAGATTTGAATGAATATTCCGAAACAGTCCTCGGGGCTCATCTTCTAATTTAAGTCTATGCAGCCTAGAGTTTTTTGCCATTCTGGCAAACTTGTAAAGGGCATTGGCCCAAAATTAATTAATTAAAAAGTAATTGGGCGTTTTAAATTACCTCAATTTTTTATTTCGTGAAAGTAATTGGAGAATATTAAAACGAAAAAATAAGTCACTTCGCAACGACTACCGTGATATTTGTATTAAATTAAAATGCGTATGTTAATAACTGTATTAGAATACTTTAGTGTGTACGTAATAATTGTGTTAGAATACTCGAGTATGCAAACATAGGCTTAGCCAATTGAAGAGCTGGCGGTGGTCAGGCCTTTGAGTTTTGACCTTGCTAAATTTAAGACATGGTACATGACTGCTGGCATCAGAGTACGGTAATCATGATCATTTCAAGTGCAATTGCCCAGGCTTCGACATGAAAACATTACAAATTATTAGGCTACATAGAATTTTCTGCCATTTTCTCTAGATTTATGTATTTTTTGTTTTGTTTAAACTATTATTATGTTGTCAAGGTTTACTATTATTATGTTATCAGGGTTTAGTAAAAAAATAAAGAGATACCTCGAATTTATAATCTTTAAATTAAAAATGTGAAAGAATATCATTGGATCATTCTTATTCTATCTTTCTTGATAAATTATTATTATTAAAGTTATTTCCATTTTTCTCCTAACGATTGATAATCATCATTTTTTTTCCTAATAATTCAAGAAATATCATTTTATCATGAGTATATTTCATTTGATACAATTGATTTAAGTATATTTTTTAAAAACAGATATTTTATAGCTAAAGTTTTTAAAAAGAGATTGCTGGTCGTTTGATTGTTAATTAAAATGATTATTTTAAATTGTAGATCGTTTAATTGTATTACTTTTAAAGGCTCTTTTAAATTATAAAATTATCAAAAAGATGTTTAAAAGAAAGTAAAATAATACAAAACAATATATGAGAAAATACTACATTTGTAATTAAAAAATTATAAAATATAATAAAACAAAGTACAGAGTTTGAAATAAATTATCAAAAACTCAAAGTATAACAATAATATTCAAAGTGTTCATATATACACATTAAACAAATTATTCAATGTAAAAAACCAATTGAAAAAAGAAAAAATTTAAAACACGCAAAATATTAGAAAACTTACTAATTAAAAAAAAAACCTTCAAAGTTTTTTTGTTGCAACAAATATGTAAAATGAAAATAGAGTATATGTTAAAGAAAAATGCATTAGGGTTTTAAGTTTGAGTGATATTAACAAGATATAATAGGGTCATATTAGACATCTTAATTTTTTTATAAAAATTCAAAAAGATCTATTTAGAAAAACTTAAAATTTGAGCTTATTCTAATAGATGTATTTCAACTTTTTTAATTACCCAAAAACTCTATTGAAAAAGTAACCAAACAGTATAAAAAAATCAAAAAGAGTTTTGAGAATTAAAAACAATACTTTTGACCAGTAGATAAGTTATACCAAACGTACACTAAATCTTATGAAATAACATCTAATAATCGTGAGGACTTGCTTCACTAGCACTAAAAAACTTCTTTAAATTTTACTAACAATTACTAAAGCCAAAAGCCAATAGTGGCCTTCATTAAAACACCCTCAACATGATAGTCAAACCAATCCAACCCCAAGCATAAGGGCTTTTTTTCGTGACGGGCATCTTTGAAACTCCAGCCTGCCAGTGAACTATGTTCAAGACCGTCATCTGTTCGCGAACACATTACGGAGTTGATAGCCATCTTTGGAACTCCATCTCAAAAACCGAGTTGCAATTAAGTTATTATACAAAAACTAGTCTTGCACAACAGTTGATAATAACAGTTCGTGAAAAGAACATTAGTTCGCGAGGGCACTTCGCCTTCGCGAACAAATGTCGTTGCCTTGCATTCGCTAACTATGTTCGCCTTCATGAACTAATGTCCTCTTCACGAAGTAACGTCCCATCACGAACTGCCACCTCTAAAACTCCATCCTATCGGCGACTTCTCTATGGTTTTGGTGCTGCTCTTTACTCTGTTTTAGGTGCTACTACTTTGCTTTATTTTTAGAGAAGAAAACAGAGAACCAAAACAGTCAAATGGTGATGGTGATGGTGATGACGGCGATGGTGATGACAGTCCAAAAACAGAGCAATGGTGATGAATAAAAAACAGTCCAAAAACATAGAACACAACAATGGTGATGACGTCGAGCTGAGAATAAAAGCCTTTCAAAACTCTGCTTCTCTTCTCTTCTCAGAGAATAAAAACAGTCCCTTCTCTTCTCCGAGAACAAGAACAGTCTAATGATGATGGTGATGACAGTCCAAAAACTTGGTGATGACCAAAAACAGTCGAAAAACTGATAAAACAAAAATGGTGATAATGCCAAACTGAGAATAAAAGCTTTTTAAAACTCACTTTTGGTTTTTTGTCAATTAAAATTTATGTTAATTACAAGGGCGACTTTTTCATTGAAATTTATGAACAATAAAATAGTGCTATTAAAGCTTTTGGTGCCATGAAAACATATATCCAAATTTTTAGTGTCATTTAAAAAAAAAAAAAAACCACCGAACCCTTCAACCGCTTCTACTATAACTTGAGTTAGCATTCAAATAGAAAAAATCAACTCTACCCTTTAGACGTTTCAAAAATAACAAATCATTATTTAAAAAAATAATAAATATAAAAAAATCTATAAAATAAAATAAAATAAAAATTGCCATTGAACAAATTAAATAAAAAAATAAACTCTCTTTCGTTATTATCTCTAAATTTTTAGTTGCCTTAAAAAATTAAACTCTCTCTCATCATTATTTTAATATTGATTTTTCTTATTCCACGTGATAAAGATCTCTCTTCACCGTCATCTACAAAGATTTCTTCCTCCACAAAATTAAATTTACACTACCATGCACCACCGTCACCACCACTCTTTTCATTAAGAATATCATAAATAAAATATAAAAAAATTAAGAAAAATTTAATTTAATCCTTAATGTTTAGTAAAATATTATTTTTTATTCACTTACGCATTTTTAATATCCGTCATCCCTAATATTTTAAAAACTCATCAAATTAATCATTCTAACAAAAAAACTAATAATTAACTGTCACAAAACATATAAAAAGATCAAAATACCCTTAATTATTTTATTTTTATTTTAATTAAATTAAAACAAAACAAAAATAATTAATTAATTAATTAAAAAATAAAAAAACAATTTAAAAAATAAAAAATAAAATACAATTTTATACACCACATCATCATTTATAAGTTAAAAACTTTATACGCATAATAACTAATACCACATAATCAGAAAAAATCCAACTCTTTTGAGCCAAAGAAAAAAAAAACCATCAAACATCAAAACCCAGGAAAAAAAAAAATTCAAACATCAAAACGACGAAACTCTTTTAAGAGGGGAAAAAAAATCAAGCATCAAAACCACAGAACTACACAAAATGAAAAAGGAAAAAAAATCAGAATAGTATATTTTTTTTATTTTGATCGAATCCAGAACCAAAACCATTCTGGATTTAATCAAATCAAGAATCAAAACAATTCTGAGCTGATTAAACCTAGAATTTCATATTTTGTATTCGATGGAAAGAACCATAAATATGAACTGGGTTCCATTGAACCAAGGTTTTAGGTTCAGTCGAACTCAGGACCAGAGCATCAATCCAAATTCCTTCAAAATCCAAACACACACAACAACAATAAAACCATCATTAGTCTCTCATATATTCTCTCTCCTCCCTTTTATTTTCTTCCCAAATTTCTTGGAAACTAGCCCGCTCCCTCTCATTTCACTCGTCGAAATTCCCATCAATTTCGACTGTCGAAATCGGCATCAATCTACATCGATTGCCAAAAAAAAATAAAAAAAAAAAGGGTCTGAAGATGAGCAACCCAAATCTTAATCCGGGTTGTTGGAACCTATGTAGTTCGAAACGGGTCAATCCTCCTCACAGCCTGAACACCAATAGTGAAACGGGTGAGGTCAGTAGACCCACCACCAGCAACTTGAGCACCTTCAGCGGTTCGTGAATTCTGGTGGTGGCGTCGTTGTGCATTTGTCAAGCTGTAGAATCAATCCTCGCTGCGACAGCCGAGTTGGTTGTAGTGCAATCATGTCCTTAACGAGAAAGGAGCCAAACCCAAATGGAGGTGAAGCCATTCAAGCTCCATCTCAAATGAAGATGGAGTAGATCGCTCCATCTCCATATGAGATTGAGCTCGAATGGCTCCATCTTAGATGGAGATGGAGCGGTTTGCTCCATTTCCTTCAAAATTTTCGTTTTTAATTTATCTATTTTTTTCTTGCATTTTATTTAGGTTCATCAATTTTCTTTTTGCAATCTAATTTTTTTTTTAAAAAATCTGGATGATGAAAAGTGTTTTTTTTTTTTTTGGAAAATCTCATGTTGAAAAGTTTTTTCCTTCAATTCTAAAACTTTTAATTTATTTATTAATTTAATTTTTTATTGAATTAAACTCCACCATCCATCACAATTTTGATGGATGGTGGAGATTTAAAGTTTTTCATATTTTTTATTAATTTTTTCATCAAATCTCTACTATATACATGTCCATCATATAATTAATCATATTTAAAAGATCAAAGTATCTCTCATATTATTAAGTTTGATTAAAAGTCAATTAACGAAATAACCAATTTAATGAATTTCTAAAATATTAGGGATGAAGGATATCAAAAATACAGAAATAAGTAAAAAGGTAATTTTACGCTAAATGTTAGATACTAAATTGAAATTTCCCCCGATAATTAATAGTTGTTCATAATTGTTATCATTTGTCATCATGTTTCTCTTCATCAATGTCAACAAAAAAAATAATTACACATCTCCTGCTCTACACCCAGATCTGTATTTACGAAATCATCATCTCCATAAATACCAAAACCCTAGTCGACCACCATAGCACCAAAACTACAAAATCCAATTGCCAATTCAACGTTTATCACCTCCTAGTTCATACTTTATTTATTTATTGCAAAAGAGTAATGAATCAAAAAAAAAAAAAAATTCCTGTGCGAATCCACCTATAAGAAGAGAATAATGGAATAGAAAGACGTGGGAGAGGAGCTGAGAGAAAGGTCTGATAATGATTTTTGAAGATAAGAGGTTTGATAGTGATTTTTATTTTTATGTTTACTTTTTAATTTTATTTTTATACTATATCGATTTTTAATTATAATAATTTTTTTTTTTTGACTTATTTTAATTATAATAATTGATACTTCTAAAAATATATATAATAATTTATTTTTTATTTAAATATTTGATTCCATAAAATTACATGTCTACCCTTTATTTTTCAAACAATAAACATGATAAATTAATGATAGGGGGCCATTTGACGTTTCTTAAATCATCAAATGGGGAAATAATAATTCGCTAACCGTGAGAAGAAACTGAAAATAACTGTTATTATTATTATTATTATTATTATTATTATTATGAGTAAAGTCAAAATCACAAGCCGCAAAAGTAATAACCAACCATTGGGTCTAATAAGGTTTGACAAAAACACAAGGATTCCTGGTTACGATACAATATTATTATTAGGACAGTTTACATCAAGATGACTATGTCAACCTGATAATTGGCTCACATCAGCTTCACATCGCATATTTAAAGTGCAAGAAGCTATCATATGACTTTGAAACAGTGAAAGCACTTCACCAAAAAGTATGGTGTATATGCATCCAAATGGGATCGGCCCCTACCCAAGCAAATTGCCTAACCAAGAGATGAACTCTTGTACAAGTACTATCTAGACTCAGCTTTTACTACTTGCTTGCATTTACCTTACTAATATCATATCAAATACCTTAATATCAAATTTTCAGATAATTTTTCTGCCAAAATCAAAGGACAACTCCCCAATCATAGACTATCTTGCATATATGCAGAGACGAACACAGCCAATGCACAAAGTGAAAGACCAAGTAGAGGTCCTGCAGGGACCAATTTTCGAGTGGCTACTAATCGTATACCTGCAACCGTAATAAATAGAATATTAAAAAAAAACAGATGGACTTGAAAGAATTTAGAGTGTGTTGTTGAGTTCTAAAAACATCAGGCACTCTAATTTAAGATTAAAAAGTGTGAAGCAATAACATTAGCAGGGGGAAGGACATATATACCAAATACAGAAGAGAAAAGGAACGCAGATCCAAACCCAAGGGCATCACCAATAGCTTTGTTCTCTGGTGCTTGCATAAGAAAATATGCCTATGCATGGGAAAATCAAACGTTGTTTATTAAGATGTTGAATTTGTACAGAAAATGTCACGTTATTAAAATACAATATTCCCCAAAACTTTCTGGTTGTAATTTCATAGTTTCTACTCTTTTGGCATCTAAAATTAGGACCACCTAGAAAAAGATGACTACAATCTAAGACAAAAAAACAACAAAGCCTATTAATACTAATAAATTCTTTCTTTTTTCCAATGTTTATACCCAAAAATTTATTTACCTTTGTTTGTTTACCAGGTTTACACAGCGATTGTTGTTCGTAAACTATATTTCACACAACAGCCAGGCACCGATTGTTCTTTCCTAGACTATGAGAAAAGGAAGCTGCAAAATGCCCTAGTAGCAATATAAGACTTCAAAAATACCAAAAACATCTTCCCATCTAATATTATACCTTTCCCAAGGCTCTTAGCTTTGGTTTATTTAACACTCAAATATCAACATACACACTTACAATCAAAATTAAAATTTAAAATATTTGAGGTGATGAATTACCTAACTGAATGAACATTGTTCTTAATGTTTATCAGCGCTAGGAGGATTTTTGTGCAGGTGGCGAGTTGTCTAGCACAAACAAATGATGGCAGACCTGATGGAATTGAGAATGAGACAGTGTTCAGGGGTTGTCAAAGAGTGAGCCATCAAACCAGAACTCTGTCTAAATTTCTCCCTTCCAACGATTGTGAAGTGCTCTAGTAGCTCCTAGGAGGTTCTCAAAAGTTGAGTTTTGGGGGAATCTCTAAGAATGGCACCTCAAACTCCAAAGTTTTACCCTCACTAAAGCTCCAAGAGCAGGGAAGCCTCTTAATATAGCCACATGGCCTCCCAGATTTGATGAGTAAATAACTTCATAATTCTCACATCTGGTTAGTAAAGGAGCAGAATGCTTCCAAAATTTTATATAAGATTAGATCCAGGTAGCCAATTAGGATAGTAGCAGTGCATTTAAGCCTATTAGGGAACAACATCAATGATGAAGTACAATCAATCTTAGTCTTGAAGGACCAGCTGTAGGATGTGAATGCTCGTTTAGTAGTTCTAAACATAAAATCTTAAGACCTTTCAAATAAGTAGATACATGATATTTTAAATGGTTACTCTAAAGTAACGCCAATTGTCAAAAAACATGAGCTATAGGTGCTAAATCATGACAAGTCTAAATGATCCTACATATATAATAATAAGATAATCTAAAATGATCCATGTCATGATTGCCAAAGATCCTCCAAATTCATCATATTTAAAGAATCAAGTAATGCCACCAAATTAGAGGTACAGAAAAAAATTCTTTGCAGTACTATAGAATCTCCCAATTGAACCTTGTAAGAACTTACCATAAGAACAAAAAGCAGCAAGGAAAGCCAAGTCTATAACACCGTGTTACAAACACACAAACAAGCACTTTCTATTGTAATAAAGACTTATAAAGGCAGAAACAAACATTGCGCAGGGTGAACCACCAAAGAGGATATTCCACAAATATTTAATATATTAGTTCAAATTTGCTTTCGACATTTTATAACTCAGTGTTGGAGAATATTGAATACCGCTGTTCAATTGCTTCCATTTCAGGAAACAGATTCTTGCCTTAGACAATTGATAGTGTTCCTTTGTAGTGCAACTGCCTCCCTCAAAATTGCTTTTCAAAACATATACCTTAAACATCCAAAGGCTTATGTTTCATACTCTTAATAATACACACCACATTAACTATCACATCATTTTATAATTTATACTGTATTTCCAACTCGCTTACCTTGTCATCTGGACATTACTTTAAAATAAGATCTCAACTAAAAAGGGTTGTACTTAAAGATTAACCACCAACTCTACCAAATAAGGCTCAATTTGATGGTTTAAAGAGGTAGCTAATTAATTCCAAATAATGCTCCCTCAACAACTAAGGTTCAAACCCACCTAAATGGTCAAAGGCTATAGTTTATAATTTTCCAAAGATTGTAAGGTTCAGCGGGACCTCTAGTTTTGAACTCAAATTCGCTAAGTGATTTCGAAGATTCCTGGATTATTGAAAAAAAAAAAAAAAGTAGCTAATTAACTAAATAGCATCTAACATATTTAAGTAAATTAGTGAAGAAGCAAGAAGGTGAAAGTTAAGAATAATTTACAAGCGCCGTAAGAGCAGCCCCAGTAAGTCCGCCAAAAAGTGAACCCTTGCTTCCTGATTTTGAAACTGCAACCATAAAACGAGTTTCTAAGTTATATAGTGGCACCGTAATAATGCAATTCAGCAGAAACAAGTCAAAGTATAATAATGTACAGGCAAAGAGACCGCCCCCGAGAAGCAAAACCCCATATGCAGCGCAGGTGGCAGGCGCAAGCTCTGCCAATGTCAATTGCGATTTACAGCAGAGACGACGCCGTGAGCTCGAGAAGTAGCGTTTCTGATTCCTCAAACGACGTGCAGCAGTAGAGACGGCGGAAGAGAAGCTGATTGTTTGCAGTGTATCTTCCCTTCTCAAATTGCTAGGTGAAAATTTGGTATGCTCATCCCAACTCACCTTGGCTGCTGTCGGAATCAGAACTATAGACCCCGAGAGCGACATTCTCAGTCCCCGTAACTACCCCAAAGTCGAATGTGAGTTGTCACTGCGGTCCGCTTCAACTTTTGAGTGTTGAAGCGGGCTGGGCTTCAAGCCCAATGTTAATAAACCGTGTAGGGTTACAATTACTGAAAACAATATTTTGGAGATGAAAACATAGAAAACGTGTCTTGTAATATCTAAAAAATATTTATTTATTAATTTTCTTTTAGAATAAACATTTATTCATAATTATGATAGAAGAAAAAAATAATTAAAAAACACAGGTGTAATCCACCCACCTTTCTTTAATATTATTTTCATCAATTATATATAAGAATGAATTGCACGACATCCTCCTGAGTTATGCTTAAATATAAATGAGTACATATTTATCTTTTTATTACACCAAATCCCAACGTCATTCCTCAATTTTTATTAGTTTTAACAGTTGACCCATCAAATGACTATTTTGTCAATGAATAAGACAAAAGATAATTAAAAAAAAAAAATGGGGTGGAGAGTTAAATTGGAACTCCACCAAAAAGTATTTATATAAAATTCTTAAAATAATAGAAAATGACAAAGAATTAAAAAATGATGAAAAATTTATTAAAAAAGAATCTCCATCGTTCATCACATTATGGACG
Organism: Nephelium lappaceum; assembly: GCA_021234005.1. Classification (NCBI taxonomy): domain Eukaryota; kingdom Viridiplantae; phylum Streptophyta; class Magnoliopsida; order Sapindales; family Sapindaceae; genus Nephelium; species Nephelium lappaceum. Next base: position 12,627,149 of record CM038004.1, read on the forward strand.
ATGGTGATTAAAAGTACTAAAAAATTAATTTCTCTTAAGGAAAAAAAAAAATTCATACGTCATCTTCGACAAAAGAAAAAAAAGATTGAAAAACAAAAAAAGATTCAAACGCCATCTTCATCAGACCTCTAGGTCTTTGACGATAGAGACTTGGGTTTCCATCACTGAAGACCTAGAGTTCTAGGTCTCTGTTGAAGGAGACACAATCATGTTATTCTATGTTTGGTTTGAGAAACTAGGTTAATCTGGATTGTATATTGTTTGAGAAACAAAAAAAAAAAAAAGATAAGAGAAGTGGAAGAGAAGAGTAGAAGTAGAAGTGAAAGAAGAAGAAATGAAGGTGGTCGGAGTGAGCCGACGTTGGTCCAAGAGCCTAACCCAAAGTCATCTTCTTCATCATGTTAGTTCGTTGAACCTAGGTGAACATCATTTGAGTTCAAGAAACCCACTTGTTCATCTAGGTTCATCGATGAACCCAGATGAAGATCTATTATTTTTTTTTCAATTGAATCTTAGGGTTGTTTTTTTTTATTTTTCAAATTTTTTGCACTTTATGGTGATTATTTTTTTCAATTGAATCTTACGGCTCTTCTTGGTGTTGAAGATGTCAATTAGTGGTGTTTGTTTGATCCCTTTGTTTTTTGCTACAATTTTTTGAAGATTTGAGTTCAAAGCCTAGATCTTTGATTGAAAATCTAAGTTTTGAACCCAAAACTTCAATTTCTTTCTTTTTTTTTCTTTTTTTTTTTTGGTTCCTTCCTTTTTTTGAAGATCTGGGTTTCAAACCCAAATATTAAATCAATCTTTTTTTTTCCCTTTAATTTGTTTTTTTTTTAAGATATGGGTTTTGAACCCAAATCTTCAATTAAGCAAACAAACTTAAAAAATAAAGATATCATAAAAATATAGGGACTAAAATAAAGTTTTTCCTTAAAATTTTGAGTATATTCAATTCATGTTTGAACGAATTTTATTAAAATTTAAATATATTCAATACAAATTTATATAAAATTCATAGAAATTATAGATGCCTAAATCTACAATTGTTGATGTAGACCGTTGGTCATACTATCAACTTTTGGGGCCGCTAGTAACTTGCAAAAAAGGCATAGTGAATGTAGAATGCTTTGACAACGATGTGGTGTTAGTTAAAAACACTCTAACGCTCAAGTCAATTTATATATTAGCTAAGTGGTAGATTGAAAATAAAGGGTGCAAAATACTTGTTGTGCAAGTGTTTACTTATGTATTGGATGGATGTGAATTGATCGGCAGAATGCTCTAACGATGGCTTTTTGTCAAATCCTAAGTAACCTTGGCGAGTGAAGTATTACTTGATTACAAATGAAGTCTAGAGAGAGTACGTGATGTAGATGCTATGTTTTAGAGTTGCAGATGTAAATCGTTCTTTCTATTATCAACTTATTGGGCAACTTATAACTATAGCGATATTAGGCACAAATTGGGTGATTCGATCAATAGATCGCTCTTGAACTATCTTTCATCGTTACTTAGTGTTCTTCGCTATAGAATGATGAATGCAATATCACAGATGAAGTTTGAAAGATAATAAGGTCAAGTGATTATTTGGATTGCTAAAAGTCCCTTTCATCTAGGCTCAATCGAGTATTTATACTCAAACTTGTTTTTGTTGGAGGCAGGCAGTAAGATCCCGATTATTGGGGATCGTCCCACATTTGACTCTAACAGAGTCTGGTCAATTGGACTTAATCAATTGGACCAAGTCAAATTGCTTGTATAGTTAGACCATATGATGGGCTAATTAATTTTGGGATATAAACAGTGGCCTTCAAATATGCACTTATTAAAACGAACTTGGCCCATATTCACAATTCATAGGTTTAAATTTTTTTTTTTTAAAAAAAAAAATAACTATATTAACCACACAAGGAAACAATACAGTCTTCGGTGGTTCCATGCCACCGATGGGCCTCTGAAGAGGACAACGCAAAAAAGGCGAGGGAATGAGCCAAGCGATTCCCAGTTCTCGGGATGGCTTGACACGACACCACGCCAACCTCACGACACAAGACAATAATATCACTCACAATAAAACCTATGTCACCCTACTGCTCACACCCAGACACTACAGCCGCTATAGCATTGGCGGCGTCAGCCTCGACAATAAAGATGTGCATACCTAGCTCCTTAGCCAACATCAGCCCCAATCTCATCGCCAACAGCTCCCCCATTTCCGGCGTTACACAGCCCTGCAACATTCTGGACTCAGCCACCACCACCACTTCTTCTTGGTCACGAATCGCCACCCCCACTCCGAACACAAACTTACCCGATGCACCGCAACATCGGTGTTCAATTTTAAGCACCCAACAGGAGGCGGGCACCACACCGGCTGAGGGCACTGCTCAAGGGAGCTAGCAGGAAGAGACAATGAAGCCCGAGTAGTCGCCTGGAACTCAGAGAGAATATCTCCTGCCCACCCTGTAATAGTCGAAGCTGGTCGCACCCTTGCCCCTTGAAGAGCAGCATTTCTATTAGTCCAGATGCACCAAAGCAGGACACACAGCAACTCAACAGCAGCCCTACTACCCCTGCACCGAACCACCTGCACCACGTCCCAGATGGTCCCTTCCTTAAGCATCCAGTCGCCCTTTAGTGGCTGAAACTCATCCTATATTGGCAGAACCTCTGAGCACCTTAGGAATGTATGCTCAATCGATTCCGCCTCCTCTTTACAAAAATGGCAGCAAACCTCGTGAACCACTCCCCTTCGAGCTAAACTCACCATGACAGGGAGAGCATTTTTGCAGACCTGCCACAAAAATATTTTGGTCTTAGGTGGGATGCGGAGGTTCCATAACATTTTCCACCACTCCTGCCCCTCCTTGCTGGTGGACGCCATTCCATCCCAGGCTACTGAAAGAGCCAGCTGATAACCACTCTTAACCGTCAGGCATAGGTTTAAATTTTGACTACTATAAAAATTTAGGTATATTCATTTTCAATTTATAAGGAATTCAATTAAATCTAGGCATTTTCAATTTAGGTTTATAAGAAATTCAATAAAATGTAGGTGCATTTAAAAAGTAATTAATTTAGTCATGGATTTGAATGAATTCCATAGTGATTTTATGAAGAAAAATGTTTATAACAAAACGTACTATTCTCTAAAAGATTTCGTTAGATTTTATAAAGAGATCTAACGAAATCAATATATACTCTATAAAATATATGAATCCATCAATATTTATCATAAATGAAAAAAAATAAATAAATCTATCAAACTGCAACAACTTAAAGATTAAATACACCCTCTTTAGTGTTAGTTTTTAATAATGTTATTCCTTTTGATACAAACACTATATTGGGTGTATTTAATTTTAAATCTATTGGAATTTAAAACATTTTAAAAGTTTTATTGTATTCAATTTAAATTTGAATGAATTTTATTAAAAATATAAGTGAATTGAATCCAAAATTGTATAAAATCCATTAAAATTTAGATGTATTTCATTCATATTTGCATGGAATTCAATGAAATCTAGGTGTACTAAAAAAATCAATGACTTCATAGATTTTATTTAAATGATGGATTTGGATGAATTTATAATGTGATTTTTATAAAGAAAAAAACTATAAAAAAAATATTATCATTCTCCTAAAGATTTCATTGGATTTTTTAGAGAATTCTAACAAAATCAATATAAAATTTATAAAATCTATAAATTCTACTGAAATCTATCATTAAAAAAAAAAATTATCAATCTCTAATAAACTCTAGATTAAATAAATTTATCCACCAACACCAAATATCTATTTATAGCATAGTGACCTTGCCACATGAATCTTAGCTTCAACTTTCAATCTTGGCTACAAAGTGTCTTGTAGTTTGAGCATAATATAATGTCACCACTCAAACTCGAAAAATTGTTTGCCTAAATTAGCACTTTATATTCTATTTTAAATTTTCTAGTTATAGGCAATTTTAGAACGTCGGATTTGCAGTCGATTTGAGATTAAAAAAATCTTAAACTCTCAAATCCTGAAATTCCAAACTCAATCTTAAACTCTTTCAAATTCTAAACTCACAGAATTGTTCATTTCCACTCAAAATTGTGAGATTTGGTTTGGTTTGGGAACGTACTGGGAATGAACGAAATGGGTCTCTCTTTACCTTCTCCAAGGGTAGACCCACCTTAAGTCTAGAGAGGGCACGTGCCTTCCTTGAATTTTTTTGAAAATTAATTAAGTTCATAATTTTTGTTGTTAAATATTTTAATATTTTGTTATATAACATTTGAAGCAAGTAATAACATTGTCTTTTCAACCGGTGATGTTGGCATAAAGCTTGTCTCCACTTTTCTTTGGGTTTGATCCCCAACCACCATAAAAATTTTCTCTATTTTTCTTTTCCAAAAAAATGCACTGTTTGTATGTTTATATAATTTTTAAAGTAAATTAGATTACAAATATAAAAAAGTGTTGGTGGCATGAGGTTTGGCCTTCTTTTTTCTATATCATCATGGTTTAATCCCCCACCATAATACATAGTTTTTTCTTTTCTTTGCTTTCCTTTTCTCTATAGTTTTTTCCTTTCTTTTCTTTTCTTTTCTTTTTTTTTTTTTTTTTTATCTTTCTTTATATCAACATGATTCAATCTCCTATCACAACATAGTTTTTTTTTTTCTTTTTTTTTTTTAAGAAAAATGTACCATGTATGGTTCGATCTCCCACCATAACACATAGTATTTTTTTTTTTCCAAAAAAATGCATCGTGTTTGAGTTCGAACCATGAAAAGAGATGATAAAAATGCATCATGAAATTTTTTTTTTTTTTTACATAAATTATTTTACATAATAAAATTCATAAGTAAAAAAACTCATATGAACCATAATTGTTTTTACCTTTAATTTTTATTTTATTTCACTTCGTTATAAAGTGTCTCCCTTAAAATAAATTTCTTGGTCCGCCACTAACCTTCTCTCTCTAACTTCAAGCCTCATACCCTCTCATCGTCTTCCTTTCTTATCATTTCAATCACCTTTGTCCTCGGTAACACTCTCTACCCTCTTTACTTTTTTTTTATTTTTTATTTTTTTTATTTATGGGTTTGGGGTCATCTAATCGAGCCTAGAAGCAGAGCTTGGAGGAGGAGGAGGAGGAGGAGGGTCATCTAATCGAGCCTAGAAGCAGAGCTTGGAGGAGGACCCTCTTTACTTTTTTTTTTTTTTTTTTTATTTTTATTTATGGGTTTGGGGTCATCTAATCGAGCCTAGAAGCAGAGCTTGGGGTCATCTAATCGAGCCTAGAAGCAGAGCTTGGAGGAGCTTGGGGTCATCTAATCGAGCCTAAAAGCAGAGCTTGGAGGAGGAGGAGGAGGAGGTTTTTTTTTTTATTTTTTTATTTTTTTTTTTATTTTTTTTTATGGGTTTGGGGTCATCTAATCGAGCCTAGAAGTAGAGGAGGTTTTTTTTTTTATTATTTTTTATTTTTTATGTCATCTAATCGAGCCTAGAAGCATAGGAGAAAGAGGGTTTTTTTTTTTTATTTTTTTTATGGGTTTGGGGTCATCTAATCGAGCCTAGAAGCAGAGGAGGAGGAGGTTTTTTTTATTTTTTTTTATGGGTTTGGGGTCATCTAATCGAGCCTAGAAGGAGGAGGAGGAGGAGAGATAAAAGAAATTGAAAAAAAAAAAAGTGAATTTTTTGAGATTTTTGTGTATTGTCGCCTTCATTTATTGATTTTTGTGAATTTTTGAGATTTTTGTGTGTTGTCGCCTTCGTTTATTGATTTTTGTGAATTTTTGAGATTGAATTTTTGAGATTTTTGTGTCTTTTTTTTGGATGATTTTTGTGTTTTTTTTTTATTTGCAGATTTTTGTGGATTTTTGTTGATTTTTGTGAATTTTTGAGATTTTTGTGTCTTTTTTTTTTGGATGATTTTTGTGTATTTTTTTATTTGTAGATTTTTGTGGATTTTTATTGATTTTTGTGAATTTTTGAGATTTTTGTGTCTTTTTTTTTTAGATGATTTTTGTGTATTTTTTTATTTGTAGATTTTTGTGGATTTTTATTGATTTTTGTGAATTTTTGAGATTTTTGTGTCTTTTTTTTTTGGATGATTTTTGTGTCTTTTTTTTATTTGTAGATTTTTGTGGATTTTTTTTTGAATTTTTATAGATATGTTGGCGGATTTTTGTAGATAAGCATGATAAATTTTTTGAAGATTCTTTTTAAAATTAATTTTAATTTAGGTTATATAATAAAATATTTAAATTAATTTTACTTTAATCTAATCTCAATTTATACCAACAGTAATGTGGTATAATTGTAATTCAATCTCAGATTCTATCAAATATGGAATGATAATTTTTCAATCAAATCAAATCCAATCAATTTCATTCCATTTCAATCCAGTCCAATTCAATCCAATCCAATCCAATTCATTTCATTTCCGACGTGTCAAACATAGCCTTAGTGCATTATGCTCTAATGGACTACTATTTAATAGCTCGTATCCTCGAAATCGTGAAACTAAATGAATACTTTTTATTCTTTTGCATAGCGGAAGATCTTACTACTTTGTGTCAGTTTTCCAGACTGCTATCCCTTGATACTGACCCTATATGTAAAAAATATATTATTAAAATTTAGCCACCAACACCAAATATCTATTTAAAGCATAGTGATGTTGCCCCGTGAATCTTAGCTTCAAATCTTGGGTACAAAGCGCCTTGTGGTTTGAACTTACCTGGATGCAATGGATTAGCATATGAGCTGCCTCTGTTTGGTATTCTAACGTGCAAGAATAACACGGATCCAAATCACTATAGATTATTTGTGAAAATAACCAAGGATCAGTCCTAAAGCCTAAGCACTATTATTTTTGAGACTTATTGAACATACAATAGGCGGGGATCCCCATTACAAAGGATAAACTCTAACCACATATCAGGGACAATAATATAGGAGAGAACTACAAGGAAAAAAAAATCCAATTGTTTCAAATTCAACGATGTTGTTCTTGTTACCTTTCCTAAAGCGTAATTGTATTGATTACAAGTGTTTACATAAGGTCGGGCCGGTCAGCACACACACCCTACGTCAATGGTGATAGATAGGGTAACAAAAAGAAACAAGAAGAAAAAAAAAAACAAACTGATTTACAATTTTACACAATCAACACAATAATCTTGTTGCTTCCAAAGTATTACTTGCATGATGGCAATTGGGTTGGTGAAGAAGCAAGGAAGGAGATGGAAGAGATTTGGTTCTTGATGGTTTGCAAGATTTGAGTTGCAGAGGGTCTTAGAATGGGGGAGTTGCCGAGGCAGAGTGCAGCTATGGAGAGCATGGTCTTGGCTTCTTCAAGGTCCAAGTCATCTCCCAATTTTGGATCCACCATATCTGCCACATTTATGGATTCACCTTCAGCAACACTCCTCAACATCGGCTCTGCTATAGATGTCAATAGCTGGCCTCTCTGCCTCTCAGGACAAAAGGCCTCCATCCCTGTTACAAGTTCCAAAATGATGACTCCAAAGCTGTACACATCGTTCTTCTTGGAGGCTATTCCAGTCCTCAGATAGTGGGGATCTGTGTAGCCTGGAGAACCTATCATCATTTGCTTGGTCCTGGATGGACAAGCAACTGAACTGGAAGGCATCACAATGGAAGAAAACCCCATCTTTGCTGACCCGAAATCGCAAAGCTTGCAATTCAGATACTCATCCAGTAGAATATTTGAAGCTTTAACTGTCACCATGGACAATTTGAAGAGTACACTTCTCATGCAAATACTCAATTGCTTGAGCAAGCTGGAAGGCTATAGTCATGCGGCTTCTCCAAGAAAGCACATTCCCACCACAACCACTCTCATGGAGCTTCTCATGCAAGCTCCCATTCGGCACGTATTCAAACACCAGGGCACCTTGATCATCTGAATCCAACACACCATAGTTAGTACACACAAATTTTCAGGCTATGAAAATAAAAATGAACTCATAAGAAAAAAAGACTTTACCTTTATCATCACAGTAGCCTAGAAGCTTCACAATATTATCATGGCGAAGGCGGAGGAGTACATCAAGTTCCTGCCTGAAGACCTGGTGGAGACGTTCACTGCCAAAGTGGATCTTGATTGCCCCCTTGATTGAATCAGGCAAGTGAGCCATGTAGACTGTACTAAACCCTCCTGATCCAACCACCTGTGATAAATTCCTGGACAGCCTCTCTATCTCAACCCAGCTGTATTTCTTCACCAAGCAAGCATCATCACCATCAACAACATCCTTGGCTTTTTTTATCTCAATTACAACACTACCCACTTGAGAACTACTGGGTCGTCTAGATTTCTTGCTTCTTAAAAACTTGGCAATAAAGCAGCCCATCACCCCCACCGCCAACAACAACACTAGTAGGGCAGTGGAAACAGAGATGGCTATGACGATTCTGGAGTCAACACGTGTTGTTGGTTTTAAAGGAGGTGGTGTCGGTGGATTGGTGATAGATGTGGTGGTAGGACCAAGAGGAGCAGGTGAAGCGACGGTGGTGGGTACGGACGGGGAAGCCACACAGAAAGTAGTGGGTTGAAAGTATAAGGATGAAATGAATAGAAACAAAGGAGTGGAATAGATGGACCAACCACGCGAACACAACAAACAGTACCACCCGCAGACACAACTGGTTGAAACTGGGACTGGTCTCAAGAAGATCCGTTCAACCCCATGTTGTTTATTTATCTTGGACATGGTTTTTTGATCAATTTTTTTCTTAGAGGTCAAACCTCTCAGGGTGGCAGAATCTGACAGACGCGATCCATGCCGATCTATGTGAAGTGTGAACCCACCAGGAAGGCACGGAAAGATCTTAAACAATTGCATTAACTATTGAGACAAAGAAAACAAGTTAAGTCCGTGAATCTTTTTCTTTCTTTTTTTTTTTTTTTTGTATTTTAATCGTGAAAATTGTGTACGGTCTTTAATCTGGTGGCGTGTTGATTACAACAATGAGAAAATCACTATTGAATTGGAAAAAAAAAAAAAGGGATTATGAAAATAAAAAGGTGATTCTTCCGTTGATAGGTCAATTAATGGAGATGGAAGGATGATTAGTCTCTTTCAGACTCTTTATCACGTGGATTAGAACAAGATACTCCTTCACTGTGCATCACTTATTCAAAATCATACAACTATTATTGAGAAGTGAGAGTTACAAAGCCTTTCATTTTTCTCTAATTAGAGGGTCTACTTAATATTTAATATAGAGTTCATATTGTGGACTTTTTTTGTTTGATATTGAATATGAATAATTTGATATTATAAAAAAATTTTCTTAAATGATGTGACATGCTTATATATAATTATTACATCATCAATATATTATCTCAAAATTAATGTGATAACTACTAATCAGTTTAACATATCATTCGTACAAAATTTTTGGATAGATTTTTGGAAAGTATAACTATTATTCATTAAATTTTAATAGAATCCATAAATTTCATAATTCCATATAAAGTTTGTCATGAATGGAATAGGATTTGTTAGTCCTTTTATTTATAAGTTTATTTTGAAATTCATTAAAATTCATCACTTAACAAATCACTGATTTTTTTTTTACTTTTTAACGAGCATAAATTTTGGATTGGATGGTTAAGAACATCATTCTAGCTAACAATAACCTTAAGTATAAGTCAACTCTTCCGTAAGTGGTACTCAAAAGAATAAAACAAATAATAATTTTTTAATACACCAAATTTATTTAAGTTTTTTAAAATTTTAAATTGAATATAATTAGATTTTAAATTTTATTGAAAATTTTAAATACATTTAGAAATCAATGAAATCTTTAAAAGTTCTGATTGAATATACTTAGATTTTTATGAATTTTTTAAAAGACTTAATTAAATACATTAAAACTTTGAAAATCTTTCAATTCCCACAAATTTTAGATTAAAAATACCCAAATAAAAATATTATCTTTGACTACAATATCTTGTTAAAAAATATGAAAATTTGACATTTTGATATTAAATAAATGAAAAAAAAAATTTCTACTTAAAATAGCTTCAAATTTGAGCTTCTCTCATGTAAAATAACTTTTTTAATCATCCTAAAACTCAACTATGTAAGGATAACCAAACGATACAAAAAAATAGAATAGAGCTTTTGAGATTAAAAAAGATCTTTTGACTCGTAAGAAGCTCTTCCAAACATACGTTAATCTATCGACAAAATAAGATTGATCTGATAGCCCTCATAATTACACTTTACATGTTGTGTGTTTCAAATTATGTCGTCCTCTCTAAACTCTAATTTAATTATAAGAGTTAAATAAATAAATAAATAATAAAACGAAAGCTAAATTAATCTATGGATTGTGTTGATGCTAATAATGATTGTAATCAAGCTGTCTAAAGTTAAAATGAGTCATTTCCTCAAAAAAAAAAAAAAAAAAAAGTTAAAATCAGTCATGGCGTATAAGCATAATTAACTGTGTTGTTCCCAAAATGACCTTACAATTGGACGTATTCATCAAAATTCTCCCTCTAGTTTTCTATAAATCTGACATGCCCCTATTGTTAACCTTCTGTTAAAATGATCATTTTCACACGTGGCAAGGACAAAAAGATAGATTTGCCCTTGTCTCTCCAATTTAATATAAATAACAATAAAAAATTATAATATAAAATAATAACTTTCTTTCTCTTATTCATCTTGTATTGGAATTAAACTCATATTTTTGTCTCTCACGTTAATCTTCAACCAAAATTTAACCCAATCTTTTTCTAACAATGTAAAAGCGTAATCCATTAGATTTTTAGTAAATTGCCCGTCTCCAAAAAATAAACAATAAACAAAAAATCAAAAATCAAAAATACCTAAAAACCAAATCCAAATTTTGGTTATGGCCAGACTTGCCCACAACCATATTTATGGACTATTTTAAAATAATTAATAGACTAAATAGCTTTTCAAATGGAAAGCTTAACGGTAGAGGTATTTGGCTTGATTAAGGAAAACTAGTGGTGGATTTTAGACATTAGTGAAAGCGATTTTCCGGATAATTTTTTAAATAGGAAAGGAATTTTGATGAATATATTAATTTATACATGACATGTATTATGTATATAATATGAATTAAATATAGATAATTCTCTATTTTTCAAAAATTTATCCATAAATTTTACCCAAATGATGTGACAAACTGATTTATAGCTTCCACATTAACTTTATAATGATGTATTGATGATGTGATAATTACATATAAATTTTTCATATCATTTGAACAATGAATTTAGATAAATTTTTGGATAATATAATATTACTCATTAAATATAGAGATAATCTTAAAAAATCTATTGTGGTTTGTAAAAATATATATTTTAACACTTGTGGTTTTATGTTTATCCAAAATTTTCTTAATGTTAATAAAAACATTCAAAATACCCTGCAAACATATAAAATGGCAAGTAATACTCCTGATAGTTATAGGATTAATGATGAAGTCATAGAAGGTAAAATAAATATTTTTCGTTAATTTATTAACATCAAGGAAAATTTTGACCAAAATTCAAACTATATATAGTAAAATAGATGTTTTTACAAATTAAGATAGGTTTTTTTTTGGATTTAAGGAAAAAAATCCCAAAAAAATTGCACACGAGCAAAAGCTCACGCGGGAGAAACTTTTTTTGGGAAAATGTTGTAGCGTCACGCGTGCAAGCATTATTAAGTATTAAATTAATTTGTCCATTTCTTAGATGTGTTCAAATCTGACTGTCTATATATCATATGATTAAATATCCATTCGCCGGCATGGCATCTTTGTCACCAACTGGGAAATATTATGGAGTGCTAGACTCTTTTATTGAGAATAATTCAATTAATCGAAACAATGTCCTCTTTAAAATATTAATTGGATTTCAATGTACGCGTGCACTAAATAGAATTCTGAACGGTTCCAACTTGACCGACCCCATACCTTGTACCAAATCATAGGTTCGCCAAAACAGCAGACAAAGGATGGGTAATCTATTACGGCCACCAAATAAGCAATGATTGAACCATAACCGGAGCCAATGCGTCGTGCCTCGTGTGGATTATTTCAATTGATGCATTCTCTAAGAGAAAAGTTATATATATTTGTCACGGGGAAAGGTATGCACCATTTTATTGTGTGGTAGCATTAAGAGCATCCAGATATCTTTGAATGAAAGTATTAAGAAAGCCAAGCCGATGGTTTTACCTTACTAATTATTCTTAAGGATATAGTCAAAATAAACCCTCGAATCGAAAATAATATGAAATTACCTCCAGTTTTGAGAACATTATCTGAAATGGCCCAACCGTTTTTATTTTCGTCAGTAAACTGACGGTTCCGTTAAGGTATAAAGGTATAAAGGTAAATGGGTTTATAAACGTGACTGAGGGACAACTAGATGGAAGAAATAATTTTTTGTAACTATTAACTAAAATTTTAAAAAATAATTGGACCAATCAGTCGGCATAACGTGTCACCGATGTAGTGGTTAAATTTTGTAAGCCCGAGCAGTAGAGCCCAAGCTATCATGGTGAAGGGCCCAAACGTCGCTCGACCCTAATTAAAGCTCAAAAGGCCACATGCGATTGTTAAAACGCATGGTGACAAGTAAAGGAATTTGTCTAAATTGCATGGGAAATCCAATGTTGGAAAAAATACGTGAGAGTTAAGGGAACAACCTAATGTAGAAATAGCCTTGAAGGTAGCATATATGTGCAAAACATGCAGGTGGGAGAAGATCATTCCAGGCAAGAATCAAGGAAGAGCCGACCCATGAGGCCCTTTTGGCAATGTTTCCATTCTATGACACCGAGACCTCTATATAAATAAGGAGAATCACCTTAAGCACATTCATTCAATCTCTCCTGAAAGGATTCCATTACTCTGTCAACATCACTCCAACGCTCCAAGCTCAATATTCATAAATCCACTCCATTATTCTTCTCAAATTGCCATAGCATCCATAATCTACTCACCTTCGAATTCATTGTTCTTGTGTTGCAGACTCTTGAAGCTTCTTCTCAGGTGCCCAATTGGTGAATCCTTGAAGGAAGACCGTCAAGCCAGCCTCGCAATGTTGGAAAATAGTTTATATGACTTGTAGAAACAATAATGAAGAGAAGTAGATGAGGAAAAAAAAAGGAAAAAATCAATACCTTTGAAGGCAAGGATAAACAAGCAGTACAATCCCAGTAAAATTAGTAATCTATCTACTAATTTACAATCCTAATAAAATTACTAATCTATCTACTAATTATATATATATATAGTGATTAATCAAGATGTACAATCCTAATAAACAATTTAAGTAAAATGAAGTAAAACAACTAGCGCCAAAGAATTTCCTTCCTGTCATAACATTGCCACTTCCTATGTTAACTAAACAATAGGAAACATAACACCATATTCTCATGCACATGGGGCCATGTTAGGGACGTAGTCAGGATTTGATATCAGAGTGGATTAGAATAAATTTTTTAAATAAACTCCGAAAGTATGAAAATATTTTATAAATTAAAAAATATAGACATACCTAGTTAAGGGAGATATAATAAGTTTTATCCTCTCAAAATTCATATTATAAATAAATATGTTAATAAAAATAAAAGTAAAAAGTTTGAATAAAATATTTAAATAATAAAATTTATCAAATATGAATTATAGTTAATGTTATGACATTAACAATCTTTCTTTAAACATAAATTATCTACATTTTAACAAGTATAATTCATAATTATTATTACATTTCAAATTAAGAGTATGTTAGGAAGAAACACCAAAGATATTAAATTTAAATAAAATATTATGCAATTTATTATTAAAAAAAATGTAAAATATGAAAAACTTAAATCAAATTTTACATTTGATATATGAAATAAAGTTATTATATATATAATATTTGGATAGAAATATAAATATAAATAAGAAAATACGTCCAATAGGTTTGGAATAAATATTTTTTTATATCATAAAAATTAATAAATGAAATATATAATTTAAAATAAATATAACATAAATTATATATATGATTTAAAATATAATATTTAAAATAAATATAACATAATGTATAAATATAACATGATTTAAAATAAATATAACATAAATATGAAAAGTGCCTTTATTTCAAATATATATATAATATAATTTTTTTTGGTGGGGTCAGGGTAGGCTTGGGCCTACTCTAGCTCCAACAGCTGTTCGTCCTTGGGCCATGTTTCCTTCTTCCTTTTTGGTTTTTTGTTTTGTTTTTTTTTTAATGGACTTGGCCACTTATACGTGTGTTGCTGTTGAGTGGCGACAATTTCACCCCGAAAAAATGGTACGTGCACGCCTTTTCTTTGTACATCCAATAAAAAATTTAAAATTTTTCTAATTTATTTTTAAATCTCACTTAATATCAATAGATTCAATACTATCATTTTCTTTTAATTTTATTGTATATATTATTATAAATACACCCATCAATATTTATTTATTTATTACTTTTATACATTAAGATTGTTTTTGTACTAACTTTTGTAGAGACTAAATCAAAAATTATTTTTCAAGTAAATTAGAAGAGGTATAACATTCGTTAATTTCTTGTGAGTGATTTAACTAAATTTTTATTATGAACCCTTTTTAATTTTTTATTATTACAGGTCATAAATCTTTTTTATTCTCTCAAACTCTAATTAGTTTTTATATCATAAGACTTGCATGAATAATTACCGACTAATGTTTAATTAAATTAGGAATTGCATAAATGATTGGAGACTTACATGAATGATTAAAGTTAGGGTTTGATGATAAACCTTTTTTAATTTTTGATTAAAATCATAAACTGCTCTTTACTCTCTCAAACCCTATTTTTCATTTATATCATAAGGCTTGCATAAATTATTATCAACTAATTTTATAGAGGGAAATAATCATTTTAATCTCTAACTTTTAGGAAATGATCAAATTTTTAACTATGATTCAAAAAATGAAAAAATGAACCCTGACGTTTCAAAAACATGTTAAATTAGTTCATTCCGTCAGTCAACTAACGGTTAAACTTAACGGAAAACGTAAAAAGACTCATTTACTCTTAGACTTAGTTAAAATGGATAGAAAGATTAGCATATCTCCATCCATAGTTAAATATTACCATAACATTTAATTACGAAATTACCCTTTACTAGTTTCATATGTAAATTTTGTGAAATTATAGTTTTGCCCTTGACTCAATTTTCTTTAGTACAGATTTTAAAAAATCATTAAATATTAAATGTTATTGTAAGATAGAATAATAAAATAAAATCATTAAATAATAAAAAAATTACTATGTTGCAACAATGGAGAAAAAGGAGCAAAAAGAGATACAGTTTCATCTGTTATAGTGAGAGAGACGACGTTGCAGCTGATGGTGAGAGAGAGACATGAATGAGAATCTAGGTTCAATGGAATTAAAGCGATGTGGGGATGACTTTTTTTTTTTTAAATCATTTAATTTTATATTTTTTTTATTAATGTTAAAAATTTTCAATTCTTTTAATGGTAAATATCATTTTTAAATTAATTTTTTATTATTTTTTATTTTTATTAAATATTTATTCTTTCATTTATTATTATTTTTTAAAATTTTCTTAATTCTTTATTTTCAATTTTGCTTTTTTTTTTTTTTTTAAATTATTAGGTTCGTACATATGTCAAGATTTTGAGTTACAATTTGAAATGACAAAATTACCCCTGCACACTATGTCATCCATTAGGTTTGACCGTCAGTTGACTAACGGGAGGAATTAATTTGATATTTTTTCGAAATGTTACGGTCAATTTCGTCATTTTCCAAAATAAAGTTAAAAATCTGATCATTTTCTAAAAGTTAGGTACTAAAATGATTTTTTTCCCCTTTCATGGAACCCTAAGTAACATTTTTTTTTTAAAGATGAATTGTGAGTATTGATTTTAATATGTAGTTTTTTGATGATTTGAAACATACCATTTTGGTTGTTGATGATATGAATAATTAGCGATATTTTTTATGATTAAATTAGAATTGCATCAATGATTAGAGACTTTTCAATTTTTTATGGAGAAAAGTTAGAATTTGATGAAAATGAAAAATGATGATGTGGAGATTGATTGTTTTGAGATATTTTTAATGATTAAATTAGGATTGCATGAATAATCAGAAACTTTTCAATTATTGATGGAAAAAAATTAGGGTTTAAGAGAGTAACAAAAAGAAAAATTAGAGTTTAAAAAAGTAAATAACGTATATGATATAACTAATAGTTTAATTAACAATTGGTGGGTGTATTTATAAAATATATATACTTTTAATAATTTATTCAAAGATAATATTATGTATTTAAAAAAATACTAATTTAGGGGTGTCATTACAATTTTTGAGGGGTGGAAATATCATCACTCTTTGCTACGAATGTGTTTTACTGTTTTTTGTAAGGATATATTTTAATATATTTTTAATTGATGTACTGAAGGAACAAGAAATGCAATAAATACGCAGGAGACTTAGGAGCAAAGCAATGGGTGCTAGACAAAAGGAGAAAAAATCGAAAAAGTAGTCAGTTGATTGGAGGTACTCAATGCGGTTGATTGTTCACCTTTTTTCTTTTTTCTTTTTTCTTTCTTTTTTTTTTTCATCAAATGTATCTAATAAAAACATTGTGATTTTGGCATGATTGGTTTGTGGTGGAACCAATACATCACTACCGTACCATGAAACACAACCTCGCTCAGGCATTACATCAAACAGTTCCACGCATCATTCAATCTTCCAATCCTAACATACATGGAAACCATAATGTTGCGAGACACAGGAATCCGACCTAGAACATGAGTCAAATATATATTTTGCATCAGAAATCAAGCCGCATTTCGTGTACATGTTGATCAAGCTGTTTTGAATGAAACTGTTTGATAAAAAGCCAGATTTAAAACAAGAGAGTGGATTTGTTGGCCTTGAAAAAGGGACAAATGGGTTGAACAATGCTTGAGAGCTGAAGCCAATGCGAGCTCGTAATCCAAACTTGGAAGATGGGTTTTGTTGGGGTTCAAGAGAGCGTGAAGATGCTCTAGTGGGGTTGTGGTTTTTGAGGATACAATGGAGACCCATTTGAGATTTTGAAGTGACAATGAAAGAGAAGGGTGTGTGTGTGTGTGTGTGTGTTTGACAGATTTGATCACGAACAGAGATCATGGAAGGCAGTTTGAACTGTAAAAGTGTTTTGTTTTCAGTAGAGTTTTGGTTTTGGAGGGAAGCAAGTTCTTTGTCACTTCAAAAAGACCAGAGGGTTGAGAGGGGGATTTAAGAAGAGAAGCCTTTGAATTTCTAAGAGGCAAAGGTCGGGAAGAACATGTAAGAGAGTATCCAAGGGCGGTTGGCTCTAAGAAAAGTGGAAGAGTTTGCTATGACGGAGTTAAGTTGGGTGAATGTTTGAAGTGAAAATCTGCCATTGATTTGTTTTGGCTTGCTTCGTAAAACGCAAGTTAAAACTGATTATCCATTCCGGGCTCAATATGGATATTAAATTTCCATGCCAGGCACATGTCCAATATGGATAATAATTTTTTATGCTGAACAGGAGTCCAATATTGATAACAAATTTTCATACCGGACAGTACCCCATATGGATAATGTAAGTATTTATACTGGCGGTATCCATACCGGGTAGATTGCCCGGTATGGATAATCAATCATACCAGGCATTGTCCGGTATAAATGAGCTGTTTTGTTGTAGTGTTTTGATTTTTTTGGATGAAAAAATTTTAAAAAAATAAATTACAAACATTACATAAAATTATATACCAAATCTTTCTAACAAATGGTTTGAAAGCTACTCCACTTAAAGATATGAACCAAAAAAGATTCCCTCTAAAGACTTAAATAAATTACTAACAAATAGTTATAATAAAATACATGACATCTCAAATCCTTCAAACAAATGGTTTAACATCTCAAATGACTCTCTCTCACATATTTGTAACTTGTTACAATATTATCCAAAAGTTCAGTTGAGTTACTCGAAGTCTTGTTTCCTGACATTGCTCAATTATGTTATTTTTACCATTTTAGTGAATTCTAGGTTCCTTTTTTTGAGAAAGTTTATTCTTTGATCTTCTTGAAGAATCACATGATACACTGTTTATCTACTTAAGAAAGATTATAAGTAGATAAATTCTAGAATATCAAAATAAAACATAAAAAAAAAAAAAAGAAGAAGAAGAAGAAGAAGGGGAATGGCTTACCTTAATATTTTTTTATTTTTCAATGGAGGTTCCAAGATGCTTCTCCATTAACTCTTGACTTGTCCTGGGAAGCCTCTCGACCTCCTCTCACTGTTAGATCCACAAACCCTTGATGTTGATGATAGTCACCTACACTGACTTCTCCAATATCATACCCCTTAACCAAAATCCACCCCATGTTGCCGGAGCCCAGTCCTGTCATTGCTACAATCAGAAACACTCGAAGTGCGTTCCCAAGAAGAGGGCTGATCATGACTGCTGCTGCATGTGGCACGATGACGCTTGGTTGCACCACTTTTTCAACGCTTGCTTTTGTTTTTGGTTTTTTTTTTTGTTTTGTTTTGTTTGTTTTGTTTTTTGTTTATATATATATTTATTTTAGTTTTAGTTTAGTTTAGTTTGAAAAAAATATTTAAAAAATAATAATTTTTAAATAATATATTAATAATTAAGTTAATGATAATTCTCATTCTTATCCTAAAACATAAATTATATAGATAGTTATTTTTGAATTTAATCTTTATTTCTCACCATATAAAAAAAAGTTAATGATAATATTGAAATTTTTAAAATATGAGTTAGCAAGTGTACATACAGTTTTAAAGAGGTGTAAATATAGCCGCTCTAATGTTTAATGTACAAGAAGGATTGATTTAATTTATCTCTTTAAGAGGATGTGAGTAGGGACGACAACGGATCGGATCAGATCAAATTGGGTTTGGCTCATATCAAACCAGACTTGAAATTTTGAAAGGTGTCCCAAACTCGACTCATGCCCCAAACGGATTGCTACTTTTTATCCCAAACCCAAACCCAAATCCAAACCCAATTGGAGAGATTTACCCCGAACCTAATTCGTTGACCCGATCTAGTTTTTAACTAAATGATATAATTAATATAAAAAAAAAACTAATATACAAACAAAAAAGGAGACAAATTGACTACAATATCCACGATTATTTTAAAAAAAATTTCAAATTTGTATAAAAACTTTGACAGTTAAGAATGCAAAAGTTGGACACCATGTAATAAGTCCCTTTAATACATAATTATAGATTTAAAATTTTTTTATGTTTATATATAGACTCGGTTATCGGATCAAATCAGGGTAAAAAAGCTTGCTCCAAACCCGATTTGAAAATTTTGAAGGTTGCTCCAAACCTGATCCATGTCCCAAAAGAGTCACTACTTTTCATCTTAAACCCACTCTGAATAAACCGGCACTGGACGGGTTTGAATCGAATCAGTATTTTTACCATCCCTAGACGGGAGTGAAAATTTGAACCAATCCTGCCTAGTAGTAATTAGTTTTGCCACACGTCTATATCATGTAGAAAAATTTATTTATGAGAAAACCATTGCTGGAAATCAATTATAAGTGGAAGTGATGACGTTGTTATGGGTTGGCATTTAGAGTGAAACTTTGCCATTGATTGGTCTTGGCTTGTTTTACAAAACACCGAGTTTTGGTGTTTCTTTGATGAATAAATTAAATAAATGAATTACAAATAAATGGTTTCAGAGAATTATATATGAAATCCTTTAAACAAATAGTTTGAGAGCTACTCCACTTAAAGAAAAATTACCAAAAATAATTACGTCCTTGTCTGAAATAAATTACAAATACATGGTTGCACAAAAGGTACACAACATTCTTTTTTTTTTTTTTTTGATCTTAAGGTACACAACACTCGAGTTTCTTCAAACAAATGGTTTGGCAGCTACTCGAGTTTTATTGAAGTATCAAAATGATTTTATCCTAACTTTCCTTTTATTATTATTATTATTATTGTTATTATTATTTTATTTTGGAAATATGAGACGTGTAGGATTCAGTCAGAATCAACGATGACAAATGTTGGAACGTTTTCAAGGGATCAACTTTTAGGAACGTTTTCAAGGGATCAACTTTTAGGAATAAAAAAAGTAATTCAAATTTAAGTGGGAGGATAATACAGATGTATGAAAAGGAAACTCACATTACAGGAGAGGATATCTAACCCATAGCCCACGATCTCTCAAAGGAGAGTGTGGGGGCCCGGCACTTGGCAGTGCACCTTGTGCCCATTGACCATAACTTTTTACTTTATTAGAATAGTATACAGATTTTGACACATGGCTGAGTGAATATTCAATAGGCAAAGATTGATTCTCTTTGTTTGATTAGGATAAGAACGAAAATTTGAGTTAATCCTGCCCGTTAAGAATTGGCTTTGCCACATGTCCATATCTTGTGGAAGGGTCTAACTATGAGAGAATGCATTGTTGGAAAAGTGCACATTAGATTCTTTAATTGACTGGTATGGGAGCTAATACAACCACATAAAAGAAATCAATTACAAATGGAAGTGGTGGGATGGTTGTTGGGTGATTGTTAGGAGTGAAACTCAGTTGTTGATTGGATTTGGCTTGTTTTGCAACATGCCCAGTTTTGGTTTTGCTTGATGAATAAATTGGAAAAGTGATAAATTATAAATAAATGGTTACAGAAAAACACGTACCGAATCCTTCAAACAATAGTCGAGACCTATTCTAGTTACAAGAGGGTAATGAAAATGATTATCTCCTAGCCCAAAATAAATTACAAACAAATGGTCATAAAAAAGTACATATTATTCCAAATCTTTCAAATAAATGGTTTCAGAGTTACATCAAAAAGTACCATAATGAATCTCTTCTAGCTTCTTATTTCTTAGACTAGTCTATAGATCTTGATAGGTTGTAAAATTAATATTCAATGGACAAGATTGATTTTAATTCTTTGTTTTAGGAGGACGGGTGCAAATTGGAATCAGTCCTGGCCAATAATAATTGCCTTTGCCACATGCCTATATTTTGTAGAAAAGTTTGCCTGTGAGAGAATCCTGGTTGAAAAAGTACATACCAAATTCTCCGAGCAAAGGTGTTGAACACTATTTAGAAAATGTTTGCTAAGGTGGTAAACATATCTACATAACTTGTTTCTAAACAATCCATCACCGGTTCGAGTATGATCCATAAAGAGTTGATAATTATGGTGTAGTCCTACTATAAAGAGGGTAAATTATAAAGTCGCTCTAGTTGAGGACAGTTCTCTTCATTTAGTATGAGGTCTCTCTCCCTGTTAATGAATATTATGATCCATATTTATCCATTTAGTAGAGTTTAATAAGTATTATGGTCCATGCTTATCCATAGAGTCTGTATCTTGGAAGTTCAATGGTTTGTAACTTGTAATATTAAAAAAAAAAAGTTTTGAAAACTGCATATTAAAAGAAGAAAAAATCAATTATAAATTGAAGTGGTGGGATGAATGTCGGGTAAATTTTTGGTGTGAAACTTTGGTATTAATTAATTAATTAATTATTTATTTATTTTAAAAAGAAAACTTTGGTATTTATTGGTTTTGGTTTGTTTACAAAACATTGAGTTTCGGTTTTGCTTGATGAATAAAATAATAATAATAATAATAAATTACAAATAAATGGTTACATATTAGTAGAAAACAAATCCTTCAAAAAATGGTTTGATAGCTACTTTAGGGATGAGCATTTATTGGGTTGAGTTGAAAATCTTCCAATTTGATATAAAACAGGGTTGAAAATTTTTCAACCTAACTCAACCCAATATAGTTTTTTAACTTAATCCAAGTCAAACTTAATAATAGTCAGGTTGTGTTAGGCTGGGTTAATTGGATTGGACATTAGTTAAAATATCGAAAAGTTCTTAATAATTATAAATAACAATATTAATATTATATTATTACATATAAATCGAAACATAAAATGATTACAAACAAAAATTTAACTCATTAAATTTTACAAACAAAATATCAATCCACGAACTACAAAAACAAAAACAAAAAAAAAAAAAAAAAAAAAAGAAGAAGAAGAAAAACACATGAGTTGTTATTGATCCTTATCCCTAATAAGTATTCTTTTAGATAGAGGAAAAAATCTTGGATTTAGAACTAATAGTATATATTTTTCGGGTTGGGTTAGATTGTGCTGAAAATTTTTTAACCCAAACCTAACTCAATATAATTTTCAACTCTACCCATCCTGTAACACCCCCTAACCCCTTTTAACGGAATTTAGGGAACGTTACCCTTTCAATACTCTTTTCGAATTCTTTTAATAAATTATTTATAAAATAAAATAAAATAACAAATATCAGTTCGATTTCAAGTTTTAATTAGGGCACAACATTTACATTTGCTTTACAAAACTCAAAATTTATCAAATTCAAATACAAATATATTTCACATTCAAAATATTAATACAATTTTTATAATACAATAGAATTTTTCAAGAAATACATATAAGTTTTGGAAATGTATAGAGGAATGCAAATATGTACCACAAGGCAGAATGAAAGATGTAATCTCTGTAACTGACTGCAGGCACTTCATCTTCAGCCCCTCCTAATCGTCTATTCTACTACCTGCGCGCGGTAAATCAACGCGCTAAGCATATTTGCTTAGTGGGTGTACACCAAACTCAATATTTACATTTTCACACAATCAGTTTATAAAATTATTTTATAACCTCTAAACTTCCACAATTAATAAAATATAATAAAATATCACAATTTGTCAATAATTCAATTAAATATCCAAAAGAAATTAAAACTATACATTGATCGAATTAATTTTCATAATAACTTTCAATGCCCATAGTAAACACTTGCACGATACCATGGACTGCTATACAGTTTTTCGGTATCGGACACTCGGTGACTATCCGCCGGACTATCAAATAATTATGTATATTCGGGACTGGACACTCGGTGCCTCTCATAACCCTTGAATTAACATTCAAATTTAGAATCAGTCGGTGCAGTACTGCTAAATGACCCTAATGACATGTCACTCACCAATCCCCACCTATTTGTGTCAAAGTTTACTATGGCTTAAATAACAATTTATTTTTCAAAATTCGTTGGATTGGTTTCGTTTAAACTTTCGGTTTCTAATTATTTTTCAAACAAAAATCCAGCAGCATAACGACTGCATTTCGGAGGTTTCTAGAAAACCAGAAAATAAGAAATAATACTTCTAAATGTTTCGTCAATCCACCCAACTTCGTTTTCCCACAATCACACAAATCAATTTTCAAATTTATCATTTCGTTTTTGACTTAATCATATAAATCTCATCAATTATCACAATTCAAAAGAATATATTTTCACCATACACACATCAAAATACTCACAAACAATATTCCAAGCAGCAAAGTATTCAGAAATCGATAATATTCCGTTTATAAAAACAAATTGAACAAAGTGTACATTAACCTTATAGCGTTTCTTAAATTCACAAGCAACATATGCTCGCTCTTTTCCTTTGTCTTGCGAGCTCTTTCCAATGTTCTTGTCTTACCCTTCATTTATTGACAACCACAACCAAAATAACCAAAAATTAATAAATCGTCAATTAAATTTGTTGTCTTTTGTTTGTTTGTTTTTTAATGTGATATTTTCTAATATATATGCCCAAAATGCATTCTAACAGTTCCTTTCGGTTTCTTTTTCTACCGTTCATCTCGGTAACTCGTTTAGGGCCATAATTACTAAAAATTACAATCTACGCATCGTTATTTTTACTTGCCCTTCAACTATGCAAAAACAACGAATTTTCGTCCAATTTCAATTCTAACATTTTCATATGATTCCCTAACATGAAATCAATGTGGAATCATACTTAATTCCATTTAATTTCATTGATTCATGTACCCTTCTAAATAAATTTGCATCTTTTTTATAATAAAATGCATATGCTCCATTAAATAAATCTTACATGCTTAATAATATTATAAAGTATGCTAATCGTATTTAACGGGAATGAAATTAGGGGTGTTACACATCCTATTTATTATTATTATTTTTTTAAAATTTATCCCGACCCAACCCCATTGAAAATGGTCAAGTCGGGTTAGTTCTTTTGGGTTTGGTTGCAGATACCCATCCCTAGCTACTCTAGTTAGATAAATATACCCTAAATTGATACTTTTCTTGCCTAAAATAAATTACAAACAGATGGTGAAAGAAAGTACATAACATTTCTAATTCTTCAAACAAATGATTTGATGGCTAATCCACTTACAAAAAATATTAAAATGATTCTCTCCTTAACTTTTCTTTTTGAGATAATTCTAATTTCCTATCCTATAGTTTGACATAATAGCTAAAAAACCCCCCTAACTTCATAAATCTCTACGAGCCCCCTTAATAAGTTATGAAGTAGACAAAATAACCCTTGTAGGTTATGAAAGTAGCCAAAAAAAAAAAAAATCCAGCTATTAACTTGGACGTTAAAAATCAATGTTTGACCATTAGTATGAAAGGGCAAAATCGTCAAAGTAAGAGAAATATAGAATCATATTAATTAATTAAATAATTAAATTAAAAAATATTTTTTTGAAAAAAATAATGTCATCTCCACCATCCTTCACAAATGGATGGTGGATAAGAAAACAAACATAAAAAAAGGAAAAAAAATATTAAATAACATTAAAAGAAGAAAAAAAAAATATTTTTTAAAAAAATAGTGTTATCTCCACTATTCATCACAAGGATGAACGGTGGATATGGAAAACAAATTAAAATGAAAAAAATTACTAAAATGAAAAAAAAAAAAAGGTTTAAAACCCAACACTTAACACTTAACCCAACCACCATCTTCATCTTCTTATTCTTCAAACCCAACAACCAACACTAAACTCAGCCACCATATTCTTTTGCTTCTTTTTCTTCTTTGTCCATCTTCTTCGTCCATCTTAGGCGATAAGAACGATGGTGACAAGAGCTGAAGCTGAAGTTGAAGTCGGCGATAAGAGCCAAAGTCAAAGTTGATGGAGACCTAGATCTAGTCTCCATTGTGATGGAGACAAGAACTGGTCTCTTTGGCGAAGGAGACCAGTTCTGGTCTCCATCCGTTCTCCATGTGATAGAGATTGTTGAGACCCCCTGGTCTCCAACAAAGGAGACCCAATTTCTCAATTTCTACATTTGTCATTTTTTTTTCATTTTTTTCATTATTTTTTTTCAAATGGTTGATGATGATGAATCATGTGTTGAAGGTGCTAATGGTGGGTTGATGGTAGGTTATTGTTGATGGTGATGGTGGTGAATGAGTTGATGATAGTTGGCTGATATGGTGAAGATTGGACTGGAGATCCTTTGATCTTCGATGTTATTCTTTGAAAAAGAACAGGACTGGAGATCCAATCTTCCATTTTTTTATTTTTTATTTTTTAATTTTGTTTCATAACAAAATTTTAATTATTATTTTTTAATTAAGAAGCAATTTGGTCTTTTCGTGCACTATCCTTATCAATATCAATTTTACACTTACAGAGTTAACAAAAGCGTAAAATGAGATTTCTAAAAACTATAGGGGTAATTAATGATTATATCAAACAACAGAAGGGGAATTAGGATTACGCTTGTTTTTTAGACTGGTCTACACATATTGACATGTGGCAAAATTAGCATTCAATGGACAAGATTAACTCAGTTGCGTTCTTATAATAGAATGAGTGTGAAAGTTTGAATCAATTAGCTTTGCCACATGTCCATATCTTGTAGAAAATTTTATGCTATGAGAGAATCCTTCTTGGAAAAGTACATACCAAATTCTTTCGGTAAATGTTTTGGGAGCTACTACGTGCATAAAATAAATCAATTATAAATTGAAGTGGTAATGTGGTTGTTGGGTGAATGTTTTGAGTGAAACTCTGCTATTCATTGGTTTTGGTTTGTTTTACAAAAAAAGAGTTTTGGTTTTTCTTGATCAATAAATTGAAAAAAAATAAATAAATTACAAACAAATGATTTAAAAAATTGCATATCATATCCTTCCAACAAATGGGTTGAGAGCTAGGAAGGACATTCGATTGCTGTATGAGTTGATTCCCTTCTGATGCACCATGACTTGTTTTTAGGTCGTCTAGTAGTTGTTGCCTTTTGGGTTGAAGAAGGAAGTGTTGTATAGTCTATTTTGGGTATTGTTGATTTTCATTTATGTTTATTATCATTTTTGTTAGTTTGAGTTTTAGTTGTTATGTACTTGGCTGGATTTCAGAGGTGTCTTACCTATTCTCATGATTGGGAATCGTTTGACATTCCATCTAACCTTCATTGTTCCTTCATTTTTTGAGGATAAGTTCTGATTGTATTTGAGCTTTTATGGTGGTCCCAAATTTGGCTAGATATTAATGCTTGTAAGCTTGTGGTTTCCAAATTTAGAAAAGTTTAATGAACCTTTCAGTGCTTAAAAAAAAAAAAAAAAAAAGAAGAGTGGTTGAGAGCTACTCTAGTTATAGAATAGTAACGAAAATGATTCTCTCTTAGCCTTAAATAAATTACAAACAAATGGTTAAAAAATGCAATTTTTTTTTTAAAAACATATTATTCCAAATCCTTCAAACAAACGGTTTGATTGTTACATCTGTTACTGAAAGTACCATAATGTTTCTCTTTTAATTTTTGTCCTTTTTAGACTAGTCTATATGGATTCTGATATGTAATAGAGTTAATATTCAATGAACAAGTTGATTTAATTTCGTCAATAAGTGCCTTGTTAAAGTGGTTGGCAACACAACCCATTTTCTCTCAGAACTCAGGTTCGACACCCATCAGTTTGTAGCCACTATTTGTGGCTATCTTCTCCCACCTCTTTTGGGTCGCCCCTCTCACCCTCATGGCGACTGCATTCTCCCACCTTCATATGGGTCGATCTCTCCATATGGGAGTTATTCTCTAGGTTACGCCATCAGTGTCCTCTCTTGCTTAATTCCAGTAGTCTCCTGAGCCAGTCTCAGTAAATTAAAAAGAAAAAACATTGATTTAATTTCTTTGTTTTAAGAGGATGAGAGTGAAAATTGGAATCACTCCTATCCATTGAGAATTGGCTTTGTCACATGTCCATATTTTGCACAATAAATTGTCACTATCTCTATGTAAAGTGATAATTTTTCAAATGATAAATTGTCTCTAAATATGTATATTGTCACGCAATTTTTATTTTGTCACTAGTTAATATCCACTTGTAGTTTGTGATATGTACAAATTACTGTCATTAATCTTTATAACAGACGACTTTAATGAGCACAAATACTTCTAGTAATAAGGTAAGAGTGACACATTTTAAATGACACTTTTTCGTCATAATAATGATTTTGTAATAGATATATATATTTTTTAGTGATGGCTTTTGATAGGTCTTTATGTATTTTATTTTATTTTTATTTAATACACTTTTACATGTAAGATTTTAAAGTTTGTAATTTGATGAATAAATTCATGCATTGGTGTTCATTGGTTCAAGGCAATTTTTGGGCCCTCTTGAAAGAAGCTATGAAAGTTAAATGCAAATGCTTGAAAAGATTGTTTATACAATTAACGGTTATCGATAGTAGTTAGGAAACTAGCACTAAAGATTCTTTTTTTTTTTTTTTTAATCAAACCAAACCGACCATATTCAATTTCGGTTCCGATTTGTTCTAGCTCCCAATTTTTCTATGTTCGATTATCTATGTTAAACTTTGTCATTAGTGACTGTTTTCTTTGTCTCAAAATAACAGAGTGATGTTTGTACTATTAGTGTGTCTTCTATGACTATAATAATTTAACTTATGAGACATATTTATGGTGTTAGTTATTTTTGTTCATTGAGGGGACCAAAGTGAAACAGGAAGATTTTTGAGAGATTAATATGTTGGAACAAATAAAATTTCATTAAATCTAAAACATAACAATGAATAAGTTTTCAACCACTTGTAAAGCAGTTAATTAAGGTTTGAAAGGCAAGCCTCGTTATGTATATTGTTTGTTCATAGGTCACTCGGTGTATTTGTCTGTATAAATGCCTTAGCACCTTATTATGAAGGAGTTACTAATGTTTTCTATATGAGTTATGTTTGGCCCATTTTGTGTGAGTGGGAGATGTTGGTTTTAATGAGTTATAGGTCGAGTCCATCTAAAATGACCTAATCTCATGACGCAATCCAAATCAAAGTTTGGATGTGATTGAATAATTGATTGTGCAGTTGTGAGCAAATTACTAGCTACTGCATTAACAGTTGTGTAATTACACATAATAGGCTTGATTAGAGAAATTGAATTGTGACCGAACAATTAGGCTATTGACAACGTAAAAACACAGATAACAAAAACGGAGAAAACAAGAAAAAAATGAAAAAAATTCTTACACTATGAAAAGATAGTTCGATTATATTATTTGGTAATTGAATTTCAACTAGTTGAACAACTACCAAAGTTTTCTTGGGATTTTCCGTGGATAAACGCTTTGTTTCTTTCCTATTTTTAATGCACACTATATGGTTGATTTTGTTTTCAGAGAAGAGTTCACTACTTGAAATATTGAGTTCAGTTGCAAAATTTATTTATGTAAATGCATTTTTTTTTTTTTAAATAGGGGCTTAGGAATAACACGTATAAATAAGCAAGTTTGTTTGTTTGTTTGTTTTTTGAATGTTAGAATGACGCAAGGGATAACCGAGATCAAATGATGTATGACATCAGTGGCGTGATCCAAGAAGCAATTTTCATGTAAAAAGGATTAATCCACATATAGGTGAGGGAACGACCCATATAAAGATGGAGGAATCCTGAAATTTTTTTAGTATGAGCGAGCATTGGGTGTTGAACCCGTATCTTTGGAGGCAGTGCCTTAACCATGGAATCTCCTGAGCAAGTTTTTTTTTTTTTTTTTTTTTTAGAATTAAGCAAGTTTGTTTTGAATGGACTTTTTAAAACTGTTTTATAATTTAATATGAAAATGAACCGAAAACGTGTCGATTAGTTTTTTCGTTTAAGTTACTTCAGAAGATGGAAAACAACTTGTTAAAATAATTGTCAACTTTACAAAAAACATTAAATTAAAATAGTGGGGTTTAATTGATGTAGACACGACCTATTAGACTCCGAAACCAACGAGTCAACTTTTATTTTTCGAAAAAAGAAAAATAATATGAATTAGGAAAAATATTAAAAAGCGAAAAATAATATTTGAATAAAGAGAATAAACTGGGTCCGAGAAGCCAAAAAGAAAAGAATCAGGCGTTTGAAGTTTCAAAAAAGAAACCGTGTTTAAAAAGGGGAAACTTCATTTTAATCCCTAAGGTTTTATGCAAATATCAAAATTTTAAACATCTATTGAAAATAACTCTTTTAATCTCTAACTTTTCCAAAACTCTTCAAAATAGTCCAAACCGTCAGTCAATTAATGGTCAAACCAAACAGAAAAATTCAAAAACTTAATTACCCTCATCACTTAAAATAACCGTTTTGCCCCCAATGAAATCACAATATTATATATTTTTCATCCAATAAAAAATCGACACGTGTATATAATTATTATTTTTTTAAATATGATCATTTTTTTAATTAAATAAGAATAATAAAAAAAAAAAACAGATGGCAGAAAAATATTTTTCTTTTCATTCTCTCTTCCCTGAGATTGCAAGAAAAAAAAAAAAAAACCAATTACAGGGGCAACGATCGACGATCTGGTGCGTCGATCTGGTTCGATCGATGCACCAGATCGACACACCAGATCTGGTGATGATCTGGTTCGAACTAGATCGTCGCACTTCCAAATCTGGTGACGATCTGGTTCGTTGCACTAGATCGAATGTCGATCTGGTGCGACGAACCAGATCGATAGACGATCTGGTGCGACGAACCAGATCGACAGATTTGTCGATCTGGGCGACGATGTGCGACGAACCAGATCAACATCTGGTTCGTCGCACCTGGTGCGACAAACCAGATGTCGCATCAGATCGTCACCAGATCGTCGATCTGGTGACGATCTGGTATGAACCAGGTCGACGCACCAGATCGACCTGGTTCGCACCCAGATCGTCGATCTGGTTGATCGATGATCTGGTTTGCACCAGATCGTCGATCAGATGGTGCCAACCAAATCGTCGATCAGATGTGGTTCGAATCAGATCGACGAACCAGATTGTTTGGATTTTTGGGTGTGATTGTATGGTGACTGTTGTTTTCTTTGGTTGTTTTGGTGATGAAGAAGAGTTTTTGTTTGTGTTGATATTCATGATTCAGGATTGGATTTGTATTGATGATGAATGGTGATTTTGTTAGTGAAGAAAATGATTTTTTTTTTTTTAAATTAAGTTATTTATTAAAATCTTTTTATTTATCAAATTTTTAAATATTTTAAAAACATAATCATACACGTGTCATGACGTTAACATTTCATACGAAAAGATCATCTTGCCCTTCTTATCAAAACTATCTATCACTGTTGACTGTTAGTTGACCGACGATTTGGACTATTTTGAAGAGTTTTGAAAAAGTTAGGGATTAAAAAAGTTGTTTTCAATAGATATTTAAAATTTTGATATTTCGTAAAACCTTAGGGACTAAAATGAAGTTTCCCCGTTTGAAAAATCAAGAAACGGGTTTTGGGGACGACCTGGTAAAGACAGAGCATGATTATAAACAAATACAAACCGTTACGCCTCTCTCTTAACACTTGTCCCAATCAAAACAGTATGCGATTTTGAAAAATAAAACGCACGGCGAAAGACTTTCAAAAAAACAAAAAACACACGGCCAAAGACTTCTTTTATTTCTTTCGAAATTCCTTAAAATCGTCTATCCATATATAAATTCTTCACTTAATAGCTAAGTTTGTGGTTTTAGATCTTACTCGTTGTTGGTGTCTGTCGAAGTGGAGATGAGAATTTGGAGTGATGGTGTCGATGTCGTCGTCGTACTCCAACAACACTGATCTCCGTCTCCACGACAAGAATTCATGCCGCTCTCCGCTTCTTCGTAGCCGCAACCGTCGATGTGGGGCCGCCACGGCTGTCGTGGTGGTGGCGGCGCTTCTGCTCTCCACCACCGCCTGGCTCTCTCTCGTCTTCTCTGCAGCCACTGCCCGTCACTGGCTGCGCTTCAAGGACTGGGAAGGAAGTCCAAGTTCGAACTCGCATTCGCGTTCAAATTCGCATTCTCGGCCTCGGTCGTCATTCCCCTGGGTGAAGAAGCCGCCGCGGAGGCCAGCATCGCCGCCGCCGTCGCCGCCGCTGCATCTACTTCCGGCGTCACTTGAAGAGGAGTTGTCGCTGAAGCACATAGTGTTCGGAATCGCAGGATCGTCTCAGCTCTGGAGGCATCGGAAGGAGTTCGTGAGACTCTGGTGGCGTCAGAGCGAGACGCGTGGCCACGTCTGGTTGGAAGAGAAGCTGCCTCCTGACGAAATCGACGAGTCGTTGCCACCTGTCATGGTTTCGGAGGACATCTCCAGCTTCCGATACACCAACCCGACGGGTCACCCTTCGGGCCTCCGGATCTCCCGCATTCTGGCCGAGACCTTCCGCCTCGGTCTGCCTGATGTCCGCTGGTTCGTCCTCGGCGACGACGACACCGTTTTCAATACGGAGAATCTGGTCGCAGTCCTCAGCAAGTACGATCCTAGTGAGATGGTGTATATAGGGACCCCCTCTGAGAGCCATTCAGCGAATACGTATTTCAGTCACTCGATGGCGTTTGGTGGTGGTGGAATCGCCATCAGCTACCCCTTGGCCGAAGCCCTCTCCCTCATTCACGACGATTGTCTCGAAAGGTACCCGAAGCTTTACGGGAGTGATGATCGACTACACGCCTGCATTTCCGAGCTTGGCGTTCCTTTAACTATCGAGCATGGCTTCCATCAGGTATTTTTGAATTTAGTTATATTGGTTTTGTGATGACATGGATAGACTGATAGGTGATTGTTTGGTGCTTTGTTTTTTTGTAATGGTAGTGGGATATTAGGTATTTTTTAATTTAGTTATATTGGTTTTGTGATGACATGGATAGACTGATAGGTGATTGTTTGGTGCTTTGTTTTTTTGTAATGGTAGTGGGATATTAGGGGCAA
Source organism: Nephelium lappaceum (assembly GCA_021234005.1). Taxonomy (NCBI): domain Eukaryota; kingdom Viridiplantae; phylum Streptophyta; class Magnoliopsida; order Sapindales; family Sapindaceae; genus Nephelium; species Nephelium lappaceum. The sequence continues at coordinate 12,659,310 of CM038004.1, forward strand.
TGCTCAGGGTATGTTAGCGTCGCACCCTATTGCACCATTTGTATCGATACATCATGTTGAAGCTGTGGACCCATTTTATCCTGGATTGAGTTCGATGGATAGTTTGAAACTATTTACCAAAGCGATGAAAACAGATCCCAGAAGCTTTCTACAGCGGTCGATTTGTTATGATTGGGAGGAGCGTTATACGATATCTGTGTCACTTGGTTATGTTATTCAAGTTTTCCCGAACATTGTGCTTCCCCGTGAGCTGGAGCGATCTGAGAAGACTTACTCTGCTTGGAACAGAATAAGTCACCGCAATGAGTTTGATTTTGACACACGGGATCCTTATCGATCTGTTTGCAAGAAACCTGCCCTTTTCTTCTTGAATGATACGGAAAGACAAGGTAATGTTGCGGTGGGTTCTTATGTGCGAACTACAGGAAAAGATAATTTAAAAAGAAAAGTTTTCTGCTTCCCTCGTTCGCCTCCTCTGCGTCACATCAAGAATATCCAAGTGCTGGGCTATCCTCTTGGGAAGAATTGGCATTTGGTGCGTTTCTTTCTCTCGTTTGTTTTCATTGTGAGATTTTTCGCTTCTGTGTTTCCTAATTTTTGAATGTCTCCTTGGACAGGTACCGCGTCGCATGTGTTGCAAAGTAAACCAAACTGGTGATGAAGTCCTCAAAATTACAGTTGGGCAATGTGGAAAGGGAGCTTTGAGTGCAGTTACGGATTCTGTGTGAATGATGGAGAGGATGATAGTGCTTGGTCTGCATACTATCGTATCACATCCGAATTCAATATAAGAAGAAAGAAGGCTTTCAACAGTCTGATATTTTATGTTGTTTAGTCACATTGACTGCATGTCGATCTTGCAATGACCATTAGTCGACTGACATCCGGCATTTTGAAAACACATGACTGCAGATTATTGCAGATATCAGAGTGTTTCATTGTACACAGTCAAGTTGAAGATGAGCATGGTAGGCATCAGCTTGGGAATTCATTCTTTGCCTTCATTTTTGTTCAGAAGGTAATTTATTATGAATTAACACCTAATATATGGAAGTTGCTAATGAAATGAGTGAAAGTGATACTCTTTTTACAATATGAATTGCAAAATTAATTTTGTACCTCTTTAATTCTTGTATTGTCTTTGCTCTTGTCTGCTTCCCCCTCTGGTGTTTTGTAATTTATTTGTTCTTATCAAACAGAAAGGGGGGGAAAAAGATTCTGGCATTCCTTATGGGTTTTCTTTGATGATCAAGAGGTTTAATCTAAATTTAAATTTCAAGTTTGCTCACAGTTTGTCCAATGTACGGAGTTTTTTAGTGTGTCATGCCATTTTCTTAATTGAAAACTAACTTTTGTGCTGGGGAAGTTAGTACAAAGTAATGCTTTGTTGAACGACTAGGACAACTTAAGTTTTAGAATGATGAATTTGAGTGAAATTTAGTGCATGGATTGTTCAGGGTGTTGGTAATTGGGTTTAGACTAAGCAAAGAAATGGTTTTCAAAAGATAAATAGAGTGAATAAAAATATTGTATAATTTAAAATGATATAACAGAAGAATCTTTTAGAAGGAAAAGAGTTATCATGTGAGTGAAGAAAGCATATATCTGCTGACAACTAAGATTATTTAAGTTAAATGACTGCAGTGAGTTTCCTACTATTCATTACTTGATACAGAAACCGTTTTGCCAAACAGGTTTATATTAGATGTAATGTAGTAGGAAAGCCTTGATAGGTTTAGGCCAGTGCGATATAGATCACCATGGAGAGTTCCAGCAAATTTATCAAGGTGTGTTCCTGGCATGTAATGTTCGTTTGAAGAATGTAATAGGTCTTTTGAGAAAACGATTAATAAGTCATGTTGATAATTGATTCTCTCTTTTGGTATGATCTTGCATTGTGCAACTCAATAATGATGGTTATCATTTTATGAAAGAATAATAAAGTGATATGTTAGTATCATTTAAAAGAATGACAAAAATGATTGACTCTGGTTATTTTGATTTGGGCATTCTTCTTACTAGAAACGATCGACTTTGATGATCAAACAGTGTAGGGAGGAAACTCTTCCTAAAGAAGAAAAGAAAAGCACAGGGTATAATACCACAAGAATCCACTAAACCGCTAACCATGTGATGCGCTCTAATAAGCCATTTATTTGTCACAAGTATCAGCTTAATAGAAATCGGTGGTTTTTGTCATTTGTCTCTCGCACCCTCTCCCTTTCTTAAGATTTTCACTGATAAAACATTAAAATTTAGTTTTGTATCCATTCTGTTTGAACCGAAAGATTATCGTTCGGCCAAAACTGGTAGGTTTCACATTGGTGTTTCACAGTTTATGGAGAGCTATTATCGTTTATTGTGTTTGTGTGGAAGTTATAGGTATGTCTGGCAGTTTCGAACTGTTTCAGCTTCATTGAAAGTACTCTGAAGTGGTTTTATATTTTCTCACTTTTGTGGGTATTCTTTTCTTTGTCCAAACCCTTGAATTTCTAGGTGGACACTAGAAAATATAAATTTAAGTTATAGCCATTGTTTACTTGGGTTCTATTGAGAGGCATTTCATTTTTGTAGTTTACTTCAAGTTCAATTAACTTATTCCTCAGAAATCAAGTGTGCTGTGTTGTTATATCTGTATAATTAACAGTGAGCTGAGTTGGTTAGCTCACAATGATGAAGTCGATGAGTATGGAGCTGGAATGAGAACACAAAAAACAAGGCTTTTGAAGACCCAGCTACAACGTTATATTTTTCTGAGAAGATAATAAGATCTAGAAAAATTAACTAGATAACTATCTCTTTTAAATAGTCTTAACTCTTAACTACATGATTATGGATCAACAAAGCCGGATTAGTATTAGAAAAGCATAATTGGTTCTTGTATGTTATGCAACTTCTTATGCCTCATGTTTTGGACTGTACTTATTTAAAGGGGACCTTGTTGGAGATATTGGAAGTAGGTAGTAAATTGGTCTTTGTAATATTGTAACCTACTATTCTAGAGTGATCGGGATTTGGATTTCAACTCATTTCTGCAAGTTGAACTTAGTTTTAAGTAGAGTGGAAGAGTTTTAATGATTGGTTCCCTACTTTTTTCTTTGTTTTCCTCCCCTTTTACCAGAGATTTTTCGTCTTTTATTTAATTTTTCCTTCTTTATCTCCTAGAAATTGCCACTAGTGATAATATGATTGAATTGTGTTTAATGACTTGGAACACAAAATTGGTAGTGCTGTGCCTTTAGCCGCTGGGAAAGGGGAATAAAGCAACTATTGATTAGGATTTATTTTTTCAGAATGTGTAACAGCAGTAGCGCATATCAACTATCTAGAACAATTTGTATAATTTACAGGCTGACGTATGCAATGCGGGGCATTTAACTTTATACATTTCTTGCTGCAATTTGTTTAGTGACTACACATGTGAAATAAGAGTGTTCTATTGAGACTGAAATGTAGATGGAAGCTTTGGTATAATGGTCGCGTACCTCTTTCTTTTACGTGTATCCATCTCCTCTATTACGGTTTTCCCATTTGTACTTTGTTTTGTCCTTACAGTTTTCTCTATTATTTACTTATATATCTTCACTTGTGTTATTTTACTTTATATATATTTTCATTTGTGTTGTTATTTAACTTGATTCTTTTGACAATGATATGGCGCGTTGTCATTGGAGGTAACTATGACTGGGTTGCTGATTTGTGTCCTGCTTTTGTGTCAACCCATATGATTTTAGAGTACGAAAATTTTGTGAAATAAAAGATCATGTAATAAAGAGGTATAGAATGGAGTTAATATCATAATCCTTTTCACATGTAGGCTTTGTAGCATTATTCATCTGTCAATTATTCAACCAACCTTTATAAATATTCTCTCAAATTGTTGATGATAATGACAAGGACAGGGCCATGTGTACAAGAACACACTTTGCTTTATTTATACAACGGTGGCAATTATCTATATCCCAATTTATGAAAATTCTGGTGACAGTTGCATCTACTATTGTAAGCTCTAGCATGTTCAATAACGTTTAATTTCCTCAAGTTGGGATGACTTGTGATGATCTTGTTGGGAGATTCTTGTTTTGCTTGATGGAGCCTGCGGGCCAAGAGTGACATTTAGTCTCTGTGCATTAACCTCGTTTCGTTTTCGTCCTTTTTCCACAAAAATGTTGTCAAAACTTCTATCGTAGATCGATGAACAACTTCATAAAAAATAATGATATATGCTGTCATCCTCCATTTTTGTGTAGGTTGTACCTTATAAAAGAGGTCTCTTTAGATAAAAACTTACATTGGTATTTGGGGTTGAAATTGACATATAGAAAGGACTGAATTTTATTCTGGGCCACCCGATCGGGTTTCGGAAAGGCAACACGCATTGGTTGTTTGTTTGTACATCAAGTGGGTGTATTTAAACATTTAATGTGGCACATTCAATTATCTTCTTTGTTTTCTCCCTATTCAGCCCAGAGTTGAAGGGCCTACTTAGTACTTGGCCGGACCTATCTTTACAAGTTAACGGGTTTGCTTAGGCTTTAGCATCAACGTTTGAAGAGTTTATATAGTTTACAATGCAAAAATCATCACTATCTACCATTTTTTTTTTAAAAGATGGGGAACGAGGAATTAAATTCATAAAATACTATTCATACTTTATATTTTAGAATAAGAATGAGACTTAAACTCTTAATCTCTTAGGATTAAAGGTAATGCTCAACTACTCCTACTGTCTACCATGAGTAAATATGAAATATAAAATTTGTAATTCATATTTTATTTTTTCCAAAATAATGCTATATTTCCCAAAAAGTTATCCAAAAAATTTTATTCAGATAATGTGGTAAAATGATTTGCAGTTATCATATTAATATTAGAATGATGTATTGATGATATAATAATTATATATAAATTTGTCACATCATTTGGACAATGAGTTTGGATAAATTTTTTGATAACGTAGCATTAACGTTTTTTTTTTAATATCATTTTCTGTGCAGTAATTTTTGAATCTATGATCTTGATTAAACTGAGCGAGATCCACTACGACTAAATCATATTAGACGATGAGGAATAAGAAATTGATGAGATGAATGGTAAAACAGAAAGGGAAGAGAGGAGATGAGTTGAAAATGGGGGAAAAAGAAATGGTGTAGAAAGGAGGGACGTAACAGGAGGCATGTGCACCGATTTGGGGCATAATGGGGCAGATGCCTGGCAGTTGGGGGGTTCACAAATCCGGGAGAAACGCCACGCACGTTCTTACCACCTCATTTTTATGTATGGGCCCCTCTTACAGCTGTACCAATCTGTTCCTGTCTGCCTCCTCCCTCCCTCCCGTTCCCCATTTCTCTTTTTCACATTTATTTTTCCTTTTTCCCCCCACTTTCCTTTTTTTTTATTTTTCATTTTTTAATTACATCACATTTTTTACTCTCTCTTTTTTTTTTTTTTTTCCAACAATAAAAAAAACCCCCAATCAAATCAAATCATGCATATGCAGGAGCCGGGAGGGGGTTCTAATAAACAATTCGAAAAACAAAAGACAGAAGCGATCATGTTTAGGATTAAATAGAAAAACAAAACGGTGATTGAGATCCAGAGCAGCAGTGGTGTGTAGTGTACCATAAAAAAAAAGAAGCCTAATTACACCGTTATAATAATAAACCTACGGCCCCAATCACATGGAACTTATTAAGATGTTCAGATGGGACCGACAAAGCATAGCTTTAACTAAAGTCATCAGACTGACATATCGGAGCGTGAACACTCAAGGGGTATGGGATTATAATTCTGTATCTATCCATCTCTCTTCTCTGAGTTGCCAAAGTAGATCTTACTTGTTTGTTTGGTTCGTTTTTAACTCTGGTTGAGTTAACCCGGGGACTTGGATTGACAAGGGGGAGCGTAGATATTCTGATTCCTGCTTTCCCAGGCCATCTGTGTCGCGTCTCTTCCAGCTCCAATTTTTATTTTATTTTTTAAATTATTATTTAAATATCTCTTTTATTTATTTAATAACAATAATACATGTCAAGACGGTTTTGAATTATTATTATCATGATTATTCTTTCAAAGAATGATCCGGTTCAGTTTTTCGAGTGGATGCCGATTTCCTGCCGTCTCTTTTAACAACGTCAAAGTTCAAATCAATCACCAATACTGTGCAGCCACGTCTTTCAACTTCGAGAGTTAGGTAATTTTATTCAACATTATTGGACTCTCACACGGAGATGGGTCGCACCCGATTTTTATTCAATTTTTCAAAGTTTTGTTTTTGTTTTTTTTATTTTTGAAAATGTATATACCAGTTCAAAAAAAATTGTGATAATAATATAATAAAAGAAATGTAGGTAAAAGTGGTTTTAACAATTATTAGCAGCAAAGTGAGAGCCGCTGACAACACAGCATCTCGTTTGTTTTATCATCTCTCTCTCTCTCTCTCTCTCTCTCTCTCTTAATCATCATCATCCTCATAATCGTCATCTCCATTCATTTCTCTGTCTCTCTTCTCTCTCTCTCTCTCTCTCTCTCATTTTCTTTTTCTCTTTTTCACTCTGTCAATATCGCAGTGCAGTGCAGTGCGCAGCTGATGATGATGATTATGCCCTTCTGCTTATCTTCTCTCGCATCTTTACTGCTGGCTTTCTTTTTTCTTTCATGAATTTTGCTTATACTGGTATTATTTTATTCCTAAATTCATTTACTCAACAAAACCAATAATAAACCTAAATCTCAAGGACACCGCCACTACCTTTTATTTATTTTCTTTTCTTTCAAATCTTTCCAGTTGTCTACTGTTGCTTCTCCTCCTTGTTTCTTTTTGGTATTTTTAAACAACATAGCCCGTCTTTCACCCAACTTATTTCATTTATCCTTCACATCTGTCATATTGCTTCAATTGTCCCCATTCTCCTCTCTCAACCAGAAGGGCTGTTGAGTGAGTGAGTGAGTGAAGAAGGTGATATAAATTTTTAATTCAGCTCAATTATAATTGTTTCGAGGAAATTCATAGAGAAGATCGTCATGCAGCAGTAGCCACCACGGTTGGAAGGGGAGGATTGATTGTGAGCGAAAATATGCAGCAAGGAGCAAGTGGAGTGGGAGGTGGTGGAGGTGCAACGGCAACCACCACCACCACCACCACCACCACCCAGATGGGTCAGCAGCAACAACAACAACAACAACAGCCTGTAGAATCAGCCTCACCTATAAGCAGCAGACCACCTGCGAGTAGCAATCTGGAAGAACTGATGAGGCTAAGTGAGGAAGCAGATCGAGGTGGTGGGGGAGGAATAGGAGGTGGCGGTGGAGCAAGTGGTTCAAGCGGCAACAGATGGCCCCGTCAGGAAACATTAGCTCTTCTCAAGATTAGGTCTGACATGGATGCCGTCTTCCGTGATGCCACCGTTAAAGGGCCCCTTTGGGAGGATGTCTCCAGGTTTTCATTTTTTTGTTTTTTAATTTTCATTTTTTTTTGTCTTTAACATAAAAACGCATTATCATTAGTATTATTATTATCATTATTATTATTCCCCGTCTCCAAATATGACTTAACAACATCAGTACAAAATCTTCCGTGAAATTGTCTTGTAACTTACATAATAAAATGGATTAATAAAATAGTGTAATTTTTATTTTTTAAAAAATTTTTTTTATTAATCCATTTCGCTACATCATCAATAGTACGGTTGCATAGAAGATTTTATCGGGCATCAATGGCGTCCTCCTCTTGAGATCTCTTTTTCTCTCACACACAAGTCATAATGCACATAAACACAAACGCACATGGCTTCTTTCTCTTTCCATCACGACTCACGAGTAAGGCATCTTCCTAATCTACAAGTGGCCCAGATCCGCTGCATGAATTCTATCCAATCCCCTCCTACTTCTTTCTTCCCTTTTTTTTTTTTTCTCTATTTCTTATTTTAACATTTATTTATTCCATCAGTTTCAACAATAATTGAAAATCCCGAGAGGAATTCTTTCAATTTTCCAAGGCACTTTTCTCTCTCTCCCGCCTCCACCTACTGCATTGTCTGGTTTTTCATATTTATATTAGTAGCTAATAATTGTAATTAAAGCATCTTATTACGTCACATGGGCGCGTGTGGCAGGAAACTAGCGGAGCTCGGATACAAGCGAAGTGCCAAGAAATGCAAAGAGAAATTTGAGAACGTTCACAAGTACTATAAGCGAACGAAGGAAGGTAGAGCTGGTCGTCAAGACGGCAAAAGCTACAAGTTTTTCAGCCAACTGGAGGCTCTCCATTCAACGACTTCTGCGACTACTAGTAACGTGTCATCTTCTCTACCGATTCCTGTCAGCACCGCTAATGCTGCTGCTGTCACTTTAGATGTCGCTCCTGTCTCCGTTGGCATTCCCATGCCCATCTCTTCTTCTCTTAGAATTCCGTCTTCTTCTACTGTCCCTATGTTCCCGCCCGATCCTACTACAACAACCACCATGCCGGCTGCTGCCACTACTGCCATTCCTGGATCTTCTACTACACCTGCTGCAACTGCCACCACTACTAGTCTTCCCTTAGGGGTCAGCTTTTCTTCTAATAGTTCTTCTTCATCCCCGGAAACTGATGACGATGATGATGATGATGAGGAGGACGACGATGAGATGGGGTTCGAAGGACAGCCGTCTAGCACAGCTGGGAGCAGTCGCAAACGGAAAAGGCGGCGGTCTTCGAGGAGTACTCATAGAATGATGGACTTCTTCGAGAGTTTAATGAAACAGGTTATGCAAAAACAGGAGGCCATGCAGCAAAGATTCTTGGAGGTGATAGAGAAGAGAGAAAAAGACAGGATGATGAGAGACGAAGTCTGGAAGAGACAAGAGATGACGAGGTTGGCTCGTGAGCATGAGCTTATGGCTCAGGAACGAGCTATCTCTGCTACTAGAGATTCTGCTATCATTTCTTTTCTACAGAAAGTCACTGGTCAAACCATACAATTGCCTACTGCCACCCCACCACCGCCACCGCCACCAACTGTAGCTCCACCACAACCACCAGTTGTAGCAGCAGCAGTTCCTGTTCATCTGCCAGCTTCGTTGCCCCAAGAACAGCAGCCACACTCTGGATATCATCAACAGCAACAAGTGGTCGTTCAACATCAACCCGCATCGACATCCATACCTAGTGAGGTAGTGATGGCAATTCCTGAACAGCAGATACCACCGCAGCAGGAAATGGGTGGTGGTGGAAGCTTGGAAGGAAGCTCCTCGTCAAGATGGCCGAAAGTGGAAGTGCTTGCACTTATCAAGATAAGAAGTGGGCTGGAGCCCAGGTACCAAGAGGCTGGACCAAAGGGACCTCTATGGGAAGAAATCTCCGCTGGAATGAACCGCATGGGCTACAAGAGGAGCGCCAAGAGATGCAAAGAGAAATGGGAAAACATTAACAAGTACTTCAAAAAGGTTAAAGAAAGTAACAAGAAACGTCCTGAAGACGCCAAAACCTGCCCTTATTTCCATGAGCTTGATGCTCTTTACCAGAAAAAGATACTTGGCAATGCTAGTAGTAGCTTTAGTGGCCAGACTAGAATCGAACAAGGACAGCCGCAGCAGCAGACCATCAATTTGGATCCCATTCCAACAACAAATCCCCAAGAGAGCAGCAGCAACGTTAACATTCCTCCAGCAATCATGCCGCCAGCACCTCAATCAGAGAACAAAAACGAAGCAAGTGTAGATGCACAAGCAAGCAATTTAGGTTTGCCAGGAAGCCTTTTTGGAGAAGGAAATGGGGGAGCATCAAACAAGGTAAACATTCCTTTTTCGTTTTAAATTTCATGATGATCGTTTTCACAAAACAAACAAACGTGCACAAATATATTGTATATAGAGTTCTGATGATCCGCAAACATTAGTTTGATACCTATTGATTGTTATTTTCGTATTGAAGCCAGAAGACATTGTGAAAGAGTTAATGAACCAACAGGGGATCCAGCAGCAACGACAACAACAACAACAAGCGTCATTAGTGGATAATTTTGATAAAATTGATCAGGAACCCCGTATGGACAGTGACAGCGAAAATATTGATCAAGACGAGGACGATGAGAATGACGAAGATGATGATGAAGAAGAAGAAGAATCAGAAGAAGAGAGGAAGATGGCTTATAAAGTAGAGTTTCAGCGACAGAACACAAACGCCACTAATGGGGGTACTGGAAATGGAGCACCCTCCTTTTTGGCCATGGTTCAATAATAGTCTGGGCACGGTGGGGGTTGCTGGCTTCTTGATGATCACCAGTATGTACCATATGTACACCTATATATATATATATATACACATATATACATATGTTGAAAAGCTCAGCAAGATATCTAACAATTGCAGTTGAAACCCTGATACCTTAATAATTCTTTCTTTCTACATCCTTTGAAGTCCATTCCTTTCTTTTATCCATTGTCAGCTAAGTTATTGGTCAGCCAGCCACCTTCTTCTTCTTCTTCTTCTTCTTCATCAGTATCAGTGTCAGTAGTCCTGGGTGGTGGGGTGGCATTTGTTTTTTTTTTCTTGCTTTTCAATTTATTGATTTGTTGGGGAATAAAGGACCGTTGCAAAGGCAAAACGGAAGGGATTGAATTAAGACACAGAAAAATAAGCTTGCCCCAGTTGCAGCAGCATCATCAACAAGAGATCAGAGGACACAAAGACAAGAAAACAAACGTACGTACGAGATAACAGAAAGAACACACACACAGTCACACAGAGACATGAGGTGTGTCAGTCAGATTCACTTTGATATATTCTTTCTGATTATTACTACTTGCTTTTGGTTTGGATTAATCAATGAAAAGAATCTGTGTTTTCTATCTACATATTTTCTTCCCTTTTCACCTTGTAATCGACTCTCTTTTCCAATTACTACTTAAAAGTGTCATGTTCAATTATTGATAAACTGTCCATCTGTTGCTTGGTTATTATATGTTATACATCATGTGTGCTTTCAAGAGCCACTCAAGAGTCCAGTTTCGTTTTTGCAATAGATAATAGTACGTAGATATGTAGCCAGCAAGGACAGATCAGGTCTCTGTTGCTTATAAAACGTCGGAATTTGATGCGGCGCTGACATAGGCCTGTACTTGGTTGGTCTTTGCTGACTGATTTGCCAATTCTAATGTGTCTTTCTCTTTTGATTGGTGGTCTGTCACAATACGCAAAGTCCACATTTGAGCCCTAGATGCTCATTCTTTATTATTATTTTTTCTTCAAAAGTAAAAAAAAAAGATTCATTAACCCATCAACAGAATCGGAATCAATTGGATCGACCTAGACAGCCAATGTGGGAAATAATTAGCAGACCCTATTCCACCTGTGAGGGGTGAAAATGAAGAAAGATATGTTGCAGATTTTTTCAAGGGAGCTTCAATGTCCAGCATCACGTCATCTACCTCACGTCTTGTGTAGAAAGCCGTGCTAGATCCAAACTTGTAAAACAATTGCAAGTACATCCAAGGATTGTGACCAACCAACCAATTATATGATTAAGTTCTTTTATTATATTGGACTAAATCCGAAAAATAACACTAAAATTTTTGAAAGTATTACAAAACTTTTTAAATGAGTATTTTTTTTTTTTTTTTTACATTACTATCATCAATACTGGAGGACCATACTTCGCGAATACAGTATACGAACCTTTGATCTCGAACTATAGTCTTTGCTCGCAATCTATAGGTTGTGAATACTAATAATGTTAAAACAACTCATTTTACAAGTTTTATGGTAATTCGGAAACTCATCTTAATTTTAATGTTATAACAAAATATTAAAAAATAAAAACCTTTTTATGCAAATAAAATTTGTGAGTTTTAAAACTTGCACCAAATTATGAAAATGAGTTTTTGAACACCAATTTTGCTCGTGAAATATTATTCACTTAAGAAGATTGTACTAAAAACAAGTCATTTTTTTTTTTTTAATTTTAGAGTTAGTTTCAAAACTCACTAATTTTAATATTATTTTTAGTATTTTTAAATATACACTAATTTTTAAATATGGGAAGCATATAAAAATCAAAATTAATGTTAGAATATAATCAAAATTATAGGATACCTAATCTCACGATCTGAATGCATGCATCTTGCCAGCTATATATGATACCCTACATTGGACATAACACGTACGAATTTCATTCCTTTTTAAGGCCTTACTACCTGTAAATTAACATTCGTTAATTGTATTTGACATTTCATATGCCAGGGGAAAATAATAATCATTATTGCATGCTTTGCTTGATTAATTATATCTGCATGATTGATATGGTGATTTGAGTTGTTTTCTAGCTGTCCATATTTCATAGTAGATCAACTATATTCCATTAATTTGATAAACGATTTTCCAACAAATTTAAGTACTCGATTCTTAATATATGTATACATATATATGTATATATATAAATTCCATCATCAAATTGATCGAGTTGTTCTAAATATAAAAAGAAGAAAAGAATTTATCATACTTATGAGCACTCTTTTAGAATGACGGTAAAATTAGGGTAAGTTTTTAAAATAGGCACAAAAAAAGAGTTTTTGCAATGATATCTATATTCACAAATTATAGTTTGTAAACAAAATTAACAATTTACTAATAAAGGATATGAATTATGATCTTTTATAAGCTTTTATTCGTAAACTATTACTTTTATTTGAGAATACAGATGTTGCTAGAAAAACTCATTTTATTTTTGATAAGCAATATTCATATCAGATTCTAACTATAATTATGGTAAAAGTTATAGTCATATCAAGCTGGCCCCAAGTCGTTGTTCTAAGTGTACAAAGAAGATAAGTAGATACCATATTTATGGGCTCTCATTTTTCAAAAGAATAATGCTAAACATCCCACTTTTTATACCATCCCATCTTGATCTGAATTCATGATATGGTGATGGATGAGTGGACATTCATTAATAATTATTTATTTCACTCGAAAAATATATCCATTTACCTATTGCATCACATCATGAGTTGGGATCAAGGTAAGATGTATACCATTATTCTTTTTTAAATAATAGTAAAATTAGAATGAATTTTCGAACTAGTATTGAATAAACAAAATAAGCTTTCTTAGCACCATCCATATCGACGAACTATAATTAATGAACAAAAACCATAGATCAAAAGCAAATGATATGAAATACGATTCTACATGATCCTTTATCTGTAAATTATTATTTTCGTTTACAAACACAAATGATGCTTAAAATACTCACTTTATGATCTTTTCGATACTAGTTCGAAAATTTACAATAGTTTTAGTGCTATTTTATGACGTCATCTCTATATTTATTCGAAAGAAAGAAATGGAACAAGCCGGCAATGTACTAATGGGATAGCATTTTGGCAAGTAGAAAGAATATTATGGGCAATTATTTTTTTATATATACATACACACAAATGTAATGGTCTGCCACTAATTTGGCATATGTAAATCCACTTAGGTGATGAGAGCTTTGATGACAACTTGCAGCAACATGGGGGGGTTTTTATGTACAGGAGAGGGGGCAAAGGGCAACCTCTCTCTCTCTCTCTCTCTCCCAATTAGAATCCACTTAGATGTTAGATCAAACCTGAGGTGCCCTACCCACGTGCTCGTTATTTTTCTACCACCCTGTCCTTGCTTCCACTTGTTTCTATCTTTCCTTTTCTTCTTTTATTGCACTTGTTATTGTTCCTGTTTCTTTCTTTCCATTACCATATATATTCTTCTCTTTATTATTATATCTTCAATGACTTTTCTTTTCCTTCTTTTTTCTTTCTAATTCATCCTTAATTTGTGATCTTATTTATATATACATGTCTAAAGTAATGCACCACATGTGAAGACACAACTTGGTTGGTTGGTATAGTGGGATGATAAATTGTGCATAATTATGGACAGCCACAGCCTGTAACTGTATTCATTGCAATCAAGTTTTTGTTTTTGTTTTTGGTCTTTTTTTTTTTTTTTTTCAATGTGATTAAAAGGTTAAAAAGATAAGGGTGTAAATGGAGGATAAAATGTATCCAACAATGGAGATAACATGCATCTACCCATCTCTGTATCTCTCTCTCTTTCTTAGCTTAGGGGTTGGGGCCCCTTTACACATGGGACATACTCAACAAAATTAACAATAATACTTGTTCAGATACCTTGCATTCAAATTCAATTATGGCATCTTTATTTTTTTAATATCTGTTTAATAATGGCTTCTTTAACTTCTCTATTTAATAATGGCATCTCATTCTTCTTTTCAAACATACAAAATCGCAAAATCTCCATGTCATGTATTTAAAAATTCGGCCTTCCGTATCAACGCCACCTATAAGAGCTACTTCTTTAACTTGTTAAACATTAAAAGGATTTAAAAATTCAAGGCACTTGCCCGCCACCTGCCACTTTACTTTTGGTTTCGTCAGATATCAATCTGATTAATTTATTGTTTTGACAAGCCTGATATGATAATTAGTTAAAACTATCAACTTATGTTACTGATAATTATAATCACTGATACAAACACTGCATGTAATGTGGTCCAACACTCTTAAAGCATTAAAAACCTTTTACGCACTAAGATAGGGCCCAAACTGCATTGTTCAGATGGTCTGCAGTCTCTGCAGGAAACCAGTCCATATATGACAATGCATTATTATTGGGCCTAACAAAAAAAGCCCACTTCGATCTTCAGGAAGCAATTATCTCATTCACGCAGACAGCTGTGGTGCCATTGGCACAGCCAGCCCATAAAGACTTTGGTCCATATAGGCCAAGATGTCCATAATTCGATCTGCACTCAGGATTTTTACGGTAAAAGACAATTTTCCCACACGAAGTGAGTATTTCCTTCGGCTTCTGGGAGCTCTAATTTCATGCCATATCTCAGAAACTCTAATCAAGAGTGTCTGACAATACTATATAGTATATAATTTACTCGAACTATGTGTAATAAATAAAAAAAGTTAATCTCATTGACGAAAAATAAAAACACTTTTTTGGACATTACAAGTTACAACTGCAGGGACTTCCTAATATAAGACTCTAAGAAACAGTTTGGGTCTTTGCTCTCCAATTAGGGTAGTAGCCAACCCACTAAGTGAGAAAACTGCCCACACACATAGGTGGTATTTATTGGTTAATGCTACTGCTGACGCTCAAACCATGGCCATTCGCTTGAGAAGCAAAGCCAGGTGAGAAGGCATTACTGCACCATTCCTCTTGAGAGAAAAAATAATAAATAAATTAATTAATTAATTAAATGCAGCTTAATGCTGTACACATCAATCAAAATTTCATTTATTTCGCTCAATCTTTAAACATTCTAAGGCAAGCTTGCACTGCACCTGCATAGTTTTGATGAAATGCCAACACAGGTCATACCACTTTGTATCAACAACATTTCATTGTGAGACACTGTTCTATGCTATAATCATACAGAAAGCAAACAGCATATTCAAATGAAAACGGATGGAGAAATTTTCGTTGCCTCAGCTTCAGTAAAACATGTTTCATACCCAGAAAAGAAAACCAAAAAAGAAAAAAAAAAAGAAAAAAGAAAAAAGAAAAAAAGGCATTCCAAAATTGAGATCCTACAAAGCTCTGGTAAGAAGTAACCTAAATATTCAATATTCAGGGATGCCCTACAATTCCTGCTTGCTCTTACTTCTTTTCATCTTTGCTTTGAACCTTGATTTTACCATGAGTGTCTGTACTGTATTTATGAAGTTCCCCACAGCCATTAAAACAAGAAGGATCCCACAAAAAATTACCTGCCGAAAATAATCTTCAATCACCAACAATGTTATGATATAAATGCCACAATGTCAACTTTTTTGTTGTTTTATATTATATTGTATCTTTTCATTTAAAACATACTTTTCAGAGAGGAAGTATTACAAAATTGTATCGAAAAAACAAAATGAGTACAACCTACCTGCCATTCAGATACAACCCCTACAAATGCAGTCTTAAGCAACAGTAGTCCAACATATGCCTCAAAACCCTAAAATCACGTTCAAAATCAGAGTCGCATAAAAAAAATCCAAGTTTAAATTCAATTTACTGTTATAATTTCAAAAAACGGAAGTCAAATCCTAGACAAACGCGTTTCTTTAAATATTTGACTATAATTTATAAGTATAGAAAGAACAGAAAAAATTATCTTCATTGCATTTAAACTGCCACCAAAAATAATTATATAAAGAAATGGAAGGAAATCAGTATTAAAATAAACACCTCTTTGTCGCACTCAAACTGATATAGCATGAAAATGACATTCAGTGTGGACTCGAAGGAAAAGGAAATTGTGATTAGTTTCAACTTAAGAAGAAAAGAGAAACAGCAATTAGTTCCTTATACTCAAAAACCACTGAAGACTGCTTAACTGGATTCGAATTTAAATGCTGCAATCAGTTTCAACTTCCAAAGAAAAAGGGAAACTGCAATTTGTTACAACTTTTCAAGGAGAGGTAATTTATATTTAAGCTGTCCAAACTAAACTAATCTACATCCTGAAACCAGTAAACCTATTCACAGCTGGCCATAAATTATGGTCTCCTATAAATCCTTGCTCTGCAGATCTACACATACAAAGGAAACTGAAAATTTTGCAACTTTGCTTCTTCCACTTACAAAACATAGGAAAACCTATGATAAAGCAGATGCCCTTAGATGTTATATTCTTCCACTTACAGAACCTAGGAAAACCTATGATAAAAGCCGATGCCCTTAGATGTTTTATTTTTATTAACCCTACAACTACAGGCTATAGTCCAACCACTGTGACCACCACATAATAAAGCAGAATAGAGAAATTTCACAGATGCAAACGAATCATCATTAAAAAAAATTACTGAAATTTATCTCAAATAAAAAGTTGATAGGTCAATGACATCAAATTTTATATTAACCAGCAAGAATTAAAACCATCTTGAATCACCTGCAAAATGAAAAGTATAGGACACAAGAGCCATAATTGACCATCTACACCAGCTGTCTCCCCCCAGACAACATCCATTCTCTTTGCCTGAAAATAACAAGAGATAGAGCTTAAATCTGATTGTCAACAAATCCATGCATCTGAAATGGAGGCATTATGGAACATGCTCTTATTAGACTAAGAAATGATATTTAAGATTAGCTCGAGCAAAAATGGGGCTAAAATCTACTGTACTTATTAAATTTGCCCATCCCCAATAATTTTACTACTTCTACCCTCTCTAGAACAAAATGGTCCCTAACCAAACTAAAAAATTACCCATGTGCTATGTTAGGGAAAAAAAAGAAAAAACAACTTTAAGAAAATAAATTCCACTGATTGTGGACTGCTCCTCCTTGGAGGAGTGTCGGCTCCTCTAGCAAGGAGGAGCATAGCTCAACCTCCATCTATGGAGGTCTAGCACTCCTTTGGCGAGAAGCAAAGACGCAAATGAGGAGAGTGGCTCATGGTGATGGGTCATAAAACATGGCCCATTAGCAGATCTTTTAAAAAAAGTGGGGAAGAAAAGGATGATCTAACAAAAGAGCTCTAGCAAGTTGGAGATTTGGCAAAGTCGAGTTGGAGGTGGTGGCTAAAGATGGAAATGGTGACTGGAGATGAGTTGTGAGAAAGGGCATGATTCTTTTTCTTAATTTTTTATTTTAAAATAATAGGACATTTTAGTCCTCACAATGAGAATTTTAGACAAAAACAATAAAACATTGGACGAGAATAATAATTATCCTAAAAAACAGAGAAAGATCTCAAAATAAGGTTTTTTTAGGGCAATTATTGTTTTTGTCCTCTTCCATTAATTTTATTGTTTTTGCCCAAAAATGTCAGTGAGGACCAAAATACATTCTTATTATAAAATAAAGATAAAAAAACATCTTCTCTCTCATAGTTCATCTCCCATCACCATCTCCATCTCTGACCACCATCTCCAACTCAACTTCACTAAAGCTCCTCGTTTTCCTTTTTCCTTTTTATTGAGTCTATATATGATGGATCATGACCCACACCGCTTATAAACAAATGTGACTAATGCTCTCCCAAGGAGCATGAGCTAAACCTCCATTAAAAGAGGTCGAGCTATGCAACGCTCCACCAGTGAGGAGCAATCCATTGACAATGAAATTTATTTTTTTTAAAAAATTGTTTTTTGTATTTTTTCTTAAATGGCACTTGAGTAAATTTTTGGTTTAGTACGGGTAAGGGCAGAAATAGTAAAATTATTGCAAACTGGCAAATTTAATAAGTGCACTAATTTTAGGGATATTGTTGCCCTTTGAGCCAAAGAAAAGACCATATCAAAAGCACAAACAAGCAGGCAAACAAAGTCAAGAATGCACAAACAATATAAATAATGTAAAACAATGGCAAAAGCAAGCATAATTTTGCAAAGCCTTGAGATGCATAACCTTTCCCAATGCAATTCGAGTATACAGTCTTTGGCGTTGATATCTGTTTTGAAGAAGCATCGCAACTCCTTGCATCATAGCCCATTGAAGGAAGAGTTGTACACCTCTCTGCACAAAATTAACTGATTTTTAATTAGAGTACACATAGAATACAATTAATATATAATGGAGCAAGAGTTACCTGCTTTTGGGAACAATTTGGCTGTCCTTTAATCTCCCATGTGAGACTAACTAGGGCCATAATCATTGCACAATAGTGATGGTAAATCCACCTGTAAAATCATATTCCATATCTTGCTGAGACCTCTAGTCTGCTATGTCAGGGCGGGGGATGATACCAATATACTAAGCAAATTGTTTCCATGCTTGCTTATTTTAACACTTTAATGTAGTAAGCTCATATACATCATTGATATAGACAGAGATCTACCGTGCAAAACAATTTGATTCTACTCCCAGATTTACTTATATCTGTTACATGCTTCACTCATGCTCTAAACGTACTTCAGACTGAACAAACTTTAAGGATGAGAATAAAGAAGAAACAGCAACACAAAGTTGTTAAGAAACTTGTGCAAATAACACAGCAAGAAGCTGATGAGGTGACAGAATTAAGCACGTGAAAAAAAAAAAAAAAAAAAGAATGAGAGAGAAAAGAAAAGGAGGAAGTGCAGCAACCAGAAACCTTGCACTATAAGAAACAAGAAAAATGCAGCTTCTAAAAGCCTGATTGAGAACAGTCACACAACTCCTAGAAGGCTCATTGTCCCTGAAATCAAATTTTTAATAATGCTCTAGAAAATGAGAACTTAATTCTCACTAGTTGCACACACAAGCGGCCCAAAGGTAGCTGGTATTGCTGATGGATCTAATTCTTTCAGCAATGCTATAAACTGTTCCCATTAACAATCTCGACTTAGAGATGGCAAAGAATCCAATGCTTAAGCTAACCAATTGAGTAAACACTTAACCTGGCAAATAGTAAATTGAGCTTCAAGAACTTACAATTCAACATTATGAAGTTGCCTTTACGTTGAGTGAATCCTTAGGACATTGCCATTTCTTACTCAATGTTTGACAGGTCTTGAAACCACAAGCCCATCACTATATAAATGGTGATGTGAGTGGGACTTCAGAATATGTGTCTTCTAATTTAATAGGATTTATGATAAAGAAGAGCAAGCAAAAAAAAACAGAACAAAGTATAATACAACATCCATTCCAAATGATACTTGTTCTCCTATCTTTTCCTCTATCAAAATCTATTGCCACAACTTGATGAATAAAATAAGGACATTAAAAAATCTTGGCAATAAGATGACACAAATTACACTAATCCTCAACATGTGTTCATGAATGAAGGAATAAAAAGCATTTGCTATGGCAGCATGCTTTATGTTTAGATGCCATACTAGACCAAATGGCATTACAAGCCATTCTTATTGGTTTCGAGGCCATGCAGCCCTGATGACAAAGAAATCATAAAAACAGTTTCCTGAATAAACCTCACTAGTCACCTTAATTTTGCACAAAGCTTTGAAACTCGAAATATTTATGACAAATCTCTCAAACTGCATAAAGATGTAAACTGTAGATACAGACAACCCATCACGCACCATAAAAGATAGTCAAATATCAACATGAATTCAATGCAAATTTCACAACTATAACAACCAAAACTCATTAAAAGATAGAGAACACAACTAGCTTGATCAACTGACTTAACATCGAATTCCTGGAGAATTCAATTCTTCATATTAAACAATACCGAATATTTACCATACTAAATAGTTATAATCATACTAATGACAGATAAAAGCAAGTTGGTTGGCAGAAATACCAAGGGCGAATATCACTTCCATTGAGTCTCAAAATATTCTCCCGCAATGCCAACCCAGTGTAGAGGAACAAAAGCCATGCCTGAAACAGCACATGCTCATACATATTACAAAATAACCAAAAAAAAAAATCAAAATTGACAAAATAAGTGAATGGAACAGGGAAATACTTGGTAAAGCTGAACTGGGAACGCAGGCAAGCAACCATCCCAGATCCAAGATCTCAAAATAAGAAGCGTTGATGGGAACAGAAGGAACAAAAGGGCTGTCCTATCCTGCTCAACACACAGAGACTCACACAGCAGCTATAATAACATAACACACAAATTGAACAAAAAAAAAGGAGGACCTACTCTATAACTATTGTATTCCTCTTTAACCTTCAACTGCACATCTTTGCGAGAGGCCTGCACATTGATTGGCCCAATAAACATTTTGAGGAACCCACCTGAACGAAGAAGGAATTATTGATGAAGACGACTGGATATTTGTTTAATTAATAGTGAAAGAAATAGAGGAGAGAAAAGAGGAGGTAGGTACCGTGAGCTTTGGTGGGTAGAAAAGCGGAGGCTTCGCCGTCGTAAATCAAACAAGCGGCTCTCTGCAAATCGTCTTCGAGCTTGTCGCCCAACTTGGGAGGGGGGGAGAGAGTGTGGAGCAAAGAACGCAACCGGCGAATGTTGGAGTCCAAGGCGAGAGCTCGCTGCCGGAGGGATTGCTCGTCGCTGCAAGTGCGATTGATCAAAGAAGAAGCCGATTCCTGTAACTCCTTGGCCTGTTCCACCACCCTCTCCACTTCCTCCTCAACCTTGTCTATGGATTGCGTCTCCATTGTTGGTGGACGGGAAGCAGATCGATCCATCAGTCGGTTTTTCCACAAAATTTAATGAATAAAATATAATTATATATGAATTCAATACAAGCACGCCACCTGCATCGCCGTGGGGGTGTTTTATAAATAGAGTTTATATTCGTATTCGGTTTCTCTCTCTATCTGTTGTGCTTGGTGTGCTGTACGAGTCTTTTGGTGCGCTTTCACCTCTTTGATGTGTGGACGACTCGACGCGACTCCACTCCACCTCAATGCACCCTCTCTCTCTCTCTCTCTCTCTCTCTCTTCCACTTCCACTCATTTTCGTATTTTATATACGAGTTATTATCATTTAATTGTTGACGTTTTAAGAATTGTGACATTTGAAAATACATCAAAATATCCCTACTGTTATATTGATATTAAAAAATAACATTATAATACTATTAACTCTTTAAAAGATAAATTTAATCTTAACTTAAATTTTAATTTTATTTTAATTAATTTAATATTGATTAAATATAAAGATTAAATTTATCTTTTAAAGAATTAATGGTGTCAGAATATCACTTTTTTAACATCAATTTAACAACATAAAGTATTTTGATATTTCCTCAAATACCAAAACCTCACTATGGTGTGAAATATTACTGATTTTTGGAAAATTTTCATTTTAGACTTATGTCTAGGTGGAACATTATTGTTTTACTCACGAATGTGTTTTAGGCCTCTATCATCCCTATAATTCGAGAAATTCATCAAAGGTCACTTTTACAAAACAAAAAGACCCTAATTATCTACCATCATATAATACATACAAAGACCAAAATATCCTTAATCATTTGATTTTTATTTAACTAGGTAAAATAAGAAATGGAACTCCACCATCCATTAAAATAAATTTTTAAAAATAGATAAAATATGACTATTAAATTGAAGAAGAAAAAATATATCAAAATAAATCGAAGAAGATAAAAGAATAAATCAAAATAACAAAGTAATAATAAAAATAAAAAATAAATTGAAAAAGAAATAGAAATCGATCTAATGTTCATTTTGATTGATCTCATTCAAACCATTTGAATGTGTGTTTATGGTCTTATGGAGGCAATGTTTGATAGGATTCTGTGGTTGTAGTGGTTATGAAGGTCAGGTGATTTACTTGTGGAGGGTTTGTGGTTGGAGATAGAGGTTTGTGGCGATCAATTTTAAGACGAAGGGGAACAGATAGAGATAGGCGGGGTTAGTGATGAGTTTAGGGCTTGTTTATAATAACAGTTTAGGGTTATAAAGGAAGGGTATTGAGCATGTATTTTTTTCTTATTTGAAAATTTAAACAATAAAAAAAATACAAATGAGACTAGTCTCCATCGACAGGGTAGAGACTCCACCCCATTGATGGAGATCCATTTGTTCTCCATAACCATAGAGACCACCTAGTCTCCACCACGATGGAGACCTAGTCTTTGTTGCATGAAGATGTTCTCCATGCGATGGAGACTAGAGATCTAGTCTTCAGATGGAGACTGGATCTGGTCTCCATCTCCAGTAGAGTTTTGGTCACCATAGATGGAGATTTTGGGTGTCGATCCATTTGAGATTGAATCAGACTGGATCTCCATTTTTAACAATTTTTATTAGTTTATTAATATAATATTTAATATTTATGAATGTACCATTTTACCTTATTTAATGGTAAGTCTTTAACGGTCTTGTAACGATAGGCGGTGTTTGTGTTATACTTTTGAAAGCTCAAGGTAAATAATTTATTGTAATTATAGTCAAATTTCTCATATTGGCATAATTTCATCTAACGTTGAGGGTTGTTTATACAATTTCGCCATATAAATATAATAAAGCTACCAAACCTAACAACAATAGGCACAATCCTAATTTCTTTAAGAAAAAAAAAAATTGTTATTACACTTGGTTACTAAGGCTATGTTTGGAATTAAAAATTTGAGATAGATTGAGATTCAAAATATCTCAAACTCTTAAATCTTATGTTTGGAGAACAATGGGGCTCCATTTCGCACACTGGATTAGAATGAAATATATTGGATTAGAATAAAAAATCACTATCTTATATTTGGTAGAACTTGAGATTGATTAAAAATGTCTCATATTATGTTTGGTGTAGGTTGAGATTGGATTAGAATAAAATTAATTTAAATACTTTATTATATACTTAAAATTAATTTTATAAAAAATCTGAAAAAAAAAAACAGAAAAAAATATTTTATTAATTTAAATACAAGGATTAATTTTAAATAGTACAATATAGGTTGAGTTTGTATTGGAATAAAATTAATTTAAATAAATTATTATATAACCTAGCTTATATTATGCATAAAGTTGTTTTAAATAAAATAACTCCTATAAATAATTTTTCTAAAAAGTTATATTGATTTTTTTTTTTTAGAATTATGTTATTTTAAAGTATGGGTAAATAAATATTAATTTTAGAATAATTCTTATTTAAATAATAACACAATAAATGGGACTAGTAAAAGAAACAATTAATGAGGAGAGTAAAAAACTCATTCCTGTTAAATCCATTCCCATTGACTGATATAGTGAAGCTTGAGATTCAATATTCCCATAAAAATTAAATGGAAATGAAAATGGGATAGAAACTTCATTCTCAAATTGGCCACTCTAAACATAGGATTTGAGAGTTTGAGATATTTTGAATCTCAAATCCAACCTCAAATCCCATGCACCAAACATTACCTGAGTAGGATTCTAAATCCAATCCCAAACTCCCTCAAATCTTTCTCTCATGACAATGCTCATTCCCAACTAAAATGGTGGGATTTTATGGGTTTAGGAATGAGTATTTCATCTTCACTTTCTTTTTTTTTTTTTTAAAAAAAAATTTAAAGATTTTTTTTAAAATTAATTTTAAGTGTATTATAAAATAGGGTTATTATGAAAACCTCTCTAGAAAGTAAAATAATTGGAAATACAGAACCCCACCCCACCCCTTTCCCCTTTCCTTCCCTTTTTATTTTTATTTTTTTATTTTTAATTAGGCGAATTGTCCCCTACCAATTAAAAAAAACGATTGGTGTTAAAGCTGAAGGATATAATGATAATTGAATAAATAATTTTATTTGTTTTAATAAAAATTAAATAAAAAATGAAAAAAACTAAATAATTAAATAAAAATTTAATTCATCATATCTCTACCATTCATCTTAAGATGGATGGTGGAGATTGACTTTAAAAAAAAATAAAATTATTAATTTAAAAAATTAAAAAAATATATATAAATTTAAATGAAAAAATTATTAAATAATATTTAAAAAAAAAACAGATTTAAAAAAAAAAAAGATCATCTCCATAATCCATCATAAAGGATGAATGGTGGAGATGAAAAAAAATAAAATGAAAAAATAATATATTAAAATGAAAAAATAATTGGTTTCAAACACTAAACCTCTAAACCTAATAGTCCATATTCATCTCTTTCTTCTTCCATCTTCTTCTTCTTTTTCTTCTTCCATCTTCTTTTTCGTCCATTGCTAACACCCTAACACCCTCTTTTTTCTTCGTCCATCGCCGACACCCAACACCGCTTCCTCTTTGTCCATAGCTAACAACCAACACCTTTTGATCTTTGTCCGCTGCTGCCATTCAACACCCCTTTGTCTTCGTCCATTGCTGACACCCAACACCCTTTCGTCTTCATCTATAGTCGACGCCAACACACGAAAACCTAGGTCTCCTTGGTGATGGAGATCGATGGAGACCAAATCTGGTCTCCATCACCACGGAGACTAGTTTTCGTCTCCACACAATGGAGATCGTTAGGTCTCCTTCACCGGAGACCGTTGGTCCCTAACTAATGAGACCTAATGTTCTTCATTTTTCCATTTTTCTTAAATTTTTGTTCTTTTTTTTTTTTGAATTCTTTTTGAATGGTTGATGATGATGATTATGTATTGATGTTGCAATTCAATAGTTTTCAGGCTTTATTTTTTTTTGAAAATGTAAAGCTGAAGATTGATGTCAACGGGGTTGATTTGCTGTGCCAAAATTATGATTCGAATCAGATTTTTTTTATGTTGAAAATGGAAGGTTTTATTTAATTGTATCTAAAACTACCATTTCAAACATAATTAATTGTATTTAAATGGATAGTTAATGTGGCTAGTTTTGAATGGTATAATTATGATTCGAAACGGAAAATTATTTTGAAAACGGCTAGTTTTATTTAATTGTATTTAAAACTATCGTTTAAAATATAATTAATTGCAATTAAAATGGATTTTTAATGCAGCTGTTTTGAATGGTATAATTATGATTTGAAACGGAAAATTATTTTGAAAACGGTTGGTTTTATTTAATAGTATTTAAAACAACCGTTTAAAATATAATTACTTGAATTGAAATGGATTATTAATGCGGCTATTTTGAACGGTCCAATAAGACATTTATTATGAATAAATGTATGCGCATTAGATGCGTTGCACATTAGATGTGCAAACAAATAAAATTATAATAATAGTCCCTAAAATTATGTGTTCCATATTTTTGGGGTTTCCATTTCAATTGTAACACTATTGAAAATATCCATATGATTGGATAATTTTCTTGGATCCATAAATCAAGAAATGGGCTTTTCTAGTCTAATCTATTTGATAGAATTTCTTGATAATTAAATTAGATTTAATTATAAGCCCATGAAGATCTTCAATATTAATATTGATTAATTAAAACCCTAATTGTTTGCCTATAAAAAGAAAAAGTTTATTTTCTACATCTAGGTTTTTTGGTTGTTGTCTATGTTTTTGAGAAAAACTAAGAGAAAAGAAAAAGTTTTTTCTCAAAAAATGTAGCTGTTTGTTGATACAAACACTTTGTTTCCTTTATCCAAACTTTTGGAATTTTCAAACCATTTCTAGAAATAATAACATGTTGGGGTTTCTGCTCTAAGAGCTTGTAATATTGTAAACGGTTTTATAAATTTTTAATAAAATATTCATTTCATTCAATTTATATATTTTGCAAAAATCGTATATATCATGAGAAACATCCTTGATTACTGATGTAATTTCAAACTAAGTGTATAAGTGTTATATACAGGTAGATTTAGTTTGAGATAAGTAATTTAAAGAGTCCGTAGAAAACAAACGAAGCTGAGTACTTCATTTGTGGTAAATCTACAGCTGCGGTCCCTTTCGTATTTGATACGATAGTCTTATCCAAGACTATTCATGTGGAGACATGGAAATGGAGGCACCTTATATAATAAAGATTATATAGGACTGGACCACAATAAATATAAGTTTCTAAATAATATCCGTTAACCTTAGAGATTTATATTTATCAACCAGATGATCATATATGAATTGATCTTAATTCTGAGTGTATTATGAACTCCTGCTTGTTAAGTTATTTCCTTTATTTACATGGGTGATATCGGTGTAGATACTCGATCAATAACTTCGTACTTTGGGGATATGATTTAGTAAGTAGCTGGGAACATTCTATACAATAGTGGAATCCACTCCTTCTTGCGAGAAGTAGAAAAGTAGTTCCCTTAAGAGTTGATTCAGGTCTTGAACAATAAGAGCGCTCAACTTTTTGTTTATATGTAAGCAGAAAGATAAATTCATAAGTTGTTATGAATATATTGTTTATTAGAGAATCAATGGTACTTAAGGATCAAGAAATAATTAGAGAAGTAAAACGGAACATTTGACCTTACTCTAATTATGAACTATTTGTGGAGGATCAAATCATATGTAGTGATTAAATCAATGGACACTGAAAAATTTCAGATTGTATAAAAACATCTACAATTTTGAGAGTGCAATCTTAAGTTTTTAGTGGAGTAACTTTAAGATTAATAATAGTGAATTATTTAATTAAAGAGTTTAATTAATAATTCCAATATTATTGAGGCTCAAAACTGTAGGTCCATCGGGTCTCCTTGATAGTTCATTTACTATAAGAAACATGTATATAGAATATTGTAATTGGACTGTCCAATTACAGACGTTACATAAGTAACAAAAATTTGTGTTCACTTGGTATTTGAATAATATTGATTATTCAAATTATTTAATTATTAATTATGAATTAATAATTATTTAATTAATTTTATAAGAGGTCTTGAATCCAATTCTTAGTGACTTTGGTATAAATTAATTATGAATTAATTTATTAAAAGTTACAAGTTCTATTTCAAAATATAATATGAATTAATTTTGAATTAATTATATTATATGAGGCAAAAGTTTAATTATAATAAGATTAGGGTCAATATTAATATTGATTAATTAAAACCCTAATTGTTTGCCTATAAAAAGAAAAAGTTTCTTTTCTACATCTAGTTTTTTTGGTTGTTGTCTATGTTTTTGAGAAAAACTAAGAGAAAAAAAAAGTTTTTTTTCAACAAATACAAAGAACAAGAATTTGTGTCTTTGTTCTTTGTATAACCAAAAATCATACACTCGCCTCTTATAATCATTGATTTAATTTGATTTTTTTTAGAAAGAAATCAAAAAGTAAGTGAGCACAATTCTATATAATTGTGCCCACTCGCTTGTTTCTTGGTTTCGAGATATATCAAGGAAGGTAAGGTGGTGAGCAATCCACAGAGATCAATACAGAAGGTAAAAATCTGATTTTTATTTCTTTATATTATTTTATTTCATTGTTTTATGGATCTTGGATTCTTGAGTTTTTTAAAAAAAAATTTTGAAACTCAATGTTCCGCAAAATTCTAAATTTTATGAAAAACAAATTGTTGTTTTTTGTTTTTTCAATCCATCAATTGGTATCAGAGCCAAGGTTTTCAATAAAACAATGAATTTTAAAATAATATGTTTGTATTGATTATGTATGTCAATGAGTAGACACTATTATTTTGATTTGATTATTGATATTCATATTTTATATTCATGTTTGATGAATGGGATTGCATCGTATGATCATTAATTGTATGGTTCTTTGGTTATATTATTCGATTAATATGTAAGCCATTTGTGGCAAATTTTTATTCGATTAATATGTAAGCCGTTTGTGGCAATTTTTTTTTTCGTTGCAATTCAATAGTTTTAGGCTTTATTTTTTTTGAAAATGTAAAGCTGAAGATTGATGTCAACGGGGTTGATTTGCTGTGCCAGAATTATGATTCGAATCAGATTTTTTTTATGTTGAAAATGGAAGGTTTTATTTAATTGTATTTAAAACTACCATTTCAAACATAATTAATTGTATTTAAATGGATAGTTAATGTGGCTGTTTTGAATGGTATAATTATGATTCGAAACGGAAAATTATTTTGAAAACGGCTGGTTTTATTTAATTGTATTTAAAACTACAGTTTAAAATATAATTAATTGCATTAAAATGGATTTTTAATGCAGCTGTTTTGAATGGTATAATTATGATTTGAAACGGAAAATTATTTTGAAAACGGTTGGTTTTATTTAATAGTATTTAAAACAACCGTTTAAAATATAATTACTTGAATTGAAATGAATTATTAATGCGGACTATTTTGAACGGTCCAATAAGACATTTATTATGAATAAATGTATTGCGCATTAGATGCGTTGCACATTAGATGTGAAAACAAATAAAATTATAATAATAGTCCCTAAAATTATGTGTTCCATATTTTTGGGGTTTCCATTTCAATTGTAACACTATTGAAAATATCCATATGATTGGATAATTTTCTTGGATCCATAAATCAAGAAATGGGCTTTTCTAGTCTAATCTATTTGATAGAATTTCTTGATAATTAAATTAGATTTAATTATAAGCCCATGAAGACCTTGAAGATCTTGAAGACTATGAAGACTACAAGTGAAGGCCAAAGAATGCTTTGGTTAATTTTTGTAATCTTAAAATTAGATGTAGGTCGTTAAAACCAAAGAACCCGGTCATACACATATTATTTATTTATTTTTATTTTCATGAGATGAATGGATAAATATATATAACATGTACATGCATTAAAAATATGCTCATATAGAATCATGAAGTGCCTACTCACTACATTATAACATGACATGCATAATATGTATTATTTTTATTTTGCTATTAAAATTGTTTATTAGTATAAATAGAATAATAATACATGGAATGCCTTTAAAACAATTTGAATTGATTTTAATAGAAAATCATAGGTTTCAAATTAGAAATTTGATTTCAATAAATTGGCATTCATAACTGTGGATTAGATTTTAATTAGTTAAAATCGGATGATTTCATATTAAATCTAGTCTTTATAATTTTGATTATTTTGATTAGATTTATAAATTGAATTAGTTTTTTAAATGTTAAAAAATCTGGTAATTCATTAGATTTATAAATTGAATTAGATTTTTAAGTGTTAAAAATCCGGTAATTCATTAAATTGATAAATTAAATTAGATTTTTAAATGTTAAAAATTTGATAATTTATTAAGTGTTAATAAGTTTCGAACTTTAATAACACACAAATTCCTACTAATTTAGATTATCTTTTTAGCCGTTAATAATCTAAGACAATGACTAGGAAAATTTAATAGAAATCCCTAACCCTAAAATAGTGAGTGGGAGAGGGATATATGACAATATATCCCGCGGTCTCCATCATTAGTTCAATACCGTAAAACTTAAATGGCGCCTCGAGACGGCTTTGTTATCGTCCCCCTACGGATGGTGTCCATTTAGGTTGATCAAGGTTGACTTCCTAACGGATAGGAATTCTAGATGTATCTTGTGATTGACCTACCCTACGGCGGCAATTCTTGAGTTAAGTCTATGGACTCCGAAATGATAGGTTACACTCATAAAGGAAATAATTAATTGTTAATTATTTTTCCAGACCGAAAAACGGTAGTCAAATAATACATGAAAAAGAGTTTTCTGTTATATTATTTGATTGAGAATGTCTCAGTCTAACATACAAATATTTGACATACCCTACGGCGGCACCTATTTATGGCATGTTAGATTATCGTGGCATAATAATTAATTTTAGGGATTTTGATAATTTATTATTCGTGGATCATGCATCACGTTTAATTTTATGCCAAAATTACATGATATTAAATTTTGCAAATTGATATTAAATGAATTCCATTTTATTTATTTTCAGCAATGGTATCTCCGTTGATTTCTATTCTTGCTAATGATAAACTTAACGGGGAAAATTATGTCAAATGGAAAAGTAATATGAATGCAGTCCTGGTCTGTGAGGACCTTAAATTTGTCACGACTCAACCTTGTCCTCCTCAGCCAGCAGATAATGCTGGACGTGCTGTGTGCGAGACCTATCAGAAATGGGTCACAGCTGATGAAAAGGCCCGCTGCTACTTGTTAGCAGGGATGTCCGAGGTGCTTGCTACCAAGCACGAGTCAATGACAACAACAACTCAGATGCTAGAGTCATTGCAGGGCATGTTTGGGCAACCTTCTAAGCAGCAACGGCACGAAAGCTATTTGTGCTGTGATGACTGCTAAGATGAAGGAGGAGTACATCTGTTCGAGAGCATGTTTTGAAAATGATGACCCACTTTAACACAGTTGAAAGCCATGGAGGGGCAATAGACGAACGTAGCCAAGTGAGTATGATCTTGGAAACTCTTCCGAAGAGTTTCATGCAATTCAAGAGTAACTATGTTATGAACAAGTTGACTTACTCACTTACTCAATTACTTAATGAGCTTACTACTTATGAGTCAATGAATAAGGATAAGAGTAAGTCTGGTGAAGCAAACGTTGCTGAGTCTTCTTCAAACAAGAGGTAGAGAAACACCAAAAAGGCTACACCTAAGCCTAAAACACAAGCTACCAAGAAGAAGAACAAAAAGAGCTCCAAGGCCACCAAGCCCAAAGGAAAATGTTTCCATTGTGGTGTGGATGGACATTGGAAGAGGAACTGCCCTAAGTACCTCAATGAGCTCAAAGAGAAGAAGATGAAAGATAAATATGATTTACTAGTCATTGAATCTTATTTAGTGGAGGATGATTCATCCACTTAGATAATTGATTCAGGAGCCACTAATCATGTTTGTTCTTCTTTGCAGCTGATTGACTCTTATAGGCAGCTTGGTAAGGGCGAGTTCAACATGCGAGTCGGGACTGGGGAAGTCGTTTCAGCAAAGGCAGTGGGAGAAGTTAGACTTCATTTCAATAATAATTGTTTTATCATACTGAACAATGTTTATTATATTCCAGGTTTTAAAAGAAATTTGATTTCTGTATCCAAACTTTTGGAATTTAATTATTCTGTTTCTTTTTATAATAAATCAGTTATTATTTCTAGAAATGGTTTGAAAATTTGTTCAGGGATACAAGAAAATAATTTATATGTGTTAAGACCGTTAATGCATAACCCACTGTTTAATACTGAAATGTTTAAGGTTGAAAAACCAAAAACAAAACGACAAAATATTTCTCAAAATGATGACACATATCTTTGGCATCTAAGACTTGGTCATATTAACCTTGACAGATTAGATAGACTTGTAAAGAGCGGACATTTAAGTGAGTTAAAGATCGGCACTTTACCTGTTTGTGAATCATGTCTAGAAGGTAAAATGACCAAAAGACCTTTTACTGGAAAAAGGCTTAGAGCTAAGGAACCACTAGAGCTTATACATTCGGACGTCTGCGGTCCTATGAATGTTAAAGCTAGAGGTAGTTATGAATATTTCGTCACATTTATTGATGATTATTCTAGATATGGGTATGTTTACCTAATGCAACGGAAGTCAGAAACTTTTGAAAAGTTCAAACAATTTCGAGCTGAAGTTGAAAATCAATTAGGTAAAACATTGAAAACTCTACGATCGGATCGTGGAGGTGAAGTATCTCGATACAGAGTTCGAGGATTACTTACTTGAGCATGGGATTCTATCCCAACTGACTGCTCCTGGAACACCCCAGCAGAACGATGTTGCAGAAAGGAGAAATCGGACCCTTTTGGACATGATGAGATCTATGTTTAGTTTCTCATCATTACCTAGTTCATTCTGGGGATATGCATTGAAAACTGCAATGTATATTTTGAATGTTGTACCATCTAAGTCAGTTCCAAAGACACTCCTAGAGTTGTGGAATGGTCGCAAAGCTAGTTTACGACATTTTCGCATTTGGGGTTGTCCAGCACATGTGCTGAAGAACAAGACTGGGAAGCTGGAACCATGTTCAAAAGTTTGCCTATTTATAGGTTATCTTAGAGAGACTAGGGGCGGACTCTTTTATAGTCCTGAAGAAAACAAAGTGTTTGTATCAACAAACGCTACATTTCTTGAAGAGAACTATATGAGAGAGTACAAACCTCGAAGTAAAGTTGTACTAGAGGAATTACTTCCTGGTTCGACCAGTACCCCGTCAACAATAGTTGTTGACAAAGACATAATTCAGACCACGTCTGAACGTCAGACAAATTCTCATCAGAATCATCTACCATCTCGTCGTAGTGGGAGGGTTATTAGACCACCAGTCCTGCTACAGAAAGATCGGAAAGGCACAGATTGTTATCTCTGATGAGAGTGTAGATGATCCATTAACATACCATGATGCAATGGAGGATTCTGATAAAGAAGAATGACTTAAAGCAATGAATCTTGAGATGGAGTCTATGTACTCCAACTCTGTCTGGGAACTTGTAGATCAACCAGATGGGATAAAACCCATAGGTTGCAAGTGGATCTATAAAAGGAAGAAATGAGTGGATGGAAAGGTAGAAACCTTTAAAGCTAGACTAGTGGCAAAGGGTTTATACTCAGAAAGAGGGAGTTGACTATAAGGAAACTTTCTCGCCAGTAGCTATGCTTAAGTCTATTCGGATTCTTCTCTCCATTGCTGCATGTCTCGATTATGAGATTTGGCAAATGGACGTCAAGACTGCATTTTTGAATGGTAATCTTGATAAAAGTATCTATATGGTACAACCAGAGGGATTTGTATCCCAAGGTCAAGAGCAAAAGGTTTGCAAGTTGCAAAGGTCCATTTATGGACTTAAACAAGCATCTCGATCTTGGAACATAAGGTTTGATACTTCGATCAAGTCTTATGGTTTTGAGCAAAATATTGATGAGCCTTGTGCATACAAACGGATTATCAATAAGAAAGTGGTTTTCCTTGTACTTTACGTTGACGATATTCTACTCATTGGGAATGATATAGGAATATTATCAGACGTAAAAAACTGGCTCGCTAGCCAATTCCAAATGAAAGATTTGGGAGAGGCCAGTTATGTCCTTGGGATCCAAATAATACGAGATCGTAAGAACAAACTGTTAGCGCTGTCTCAGGCATCATATATCGATAAGATTCTTATGCGATTTTCGATGCAGAACTCTAAGAAAGGTAATTTACCTTCTCGTCATGGAGTTCATTTGTCTAAGGAACAGTGTCCTAAGACACCTCAACAAATTGAGGATATGAGACGGATTCCCTATGCCTCTGCAGTAGGCAGTCTCATGTATGCTATGTTATGCACGAGACCGGATATATGTTATTCAGTGGGAATAGTTAGTCGTTATCAATCTAATCCAGGATTTGATCATTGGGTGGCTATAAAGCATATTCTCAAGTATCTTCGGAGAACGAGAAACTATATGCTAGTATATTCTGGAGAGGATTTGATCCCATTAGGATATATAGATTCTGATTTTCAGTCGGACAAAGATTCTAGGAAATCTACGTCCGGATCAGTATTTATCCTTGGTAGTGGAGCCATTACATGGAGGAGTATTAAGCAATCATGCATTGCTGACTCCACTATGGAAGCCGAATATGTAGCAGCTTGTGAAGCAGCTAAAGAAGCGGTATGGCTACGTAAATTTTTGGCTGATCTGGAAGTTGTTCCAGACATGGATAAACCACTCACCCTTTATTGTGACAATAGTGGTGCAGTGGCCAATTCCAAAGAACCAAGAAGCCATAAACGAGGGAAGCATATAGAGA
The DNA here is from genome assembly GCA_021234005.1 of Nephelium lappaceum. Taxonomy (NCBI): domain Eukaryota; kingdom Viridiplantae; phylum Streptophyta; class Magnoliopsida; order Sapindales; family Sapindaceae; genus Nephelium; species Nephelium lappaceum. The sequence goes on from CM038004.1 coordinate 12,693,280, forward strand.
GGAAATACCATCTCATTAGGGAGATCGTACGAAGGGGAGATGTAAAAGTGATGAAGATTGCATCACAAGACAACCTTGCTGATCCGTTTACGAAGACCTTAACGGCTAAAGTATTTGAAGGTCATCTAGAGGGTCTAGGATTACGAGATATGTCCCATCTGCTCTAGGGCAAGTGAGAGATTGTTGGGGTTTCTGCCCTAAGAGCTTGTAATATTGTAAACGGTTTTATAAATTTTTAATAAAATATTCATTTAATTCAATTTATATATTTTGCAAAAATCGTATATATCATGAGAAACATCCTTGATTACTGATGTAATTTCAAACTAAGTGTATAAGTGTTATATACAGGTGGATTTAGTTTGAGATAAGTAATTTAAAGAGTCTGTAGAAAACAAACGAAGTTGGGTACTTCATTTGTGGTAAATCTACAGCTGCGGTCCCTTTCGTATTTGATACGATAGTCTTATCCAAGACTATTCATGTGGAGACATGGAAATGGAGGCACCTTATATAATAAAGATTATATAGGACTGGACCACAATAAATATAAGTCTCTAATAATATCCGTTAACCTTAGAGATTTATATTTATCAACCAAATGATCATATATGAATTGATCATATATGAATTGATCTTAATTCTGAGTGTATTATGAACTCCTGCTTGTTAAGTTATTTCCTTTGATTTACATGAGTGAGATCGGTGTAGATACTCGATCAATAACTTCGTACTTTGGGGATATGATTTAGTAAGTAGCTGGGAACATTCTATACAATAGTGGAATCCACTCCTTATTGCGAGAAGTAGAAAAGTAGTTCCCTTAAGGGTTGATTCAGGTCTTGAACAATAAGAGCGCTCAACTTTTTGTTTATATGTAAACAGAAAGATAAATTCATAAGTTGTTATGAATATATTGTTTATTAGAGAATCAATGGTACTTAAGGATCAAGAAATAATTAGAGAGGTAAAACGGACATTTGACCTTGCTTTAATTATGAACTATTTGTGGAGGGTCAAATCATATGTAGTGATTAAATCAATGGACACTGAAAAATTTCAGATTGTATAAAAACATCTACAATTTTGAGAGTGCAATCTTAAGTTTTTAGTGGAGTAACTTTAAGATTAATAATAGTGAATTATTTAATTAAAGAGTTTAATTAATAATTCCAATATTATTGGAGCTCAAAACTGTAGATCCATCGGGTCCCCTTGATAGCTCATTTTACTATAAGAAACATGTATATAGAATATTGTAATTGGACTGTCCAATCACAGACGTTACATAAGTAACAAAAATTTGTGTTCACTTGGTATTTGAATAATATTGATTATTCAAATTATTTAATTATTAATTATGAATTAATAATTATTTAATTAATTTTATAAGAGGTATTGAATCCAATTCTTATTGACTTTGGTATAAATTAATTATGAATTAATTTATTAAAAGTTACAAGTTCTATTTCAAAATATAATATGAATTAATTATATTATATGGGGCAAAAGTTTAATTATAATAAGATTAGGGTCAATATTAATATTGATTAATTAAAACCCTAATTGTTTGCCTATAAAAAGAAAAAGTTTATTTTCTATATCTAGGTTTTTTGGTTGTTGTCTATGTTTTTGAGAAAAACTAAGAGAAAAGAAAAAGTTTTTTTTCAACAAATACAAAGAACAAGAATTTGTGTCTTTGTTCTTTGTATAACCAAAAATTATACACTCGCCTCTTATAATCATTGATTTAATTTGATTTTTTTTAGAAAGAAATCAAAAAGTAAGTGAGCACAATTCTATATAATTGTGCCCCACTCGCTTGTTTCTTGGTTTCGAGATATATCAAGGAAGGCAAGGTGGTGAGCAATCCACAGAGATCAATACAGAAGGTAAAAATCTGATTTTTATTTCTTTATATTATTTTATTTCATTGTTTTATTGATTTTGGATTCTTGAGTTTTTAAAAAAAAGTGTTTTTGAAACTTAATGTTGTGCAAAATTTTAAATTTTATGAAAAACAAATTGTTGTTTTTTGTTTTTTCAATCCATCAGTTGGAATGTTGTGCTTGATTTGGTGTGTAATCAATGGTGTTTGATGGCAAATCGGCATGTTTGATTTGGTGTAATCGGTTTGCTTTGAGATTCTTTCTTTTTTTCTTTTTTTTTTTGCTTTTTTGTGTTTTTTACTAGGTTTTTAGGTTGTTGGAAACTCAGAATTCTGGGTTTCCAACAACTTAGAAACACATTTCCAAGTTGTTGGAAACCCAACCACTTTTGGGTTTCCAACAACCTGGAAACCCAAAAATGGGTTTTCAGGTTATTGGTTTTTTTTTTTTCTTGGTGCTTTTTTTAATTTAATATTATTATTAATTAATAATTTAAAGGGTATTTTAGTTAGTACATAAGTTTGAAAGGTAAAAAGAGATTTAATAGAATCTTAATAAGGGTAATTTGGTCATTTTATGATTTTGGACAGAAAATATAATCATTTTAGATGGAAAGTTAACAGTACCGTTCATATAATAATAATAAAAAAACAGACTGGGTGGGGGGGGGGAGGGGGGGGGGGGGGGGGGGGGGGGGGGCGCGGGAGACGCTGTTCCGGATTATTTTACTCTCTAAAAAGTTTTTCATAATAGTACTATAAAATATTTAAATTAATTTTATTTTAATTCAATCTAAACCTACACCACACATAATATAATATAATTTTATGATGTGTTTATTTTGTAATTAGGGAATGTGAATAAGGAATAAGATTGATTGATGTTGTTCACTTATTTAAAATTTATTCCGTAATAGGAATAAAAGTATAGGTCTCATATGAATTTGGGATTATGGAATGAGAATCTTATTCCTTCCACGCCACTTGAAAATTCCATTCTCATTCCCTTTGCCAAGATGAAAAGTCTTTTATACCCTGATTTATATATATATATATATATATATATATTTTTTAAAAAAAGGAAAAACCTATTTTGACAAGTTTGTATTTGTTGCTGCCGTCGCACACCATTGCTCTCGTCAACAGTCTCTCCATCTTTCATCATCATTGCAGGTTAGTGGACTATTAAAAAATCCATTTGTTTGTTTCTAGTGGACTATTAAAAAATCTATTTGTTTATTTCTTTGCTGACACCATTGGTCTTGTGTTTGATATTAAAAAAAAAAAAGAAAAAAAAAAAACAAACCTGCTCACTGGTTTTACATCACCAATTTCTTAATTATTATTATAAATACGTGTATGCATATTATATTCATATGTACTACGCATATTATTATCAGCAGTCACAAGTAGATTTCATATAGAAGACCACCTAAACTGGAAATTCCAATACTCCTAGACCAAGAAAGATGAAAAGAAAATAAGCCACCAACGCCACCTAATGGAGTTGGCTTTTTATTATTAAATTGACAAAACTTGTTGACTTTAAAAACGCTTACCTGAATGCTTTGTAAGTGCCATTCAAACTTTAAAATAAATAATAAGGTAATAATACCATCACAAAACTTCGTAATGCTTTTCTTTTTTCTTGTACAAAAAATTATAACTGAAAATAATTTATTAACATTCTCATACTATCAAGCAAACTCAAGAAATGTAATACAAAATCTAGATGATTTAAAAAATACACAGCATGAATATGAATGTATTACATGCACATGCACATATACAAATATGTCATATATACCTTGTATTTAGCAGCACAAAGCATCATATATACATTACTGTTTAGAGCTCTAACAACCAGAGTAAGTGACGTTTAAATTAACGGTATTGGCTTTCATAATCAAATACCTAGGTTTGAGCATTTATTGCTAGCAAATGCTTAGATAGTTTCACATATGTGTACTGAGATTCTTTCAGGACAAAACATTAAGACCTGATCCTTTTCGTCTATGGTTTTGCATGAATTTGTTTGTTTGTTGTCTCCATTGCCATTGCAGGTTTTAAATTTCCTCTAAAAATGTGTATTTTTATGTATAGGAATGATTCGTGTGTTAGCAAGAAAGAAAAGAATTATGGTTGTTATACAAGAATTGATTATGATGTTACGGATGATTATGGCTGTTTGTGCTGCTATGTGTTCATATATTTTTATAAGTTATGAAAAAAAAAAATGGAAAGTCCAAAATTGGTTTTTAGAGTTTATAAACAATTGAACTTTTTGTGCGAACTGGTTTATGAAAATGATGTCAAGTGTTTATCACAACTAAGAACGGATGGAAAAACATTTCGAAAATTATGTAGGCTTCTTTGTGAGAATGGGGGTTTAGTGGGCACTGCAAACGTATCTGTCAAAGAGATGCTTGCGATGTTTTTGTGTATCTTAGGTCATCATTTGAAGAATTGAGTGGTTAGTTTTAATTCTATGAGATCTAGAAGAACGGTTAGTAAATGTTTTCAAGAGTGTTTAAAAAAAAATGATTAGATGTCAGAAAGAATTGTGGAAAATACTTGAGCCAATGATGGAGAATTCAGTTGATCCGAAGTGGAAATAGTTTAAGATATGTATGAAAGTTAGTTTCAAACCAAAATTTTACATACACTTGATTATGTAAAATAATTAGTTTTTGCATCTTCTAATGTAGAATTGCTTGGGAGCATTAGATGGCACATATATAAAGGTTCGTTTTTCAGAGGCAAGCAAACCAAGGTATAGAGCTAGGAAAAATGAAACCGCAACAAATGTATTAGGTGTTTGTTCACAAGATATGCAATTTATATACGTCCTACTAGGATGGGAAGGTTCAAGTCACGATATGCGTATGCTAAGAGATACTGTAACTTGAAGGAACGGTTAAAAAATTCGTATCGATAAATACATCCAACAACCAATTGTCTTTAGCTTCTAAGATTGTATATTATAAATTAGACTCTTATGATGTCTTATATTTGTTCATAGGTTATTATTACTTGGTTGACAGTGGCTTTACTAATGCGAATGGTTTTATTGTAGCATTTAGAGGTCAACGTTACCATCTTAATGACTTTAGTGGATCCCATCCAACTTCACCACAAGAGTTGTTTAATATGAAGCACTCAAGTGCTCGAAACATGATTGAGCGATGCTTTGGACTTTGAAGAAGAGATGGGCCATACTAAGACGTCCAACATTTTGTAATATAAAAATACGAAGGCGTATAATATCTGTTTGTTGTATGCTATATAATTTCATATGAAGGGAAATCCTATTGATGACATGGAGATATTGATAGAAAATGAACCGGTTGAAGAAAATATTTATATGAAACAGAGTTAATTAATTCAATTGAGCTCTTAGACAAGTGGACTACTTGGAGAGAAAATTTGGTTCAAGAGATGTGGAACAACACAAGAGGACGTAGCCAATAAGATTTGAATTTGATGTGGAAATGCTTACTAATTAATTACAACATTCAAAAGTAGCCAATAAGATTTGTTTCTTACTATTTTTCAATGCTATGTTGGATCTAATGTCTTTATGGTTATTTGAATGTATACTATGGATAATATGCACGTGTTGGTTTGAATGGCTTTACTCGTAGTTGGAATTTTATTGTATACTTGGAATTGTGGTTTAATGTGTTTTTTTATCGAAGTTGGTTGCAGATTGTATAATTTGGAAATCAAATTTGATGTTTAATGTTACTATCTTAATGCTACTTCTTTGAATTTGAAGTTTTAATTTTATACAAATTCAAGTGTATTTAATGATGTGCTTATTTAGATTGTTAATTCTTTAGAAAGGATGAGTTCTGTTCAAAAAGTTCTGAGGTGTGAACAAACATTATTAGACACCAACGCAAGATGCTAGATTGGTGGATTCATTGTTCGAATTATGCCAAAATGTTATGTGGAAAGTAGATTCTGGTTTCAAAATTGGGTATTTGAACCAGCTGGAAAATATGATGAAAACCAAATTGCAAGATTGTAATTTGAAAGCATCCCCTCACATTGAACCTTGAGTGAAATGGCTAAAACAAAAATATTGTATTTTGTCTGATATGTTATCTCTTAGTGGTTTGTTAGGATAATGAGAAGATGATGATACCATATACCGAAGTGTTTTTGAAGAATATGCTAAGGTAAATTGTTAACTTATTTTAAATCTATATTTGGTCACTTTATTTGTTGATTTTTTTTTTTAAATGACTTTATTTTATTAATTACTATAATATAGTTTTTTTTTTTTTTTTTATTGATAACAGCGAAGGAAAGATGCAGCTGGTTTGTTTCAGAAATCATTCCCTCATTATTTTACTTTGGGTGAAATATATGGTCATGATCGATCCATCGGAACTAATGTTGGCAATGCCGACGATGATGAAGAGGAGATACGCCTAGAGGACAATACCAATATCAATTTGGGTAATGACTTAATCAAGGAGCCTTTTGAAGAAAGTTTTAATCATATGTTTCGTATAGAACAACCAACTCCATCACATCATATATCTGGAGATGGTACCCTAAGTATTTCAATAAACAAGACCAAGAAAAGAAAGAGCAAGAAGAAATCATTTGATCACATGTGCTCAAATATTAGGTCAATGGCCAAGTTAGTGGTAGCAATGGTGCCTAAGCTAGATGGTTTGATTAATGTGTTTTTTTACTGTAGATAAGGATGTGGCAGATTTACAAGTCAATTTATATGAAGAGATGATAAAAATTGAGGGCTTAGATTAGGATCATATATATGATGTCACTAACATATTGGTCATGAAACACGATTTGTTACGTGGTTCTTTTACCATGGTTGATCAACTCAAAAAGTGTTATACCTTAAAGATGCTTTGTCGTGAGGTTTAGTTTGTATTAGGTGCTTATGAATTTACTATAGATACTATGTTGGGATTTTATATTTATATTCGTAGTAGTTTGCTATTATGTTTTATGAACTTGTACTTGGTTGTTTTTATATTTATAAATATGAATATTTACATATGCTAAAAGCTTTTATAAAAAATGTGATAGTGCAAAGTATTATATTTTATTCTAATGATTTGCAGTTAACACTCAAATTTTGTGATGGATTGAAGAATATTACAATAATATTGTTAAAAAAGTTTAGATAAAATTTTATATCCACAAAAAAAAGAAAAAAAAAAACTTGATATACAATATGTTCTTTCAAAAAATAAAATAAAATAGATACACAATATGCTTACAACAATATTATTAAATTGTTAAGAATTTTTTTATAGTCTATTATGACAGATTACATAATAAAAATATGACATTAACATCTTAAACAAAATTTTGCATATTGTAATTAATCTATAATTTTAATTAAGAGTATTTTTGTAAGTTGTAATTAATCAATTCCAATTTCAAAATAAAGTAAACAGCTTAATAGGAGTATTGTTGATTTCGATTTCAACTCCTACATTGAAGTAAACAACTTATTTTGATTATGATATATCATTCCGATTCGAAATTATTCCGATTTCAGATCATTCTAATTCCTCCAAGTGAAGTAAACGTATCATTAATTCAATTTCAAGTTCAACCAAACATGAAATAATAATTTTTCAATTCAGTTCAATCTATTTCATTCTAATTTTATATGTCAAACGCTGTCTAAATACATTAAAAAGCAAAATCTGGTATCCAAGTGAAAGCGAAGGAGGTCCCGAGAAGCCATGTACTCGTAGATATTAATAAATTAATAATGGTGTGTGGCACAGCACCATTAAATGACTGCAATCAGGTTGGACCCTCCTTTCTGAATATAGAGGGAGGTTGTGCTTCCAAAATTCAACATATTCCCTCTCAATACCAAACTAGTAAAACTCTAAGAGGCCCCATCGCAAACACCAATTATTTAATGTTGACTCGTCCTCGTTCACCAAATCCTGTCCCTTGTTTCTATTTTTAAATGATCATTAGTGTTTCACGAGTTCTCTAGCCGCCTTAAGTTTCACCATCACATTCTTTCTTTGCAAGTTATATAAGCCTCCTACATGTCGACCATGGATTGCCCCTCACCCAGCCACCCCTTCTACTTCCTACATTTCCGTATAATACGAGATTATATTCAACCATCTTTCCACATAAGTTGTTCCTGCTTAGTGTATTACACAGTCCAGCCTATGGTTGGAGAGTTCTTATATTTATTAATTTCTTCTAATTTTTGTAAGAAAAGCTTCATGGCGTGAACAAATTACATATCATATATTGGGTTAATGGGGTAGTGAGTCGGGTACACCCAAGATAATCCAAACTCAAACCTAAAATCCAAATTAAGTAGTCGGATATGAACCAATAACTGCTTCAGCAGTTGTTGGCAGTTACAAAAACAACTACCCTTGGCAGTTAATGAATGTATAAAGGAACGCAGAATGGGTGTCTTTGGTTGATGAAAAAACACTCTGTACAACATATGTAGAAACACAGAGAAAAGAGCAAAACAGTTTGAAAATAGCCAAATTCTGATCAGTTGAACAATCTGGAATCCAGAACAACTTCCATTGCATAAAAAGGGGTACATCAGAATCCAGAACAACTTCCATCGCACAAAAAGGGAATACGTTTTCGGTTCCGTTTTACCGTTTTTGATGAAGCGCATGTGTTGCTATAATTGTTTTCACCATGTTATCCATACAGTAAAATAACATTCACGATTTGAGTTCTAAGACTCTATTTTGTTTGTTGTACATAGACGAGACATGATACCTTATCCTATCCAAGGTTTTCTTGAATTCAGGGACAAAAGTTAACTGGTTGCAGCGTCACTGCCGAAGGTTATTAATTAAAGTTCTGATGCTAGTGGAGAAAAGAGAAGCATGTAGTAAATAAATTTGCAAGAGAAAAGAGAGACATCAGTATTGCTCTTTTAACATACAAAAGTTGTTGATTGATAAAAAATGCTACAAAGAATCCCGATTTATAAAGAATTCTCTAGAAATGGTGGTGGGTCGTTGGCTATCTTTTGAAAGTTTGGTAAGCTGACACTATACTTAGAAAGTTTGTGGTCGTATAAGTACAGTCCATTGCTAAACTAAGTAGGGAGAGAAAAAGAGAGGCAACTCCAAACTCACAGGAGCTGCACTATATTTGTTGGCTTACAAGTTACAAAATTGAAAGACAGAATTGCAATGAAATTTAAAATGTTGTGCTATATTTTACAGTGTCATTGCAAACTAAAAAATCCAACATCAACAATAAAACCAAGGAACACGGCAAGCGACTGAAGAATGCTCTACCTAGCAGAAGACAGCACCAAGCCTCCAACCTCCTTCATTCTACCACCAACGCAAAATCAATATATAACCATTTAAGACAAGCGAATCAATTAACCTACCTATTTTTCCATTCAAAAGAAAAAACAATCGAGCATAAAAACAAATTCGAAATAAAAAAGAAAGAAAAAAAAAATACAAGAAGTCGGTTTGTACTAGTGCGGTTTTTTGGTAGCTTCACCCGTCCAGTAAGTCTTGACAGCAAAAAGAATTTTCTCAGGATTGAAAGGTCCGCTCTCATGGTCCATAACATGGCTTGTCCATCTCATTCCATCGGTTATACTCTTTATCTTCACAAGCACCTCTACTGTATCCCTAAATATGACTGTCCCTTCTGGTCTCAGAATTCTATCCATCTCCAATAGAATGTCTACAATGTCACACCTTCAACGCACGCACATTCAACAACAGTCAATACTAATAATTGCAAGATCAAACTATAAGCAATTGCATATATATGTAAAGGATAAATCATAGTCTCCAAGATGTACCTGTCCTGGTATATACTAAACACACCACTAGCATGGATAAGATCATAAGTTCTTGGATATGTTGAAAAGGCCTCACACCAATCATGATATGTCCCAATGAAACCCCTTTCATATACAATGCCTAGTGTGTCTTGATTTGAATTGGCAGGAACCACATTCATGACCCACACTGGAAATTTCAACATTGCTGCAGCAAATCCTCCAAGGTTAGCGTTCATGTCCATTACATTCCGGTATCTTCCTCTAGGCAAGGGATCTCCAATAATCCTTTTGTAATTTTTCACCCTCTGTGTCCATAGTTCATTATCCTCTCCAAATTTTTCAGCAGTAATGCCTGGTATTGAACCACTGGTAATTCTAGGAGGGACCGCGAATGCTCGCTCAGGCCATTTCTCCAATGCACCACCAGCAACTTCATCTGGACCTGTGACTTCTGGGAGTGGTGTAATGCAAACTTCCATTTCTCTGTACCTTCATAGCTCATAAGTTGTGGAGGTAAAAGCAGTTAGTGACAAAGATTTATTGTATATTAGACAAGAGAAATTATAGCATGAGATATGCTGAGAGTGTACTACATACCAAGAGGCATCTGGATTGTCCGACTTGCAAATATGGGGTGTTTTATATACCCTCCTGCTCTTAACGCACTCAATGTGGTTGATTGGCTTCTGCCAAATTGCTAGATCATTCCTTTCAACCACTTTTTTCCAGCACAGCCGCTTGGCATTAGTCTCTATAGCATTCTGTTCTTGTCTCAAATCAGCTTGTGTTCTTTCCCAGCCTTTCCAGTACTTCTTCCAGTGGATTGGAGGACCCGAGAGAATCCAATAACCACCAGGCCTTAGAACCCTGTCCACTTCGATTAGATACAACCCATCTGTAACAATTAATAGAAATTTTTAGATAATTTGTTCAAAATGAGATCATTAGACCCCAATGTGAGCAGTTCATTTATACTTTTTGTGCTTTCTAGCTACTAAAGACCATGACTTGAATTCTTCCATCAGTCAGTGTTCTCAGTATATATTCATTGAATAACAGGGGTATAATGGGGAGCCATACCAAATTCATGCCAAGGTATCAAGCAACGGGAACAATGAGCAATATCAAAAGCCCTGGACGGATAGGGAAGCCGTTGAGAAGCCATGATGCCTATCATAGCAGGAACTCCACGTTCAAGTGCAAATTGCACTTGTGCTTCATGTGTATCTCTAGGAGCAAAAGACATCGCAATGATATCCCTCTTCAACAGGTATGCACCCCAACTCGCAACCTTAACATCCATGGCAACAACAATATAATACATAAAACTGAAACTTTGGTATAAACAAAAGCAATGAAGAGAAAGATGAATATATTTTTTTTTCACTTACACCACAGCCTGTATCAATGGCAGTTCTAATATTTCCACTAGTGAGAGGAATCAACTGACCAATGTCATCGATATACTTATCAGCTCCATGTGGGAACATGGTGCCTCCACCAGGGAATCTGAAGCGGTCACCTTCCACTTGAATCCAGTTTTGAATGGCCTTCTCAATGCTGAGTTCTTTGTGGGGAATATTGTCGTACCAGGCATGGTCTCGGCTTTGAGGCCATTTGAAAGGAGTCTTATATTTCGGTGGAGCCGGTATCAGGCAATGAAGCAGCTCTTCCTTTTTGGGGCAATGCCGCTCCCTGTACTTCAACATCTTCCTATCAAACTTCCTCCCCCTATCTGGATGTTGGCAGGGAGTGTATTCGCTGAAGGACATGTCACATGGTGGAATCCTCTGCACTGTTTCGGACTTGTTGATTGCAATTTGATGATGGCTATCAAAGTCCAAGCTAGGTGATGATAATGCTGATGATGTTGATGTTGATGGATTATTATCAGAAGCTGGAGAGGCATTGTCATTACAACCGACTTTTGAATAGGCCTCAGATTTATTCACAGAAGCAGTAGTCTGCCAAGCTCCCAAAACGTAAAACAATATGCAGAGCCCACTAACACCCAAGATCCAAGTTATACGCCTTCTCTTCGTTTCCAGCTGGTGAGGCTTCGGTGATCCACTGTGCTCCTTTGCCATTTTTCAGTCCCTACAATCATCGGAACATATATGAAAGATATAAGTTGATTATTTAAACCATGGAAGGTAACATTCATCAACCACAGAAGCCACAAAAAGGCAATCAAAACTAGACATGCATATGCAAGACAGCAAGAGTGAATATTGATGATTTCCAAGTAAATCTGGCTCGTTTTGCATCACACGAAGATGGTAATAATCAGAGGAAACAGACCCTTCAACAGAAGAAAAAAACGAAACAAGGGAAAGGTAAGAAAATACTACAGCAGCAAAAGCACCACCAAAAAAAACAAATTATTACAAGCATGTAAGGAAGTAGAAACCACTCTAGACTCCAGAAAACAAACCCCTATGGAGATCAGATGACAATAATTGTCCCCATAGAACCCAACAGCAGACTAACCACAACATATCCACCTCCCTCAAACAAACACAAACTGAGAACAACTTTTAGAAAACTAAATAAATAATAATAACAATAAGAACCCCTTTAGTGAAAGTTTTACCAAGGATGAACTGGAAACATACCGAAGGAAGGTGATTCACAGCTTAGATTCACTCCGTGAGGAAGGTGGTACAGACACAACTTTCTTTTTTTAATCTAAAAGTTTAAACAAAAATAAAAGATTTTTATAAAAAAAAAAAAAAAAAGAAAAACACGACAACCGAGGTGGGTAAGAAAGGCAGGAGAGAAAGAGAAAGAAAGAGAAGGAACAGACTAGAATAATGATAAAGAAACGACAAAAATGTGAAGGTAAAAGGTCTCCTCCGCCATTACAGGAGCAGTGAGTGGCTTGTGAGAATATATTATTATTATTTTATTTTATTTTTATAATTTAACATTATATCAAATATCTATCAAAATTTAACGTAAATATAACACTATCGTATTATTTCAAAATTTATTCTCAACAACGAAAAAGCTCTACCTACGTATTCAGTGAGAAAATTACTACATACATTTATTAGTGATCTTTTTTTTTTTTTTTGTTAAGTTATAAAAGTTGTCTAAAAATGGAGAGAAGTAGGGGAGGGTTGTGTGGGGGAGTGGGAGAAGAGATTTGGTCCAAGGAAGAGACAAGGTGGTGGCAGAAAATGAGGGTTATGTGTGAAGTAGTTAGCGTTCAAAGAGAGTGACCAGCCTTTTTTGCCTCCCCTCCAATCCCCTCGTTCATTATCACCTGTCTCTTTCTTCCCTGCTTTTTAGGTTTTCAGTCCCGGTTCTGTCCAAACATCCCCCGACTTCTCCCCTTCACGTGCTACGACTTGTCATACGCTTACGTAGAATTTCCATTAATACACTACTACACTGGTGTAGTAGTAGTGTTAACATTATAACATTCCTGATGGCTGATGGATTGGATGGTGCTTTCATTTCCATTCATTTTAAATATGCCTTCATTTTTCCTTTCTCACTAAATTATAACACACACTTGATATGTCAAGAAAAAAAAAACACGTACACTTGAATGATGGTATTGTCATTAGACAATTATAATTAGGGTGTAGAAATTGCCACCTGTAAATTTTATTTCACATCCAAATTATGAATACACTCATTGATAAGTTTAGAAATCCTACATATGAGTATAAAGCATTCAAAAATATGTCAATTTACCCTATAAAAAATAAAATTACTTAAATTCCTTCAAACTAACTTTTATATCAAACCGAATTAATTATATTCCTTTAAAATAAACTTTTCTATACGAAGTTAATTAATTGAATTATTTTAATACAAACTTTATATCTTTAATATTTGTATTTATTTCTGTTAAATTTAAAATTTTAACTCTAATATTAATTTTACACTTTATCAAGAAGAATAAGCACTCATAGTTGAAGGTTAAAGCCATCAAATTTGTCAAAAAAAATAAGACTTTATTTTGTGTTTAGGGTAGCATTTACTTTTTAGATGAATAAAAAATAAAAATTTAAAAAAAATGTTTTGTATTTAAAAAAATAAAAAGTCATTAGATATATTTAAAAATTTGATAATTTTTTATAGATTTTTTTTAGAAATATTTATGGAATTTTGTTTGTTTTATCTTTAACTAAGAAAGGGGAAAAAAAAAGAAAATTGTTTCAAATTGTGAAAGTGAAAAAAAAAAAATTATCTAACTAATTTGTGTTTCGTTGTTTGTAATTTTATTTTGATGGGTGGTAATAACCCCACCCTTTTAATTAATTACTAATTACTTTTGAAAAATTAATTACTAATTAATAAAAAATAGATAAATGAAAATTACATGGATCTCTTCCATTGGTACAAGAATTTGTAGATCCAAGAAAAAGTTAAAAAAAAAAAAAAAAACAAAATGGAGGAGCTCCTCCACTAGAAAGAGATTTGGAGAAATCTCCAGATCTCCATTAGATGGAGCTGAGATCGCTTCTGTATTTGGAGGAGACCGGGAGTCAAGAAATCGAAATATTTTTACAAGAGATTGAAATAATAATCGACAATTTTAAATTGAATGGAATTGTGTTCTTTTAATTTTGAGTTTCAATAGTCAATTATTGAATTGACTTTAGCACTGACTAGTCAATTTGTCCTAATCCTCAATTGTATTTGAAAAATGGAAACGGGAAATTATGTCAAACTGAGCCCCTCTATTCAGAGCATTGAATGGTTGAAGATTAAAGAGGAAATTTGAAAGTTAACAATATGAGCATGTCGTTTTCACTTTAAAAGATTCAAAAAAAGAGTGAGAGTAGATGGCTGAAGCATGAGTGCGTGAAGGTGGTAAATGTCACGTAGTAGAAATGATGGAAACGCAGCCAATCAGGCAGAGAAAAAAGAATCCTATCCAAAATTCCAAGAGGGGGGTTGGATAAGTTGTGGACGAAAGAAGAATGCAACTCGTGCAAGACAGAAAGTCGCTCAGAATTATTTATTTATTTGTCGAAATGTCATGTTGGTGGCCACGTGGCATCTGCTTTCCGTAAAATTTGACCTCCGTTTCTAAGTAAGGATGCCAATTTACCACGCAGTAGCCTTCATTTTATTTTTCTTTTTCTTTTTTAATTTTTTTTCTCTCTTTTTTTTTTTTTTTTGGGTTTCGAAAAAAAGAAAACACAAATGTTTTTTATTTTTTATTTTTTGGCCTGTCGAGATGAATGGAGAAAACAACTTCCTAAAGGGTATCTTTGGTATGTAGAAATTAGGATGGGATTAGGATTCATTTTCTTTCACTCTCCCACATCTCACATTTGGGGTTAGGAAAGAGAATGAATTTTTCATTATTGAACCCATCTCTATTCTCACTCAATGTGAGAAATGGAATCCCAAATTGAAGCTTGTGTTTCCAAGCTTGGGAATGAGAATCATTTTTTTTTTTAATTTCTTCCTCTCTTATCAAACAAAATCTCTCTCATCATACAACTCTGTCTTTCTCTCATCTTTACCACACCTATCTATCGCCACCACAAGCCAGTACTCGTTTCTCTCTTCTCCTTCTTCATTCATGATGATGAACCATTAACACCAACCGAGGACCACTCTGCCTTATATATATATATATATATTTTATGTGTGTGATTGCAATCATCTGGGTTCCAATCGAACCTAGATGAATATCATCTGGGTTCCAATTGAATCTAGATGAAAAGTTTTCTTCATTTGGGTCGAAACCCTAATTTAGAGTTTCTTTATCTGGGTTTGTCTCCCCTATTTTGATGTGTTTTTCATTCTTTTTTCGATAAACTATTTTGATTTTTTTTTTCCTGATAAATTGTTTTACTGTTGTTGTTATTGTTGTGAAAGATGATGTTATGATGTTGTTGATAATGTTGAAGACAATGAGAGATGATGTTGATGAACTGGGATAAATGATCTTGAAGATTAAATATGGTGGAGAACCTAGATGATCTACACTTCTTTTTGTTTTCCATTTTTCATTTTTTATAAAATAAAAATAATTTTAAGTATATAATAAAATATTTAAAATAATTTTATTCCAATTCAATTCTAATCTACACCAAATACAATATTGTATACTTTTAATCTAATCTTAAATTTCACCAAACATGGGATAATACTTTTTTAAGCCAATCAATTCTATTCCCATCCTGCATGCCAAACGAAATCAAAGAGTTAAAAAACTACTCTCAGGCAATGTTTGATACGTGAGGAGTGGGGTGGGATTGAGATTTAATTTTTTCCATTCCTTTACATCCTACGTTTGGGCTAGGGAATAGAAGAGATATTTCCCATCTTAGACCCGCCTCCATTCTTAGTTCTTGTGGGAAATGGAAACCTAAGCTCTTTGAAGGGTTTCCTATTTCTCATATTGATTGGAATCACTCTCCCACCACTCTTTATCTCTCTCTCTCTCTCACATCTCCACCATTTTCTCTACACACCACTCTTTATCTCTCTCTTATCTCTACCACACCCATCCACTACCACTATAAACCACTCTTCATCTCTCTCTTATCTCCACCACACCTACCCACTACCACTACAAACCACTCTTCATCTCTCTCATCTCCTCCCCCATCCATGACGACGAACCAGCAACAGTAGCAATTATTTTCCTCTCTACCCTCTCCACCGTCTCTCCTTTGTCTTTCTCTCTCTCTTTTTCTCTTGCTCTTTCTTTTGTTGTCGTCCTCTTCATCTTCATCCCCACCCTCCAAATTCATTTTTTTTTTTTATAAGTTTAGGGTTATTTAGTTATGGGTTCATCATACCCAAAATTGTCCCCCTGTTCTGATTTTTTAAGTTTATGTTTCGATATTGTTGATGGAGATTGGTGTTATTGATGATGTTGTTGTCAAAGATGACGATATGATGATTTGATGAATTAGGTTGTTGATGATGTTGATGAAATGAATGGTTGATGATATTGAAGATAGTGGGATCCACCAGATTGGATCTCCACTGTCCATCCAAATGGATGGACGGTGCTCTGGATGAACGGTAGAGATCCAATCTGATGGATTTTTATTTTTATTTTTAAATTTTTTAAAGATTTAAAAAATAATAATTTTAAGTATATTATAAAATATTTAAATTAATTTTATTTCAATCTAATCCAAACTTACAACAAATATAATATGGTATAATTTTAATTCAATTCTAAGTCCTACCAAATAGGAGATAATAATTTTTTAATCAAATCCAATCTATTCCATTATAATCCCACGCGTTAAACGTAGCCTCACA
This sequence comes from Nephelium lappaceum, assembly GCA_021234005.1. Taxonomy (NCBI): domain Eukaryota; kingdom Viridiplantae; phylum Streptophyta; class Magnoliopsida; order Sapindales; family Sapindaceae; genus Nephelium; species Nephelium lappaceum. The sequence continues at coordinate 12,710,232 of CM038004.1, forward strand.
AATAACTGGTGGGAACTTGAGATGAATGGAAACGACAACTTCTATAAAGAGAAAAATAAAAAATCCTACCTTCACATATTTGAACGATTGAGATGAATGGACATGACAACTCCTATGAAAAGAAAAAACACTCCCACCTACATTTTTTTTTTTTTTTCAAAAAAAAGGTAGCATGACAAGATGAATAAAGATAACAACTTCCTAAGGTGTTAGAAATATACTCCCACATAAATTGTCGGGACCTACTAAGATGAATGAAGATAATAGCTCCTACAAAAAGAAAAAGCACTCCTACACCTTAAGTTTTAATAGAACAAAGTTAGGATTTAAACTCTTAACCTCTTAGAATAGGGGGAAAAGAGGTACTCATTCACTCATATTAAAAGGTAGTGTGTTTATCAAATGTCTATCCATTTTGTTAATGTAGATAATTGTATTGAATTTTATTAGATATGATACTATTACATACGTATTTGATGCATCATCAATTAAATTAAAAATAAATCTAAGAGTAAATTACAAAATAATTACCTAAGGTTTGCCCATTTACAAGGAGAATCACCTATAAGCTCTGTGTGTTATACAAGGTTGGATTGGGCTTGGACAATTTCCAAACTCATGTTCGGCGAGAGTTAAGATTGGAAATCTAATGCTCATTTTTTTTTTCCCATTTTACCCAGCTATGAACCCGCTTCAACTCATGGGAAAAGCAAGGTATAGTGTCCCTTACCTTACCATCTTTCTATATATTTTTTCCTTTTTTTAAAATATAATATTAAATTTATTTAATTATTTTAAAGATTAAATTAGTATTTACATTAGTTATTTTTATAAAATTATATTTTTATATTAATTATAAAATGAATATTATTTTATTTAAAATTGATAATATATAGTTATATTTTTTTTGAAAATAATTTAATATGTTATGTTATTTTAAAATTAATTTAATTATTTTAAATACAAAATATATTTTAGTCCAATTCTAACTTTGGTCAAACAAAAGATAGTACTATTTTTATTCAATTTCATCTCATATCATACCAAATACATCACAACGTTAATTTATTCAATCCTATCCAATCTTATCAAAATAATTCAATCTAATTCCGAGTGCCAAACGGTTCCTTATGGTTTACAAACAAAATAAATCCCAAACCGGTAGTCAAATATGTTAAATCTAACCATTGACCACCGTTGACCAACATAATATCTATTATATCCTTCCCAAATTTGTAAAATTACTTAAATACTATTATTTTAAAAAAAATACAAATAAATGAAACAAATACTTAAAAATAATAATAAAATGGAGGTGGAGGTCCACCCTCCATTTCAGATGAAGGGTGGAGATAAAAACAGCTAAAAATTTAAAAAAGAAATCTATAATTTTTCAAAAAAAAAAAAAAAAAGAAAAAAAAATGGAGTGGAAATCCCATCTCCACGTGCAAACTTGGGATCCCAGCCTGGAATCTCCATTTTAGCACATTATCTCCATCGCTGGTCAGTGATGGTGTTGGATCCATGGAGATCTTCTGGTGGCACCATTCCATTCATCAATCTCCACATTTTTCAATTTTTTTCTTTTTTTTTTTCCATTTTTGTTTTTAATTCAAATTGATCCCACCATCCATCAATCTTGATGCATGGTGGAGATCAAACCATTTATTTTTCAATTTTTTTAAAAGTTTAGTTTTTAAAGCTTTTCTTAGAAAAGCAATAACTACGATCTAATAACAAAGTTCATTTTATCAGTCCAATGTCTAATAACCAAACTCTAATAAGAATAAAAGATATAAACTTAAACTCAACCAAAAATAAAATTTAAAATAGTATATCACCCTTGAATATAATAATAGTTATTTTTTAAAAACATCATGGTATATGTTAAATAAATAATATAATATATATAAAATACTATATCTTAAAATATTTTTACTTTATCAAAATATGATAATATTAAAAAAATTATTTTTTTAAAACATCAAGGTAAATGTTAAATAAATAAAACAATATAATACAAAATATTATATCTTAAAATATTTTTACTTCATCAAAATATAATAATGTTAAACAATTAACAAAAACCAAATAAAGAAAATTAACGTAATCCACAATCTGAAGGGTTGTAAAATAACCCACAATTATGGGTTCTGCATGCCCTGTTGGGATTGATTGTAACCATTCTGAAGTCACCCCAACACAGAATTCAAGTATGAATCCAGGATCTACAGAAACGGGATCAGTGGAGTGGTAGAAAGCTGCATCCACTCCCATGACTTGCAAGTCATGGTTTCAAAACTAGACACCCCACCTCTATTAATAAAAATATGAGATTTTCTTTCATGTATACAAACTATCTTTCACTCAGATATGAGATATCTTTGACTCCAATATGAATAACTCTCATTCATATTAGAACCGTTTGTCCTCAATTGTCCTACAAGCTCGGTCCCAGTTATCCATTGGCCAGTCTCAAGTTCCCATTAACTTAAAAAAATAATAATAATAAATTGTGAATCCAAGATCTGAGTACATCGTAAGCATCAAGAACATTTTACAAGCGATAATTAATATCATTATATCTGACATATCTACCCGTTTGGTATCATTTTTTTTTTTTAAGAAAAAATTCATAGCTATACTTTTGACCTGTCCAGTAGAACCTGATATTATTATTTGGGTGTCATCCTCTTCAAGAAGCACAGATTTCATTTTTATAAACTAACTATTAAATTCAATAGACTGGAGTCTCTTCAATATGACAACAGCGTTGCCCCACATCGATTGCCTATAAGTTGCGTTAATTCATTTTTAATTCAACCGACTTAATTTTGTGGGACTCGATTTTACCGACTTTCTACACCACAGGGCACATGGTTTTATTACTCATAAACAAAGACCGGGTCTAATGCCACTGTTGCCTCAGACTCTGTCTCGCCTTCAATTACCAGCCGCAGCATGTGCAACTACTACATTTGTCAAATTTGCAACAAAATTTTCTTTCCTCTACAACATGCTTGTATTAATAGTCAAAACATTCTACCTTGACATCTCATGCTATCACTACTAAGTAGAAAATATACAAGAACCTGATTATTTACATATCAGAAGACATTAATAATACAATTCACGTCAAACTTCTACCACTACGTCCACTCTATGTTGTTACGTGCAGCCTGCTCAATCACTAAAGCATTGCTTGCACGATATTGCAGACTGGTTTTACCATGTTATTATAGGATAACACGCTCTTCATGTAGATGTTCCTGTGCAGCCGAATTTGCAGTCTAGCAATGCAAAATAGTTACGGGGAAAATAAAAACTGACCACTGTCACCATACACCGCTGTCCAAAATTTTAAATTTTTCAGCGATTACATGCTGATTCCTGCTTTCATACACTTCAATCAACGATCTAATGGCATGAGATATAATCTCTTTCTTTTGGTTCCAAAGAGAATTGTTTTCACACTCAGGCTGAGCACTTTTCTCCCCCAGTGACGAGCATAGCTTCTTAAACCAGTCCTCAAGATAGGCAGCTTTCTATATGGAACACAAGAAGAGAATAAGCCAAGGCCTCGAGGATAGTAAAAGAAGAGCAAGTCATGCTGAGCATGTATAAACTAACAGCTAGTAGAATCATCATATATGAGCCTCACTCCCTTTATTAATAAGTTGAAAAACAACGAACAATGGAAAAAACTTGTTGACAGGAAATGACTAACCCCATGATAGCAGCCTAACATGAAAAATTCCTTAAAATATTATCTGACATCTACTAAACACAACCGCCAGTACCAGTACTTAACAGTCATTTTGTAAACATTTTTTAAGCAAGAAGAAGAAATGACTAATAATTGGCATAATATTTCATAGCATATTTACGTATTATTTGCAGAAATACTTACTTTCACCAGGAAATCTTTCAAAGATTGGCGATCAGTACTCGAAGCAAGGCTAAGAACATGTAACATGGTTGAGGTCACCTGTAACAGATCCAGAAAAAGAAAAACAAGGAGGGGACAGGGAAAATGTCAACCACAATCACAATTGATTTGTTGTAAGATACAAAAATAGAAAAAACGGATGAACAAAAGCAGAAATGAGTTGGATATAAACACCCTTTTACAGAGAAATTCTCAAATAAATCAATATTTCATTCAAATTTGGATTACATCCACCAAAACATGAAAAACAAAATAACTATTGTACCTGCTTAATAAATCAAAATTAATTTTCTCAGATAACTATTGTACCTGCTTCTGAAGTGCAATCCTATATTTGAAACTTGATGGCGCAGAAATTTGGTCTGAACCAAGATTTTCAAGTATATGTTCCAGTCCTTGCAGAACATCTGAAAAGGATTTTCCATAATCTGCATCACAAAAATGAATAATAAAATTACATCATTATCCAGTTTTATCATTGCTAACGGTAGACAGTGCATCTGAAAGTAAAAACTCATAGCTGTGTATGCAACTATTGCCACTGAGAAGAAGTTCATCAACTGATGCATAAAAAACTACAACCAAATTCTAACCATAACAGGAAAAAATTTTACTACTCACCATATACTGAAGCTGGCACGGCCAAAGCTGCAGCAGCCTGTATCCTGATCTTAAAGTTCGAAGAATCACGTAGTAGTAGTAGAAGAACACTAAAAACAGATGGAGCCCTGCCAAAAAGCACACATGCATAATCATTTTCCTATTAATAATGCAGCTCAGTAATCACTATACATCACAATTTATGTTACTTGCATTAATAAATAAATATTGCACATATTGGATGAGCATGTAAATGAGACAAAATATTCACTAAAGTTGTCAACAAGAAAGTTAAATTACTGTATAGCAAAAACAAACATACATGACCATGTCAATATAACACTGATGAAAGAATTGAAACAAATAAACAGACAAGAAAGCAAGAGATCTTTTATCTGAAGAGTCAAAGAGTAAAATGGATACTTACACCATGTGTTAAGTAACTTAAGTTTAAATTTGACCCACGTACATCCAGGAATTGGGAGATAAATGAGAAAGAAAGAGAAAAAATACATTTGAAGTCTATGGACACCTACTAATATTATGAAGGCATCAATTTAATTCATGCCAGTTCATTCCTTTAGTATATTCACCCACACAATATCTAATTACCAAAAAGAAGAGCACTAGTGTCAGTGTTCCCCACAGGAACAGGCTCCAAAAGTTACGATACCTCAGAAAACTCGTTTAAGTGTAGCCATCTAAGGACAAGTAGGCATGTTCAAGTGGTGAAAAACTATTAACATTCCTAGCAAAAAGATATATGCATTATTACTTCAAGCTCTCAATCTGTTCTCCTTGCATCTTGTCAAACATGACAAACTTAATTATGCATATTCTCAAAAATCTTGTACACCAACTTGGTTGGCTACTTTCATTAGAACTTGAATGCAGCAATAGAAAGAACAAAGAAAAGGAGACACCAGCTAGACTTAATATTTTTCATGCATTCCTTATTTTATTTCACTGAATGCTTCCAACCTTTAGCTCATACCGTGCTGTGGTTATGTTGCATCAGCATACATCAAAAGTAAGGCTAAGAAACAAAAATAAAAACAAATAGCCAGCATTTCAATAAAGGAATAATCAATTCTGTCATACCAATCCATGTCTTGTAGTCTTAAGGTCTCGTTTAGAAAAAGGTTGCTCAGTGCGTGACAAACATTCCATTGTACCTGTTTTCATGCACATCCACCCTTAAAAAAAGAGAACTTAATGGAATATAATGTGAATACACACAATAATCTAATTAAGAAAATTCTTTCAATACAACTAATTAAAAGATACCTTAACATTCCCAGTTGTAACACAAGAAAGAAATGCCTGTACTATCCTGTCCAGCCAAGGTGCACCACCCAAAGATGCAGGATGATGTGAATATGTTCCATTTTCAAGACTATGGCTTTGTGGTACATGCACACCTGATGAACTTGTATATTTAACAAATCTTGAAAGATTTCCGAGAGCCCTCACAGCATTTGATTTGATCTATTGATAAGAGAAAATGAAGGGCTTGGTAAAGATATAATCATTACTCAAACATCAATTCTACCACTAACCAAAAAAGATATTAAAGAAACTTATCATATTGGTTTCATAGCAAAAGCACTACTTACCTTGTCTCCATCCTTTGTCAAATGCAAAGCACACTCAGTCAAGGATTCCATCAATTGGGAGTTTACATTTGAGTCTATAACAAAAATAAAAAATGTAGTTGAAAATTTTAAGTCAAAAATTACTTCCCAAACGAGTTCAATTTAGATCCAGTAAGGTGACCTCAACCCACCTACGGATTGTTTGAAGGGAAAATCATCTATACAGTGACGAAGAGAATCACATATGTTTGCCAGAGCCCATGAAGCTGTTATACGCACCTGAAATGAGAAGTAATCATAAGTGAAGTTACCTTGCTAAGAAATAAATAGAAAACTTATATTTCAAGTTAAAAACTACACTAAGAACTGAAATTTATAAGTACCGAGACTAAGGAATCACGAGTGTTGATCTCAACAGGATGGATAAACTTTTCAAGAATCACTGCACTATATGATTTAAGTTCTTTGTCAATGCCCCATCCAATTATTGCAAGAAAACAAGTAATCAAAGATTAAAGAATATGGTAAGTCATTTAACAGTTTTTCAAAATCACCTCTGAGAAACTTGTGGAAAACATGAAATCACTCCAATGGCTCGACAAGCAGCTGATCTAACAGAAGGAACCTCATCATGTAAAGCAGCATTGATCTGCAAAAAGTTATTAAGCATAATACATAAATAAACTATATAGAAACATTCTGTGCCTTTAACCAAATGAAATTCAAGTAATTGTTGAACACTTACTAGAGAAGATATAATGAAGTCCTGTGACTCTTCCATAAGAGAGAAGAATACAGAGGAAGTAATACCCGCAAAACACGTAACTGACGCAGTCCTCACCTTCAAGGGGAAAAAATTGAGTTCAGCCTCATATAAAGAAAGGCCAGAATGAGAAAAAAAAATCCATCTTCATATCAGGTAAATGTACTTTGTAGGATACAAACAGCAGTATAGGAGTTTTATCAAGCCAAAATGAAATCAATTAGAGTTTAGGAGTTTTAAACAGTAGGCTCTCTCTAGCACTCATTCAGTTAGTCAATATAATACATATTGTCTAATTATATTAATCTAGATGAGACAGACAAGAACACGCATGCCTAGTCTCCACTGATTTCCAACTTGAATATAACTAGCAAAGCCAAAAATAGATTTCAAATTGAACCATGTTTCTGAATTCATTGATTTCACATTTGAACCAGAGCACAACCCGAAGAAAAAATAATAATTTAATTTTTCCTGTCATATATAGGGCGGTGAGAATGTGACAAATACGGGAAACACTGAAAGACCTATGACCTGCAATACGGAAGTTAATCAAGTAAATGTATGGCAAATTACAAAAGGATAACGGGATTCCAACTACTGCACTTCTAGAAGCAGTGAGCAATCTGCAATTCACTAGATAAGCACTTGCTAGTGTATATTCTATCTAATGCCCATCAAAATTGATGCAACTTTTAGCTTCTCAAGACTTTACATATTGCTAAATATAAGGAAGCAAAGCAAAAATAGATTAGTTCGAACTGTAACAAGGATAGATTTCAATCTAGCCTCAGAAACTTAAACCATTCAGAATGAGAACTCCACAAATTCTTCTTCAACATGAAAGACATGAATGAAAACCATTCTTTCTGGGAGGAAATAAATTCTAACCAACCATTGCAGAAGTATGCCGTAAATAAGTGGCATATGCTTCTCAATTGTCTCAGACCACTGCTCGCTTCCTGACTGAGAAGCTTTTGGTTCTTCTTTCATATCTTCTGTTTTCTCTTGCTCATATAATGGAGCTGATGATACCTTCTTCGTTCTTATACAATCTGAAGTAAATGGGGTGTCTGATAATTTATCATCTAAAAGATCCTCAGTCCCTTTAAATCCAGATATTGCCCTAAGGCATTCATCTACAACCTGTAAGTAAAATATCATTAACCAAAGAATCATCATTTCTAACAAAAGTGGAAAAGAAAAGCCAACAAGAATAAAAACACTGTTGAACTGCACTTAACTATCCACATGGGAAAAGAAGAGACAAATAGCATCTTCATCAATCCTCAAAAAAGGTATTTGCTGGAAAAGATTTATTTCTACATCCTAGTATCTTCATACCCTAAGTACTACAAGTGTACATTAACTATTTTAAAACACTAGGATTAAGGAACCTCAGGCAGAATGGTCATAAGAGCAGAAGCATTATAATCACGGTACACGTAACTACTGAATGTTGACCAGTACAACTAAAATCTTATAAGCCATATACGCAGTTCATTCTCACAGATGCATTGAACATAATCATTTTTTGACTTAAAGATTTTAACTACTAACACTACAATTTATTCACTTGACTTAAAAATGGATTTGGAAATCTCAGAGATCAAAATTTGAAAATGTGGGATATCCAAAAAGAAAATCAGATTTGGATTGGATTTAACATGTTTGGTGTATTTAGTGCATAGGCATATGTTGCTATTAGTTATGATGCTAACACGAACAGAAAAGATTTAAGCTCAGGAATTTTCAGCCAAAATTAGCGTTCACACATGACTTGCTAAGAACCAATGATGGATGAAGAAAAATGTATTTATCACATTATAAGATGACTAAAGCATATTCAATTTACCTACTTTTTCTTATACTTATGACCCTATTTACTGACAAAAGAGAGGGGGCAAGTATGACTTCTCACAGATTCCATGCATCGATATCTTCCAAAAAAATGAAAACTGCACCCGTTGAGAACACTAGAGCAGATTCCCACAATGTCTTAAGAGTGAAAAAGTCTCTAATGTGTGCAAATGAAAAATGTTGATACATAATTACTCACTAGCCTATCATGTTTTAATCAATTACTTACAATCATTAAAAAAAAAAAAAAATGCCATATATAACACAACATTCACCAATGAAGTAAACAATAGGCATTCCTTAATAAAAACCACAATACTAAGAAAAAGCATACGCCTTCCACAATAAAACCACAAGACTTCCATAGTACTGTGTGTCAATCTAAACATCTAATGATGTAAATTAACCTTAAGGACATCAATCATCAGCCATCTAATCCCAATTAAATTATCAAAGACATAATTACAAGATAGTACCTTGACAGCAGCTGCAATGACTTTTTCCCCAATAAACCCAACAGTGTTTCCAACAGGTCCCTTCCACACCTTCGTAGGAACTTCTGGAGTAGCTGCTTTTAAAAGTTTGAAAACAATGGCAGAAATATGTTCCCAACATGCTGCCATTATGTTTGGGTAATTGTGTGATACAGCTCTGAGGGCCTGCCACACATTGCTTGTAGTTTGTTATGTAACATCTTTGAAAAGATAACATATTTTTATTGGAAGTGCAACAAAATTTGATGGGATATTCTTTTGTTATAGCCAACTGTCTCAGTTCTATCTCCAACATAGAGACAATTGGACTCTAAAGAGATAAAGTAATAGCCAATTTATTCACCAAAGCACTAACCAGAACTTATAATAGAGATTGTGTTCAAGGGAAGTGTTATCTAAGTGCAACATGAGGGCACACATGAAAAATGCAGATGTGCTCATTTTACAAACTACACTAACATTAACAACACAGACATGCTCACTTTACACACTGCCCAAACATTTTGTAACAATTAACCTTCTTAAGAGTTTCCCTTATTGAACAATATAACATTTTTATCAAAATAGTGACTCTGCCTCATTTGTTAAAAAATATCACATTTTCCCCTTCAATTTTACCTTCCCTCATCAACCAAGCATATAGAACATTCTACTTTAAGAAGCAGTCTTAATCAAGTTTTAGATATGCAACTCATCTAAAGAATAGACAAAGGATTATTATCACATGCCATTTAACCACAGTCACATGAATTTTCAATATAAAAGAGACAAACCACTGTAACACTTTTCAAAATGCTTAGAAGTCGCCCAAAACATGTTAATATCTCTAGCTTTATTAGAATATTACCTGAAGAGCCTCAAAGCATATTGTTGGGCTCGTCAGTCGTTCAGAACATTGAAACAATGTAAGAAGAACACCTGAACTCTTTTCAGTGGCAACAGAACCTAAAAATGGTTTCAATTTTGTTAATGACAAGATGTTGATGCAAAAAACAGTACAAGTATTGGACCAAAAAAGGAGATAAAAACAACTCAAGAGAAGACCAATGTGGAAAGGAAATGCCAATTGTCACATCCTTGCAAGAATAATTTACATCAACCAAACTTCAGAAACTGAATAATATATATATATATCTCTTGAGATTCATTGATCATCATTCATAGAACAAAACAAAAATTATAGTATATCTCAGTTTCAGAATTAAAATACATATTGAAGTGAAACCTTGGAATTATAAGATAAAATAAAGCTAACCTGCTGATATTTCTATCATAAACATGTCTTTGACTTGAAGTGGGGAAGGTGATATAGAGAAAAGCTGCAGTTAAGCAGCTAACAGCAGCAGCCTGTAGAAAAGGTATTATAACCGTATAGACATCACATATAACCAAGATCCCACAAAGTTTTGCTCCAAAATAGGGTTATAAAAGGCAAAACTAACCATAAGATTATTTTGATCGCTTTTGAATGGAAATCCTTCTTCAATTCTAGCTTGTAGAGATATGATTACCATTGGCAACAACTCTCCAGGCATTCTTGAATATCTACAGAATAATCACCAAAGAACAGACACATTACAATATTATATAACATCGAAAGTAGATCCATGAACCACAACTACCCATGTCCAACTATCTTCAATAAATATGTCATCATAATGTCTGTCTTTTGCAAATTTGTAAGATACCTATAAAAAAGACTTAATATTAACTATGCAAGGCTATCTAAGTACCAAATTGAACTTAGACAAAATATCTCTCTAATTATCTCATGCAGATCCAATTGAGTTTGGAATAATAATGTCATTTGCAGCAACATATTACTTGAATGTAAGAAACAATCAAAGAGTTATATAACAAATTATGTGGTATAAGGGTACCATAAATGCAATAGAAGCATCATCTAAAGGTAAATTATTTTTCAGAAAACCGAACAATTTGACAAACAGGTGAAATCATAAGAAGGGTTCTTACGGTGTGCATGAGATCAAAAGCATGAGAATCTTGAATAAGGATGCCAGCAATCTATCATGTGTTTCTCGTCGGATTAAGTATATAATACCTACACCATAAAGCAGAATCAAATAAATGGTATAGCATGTGAAAAGCAAACCAGAAGTGTCAAAAGAAAGCACAAAATGGGACCGCAATTTGCCCAAATTGAAAGAACTGCAAAGGGTATTTCTATTAATTACCACTATGAAGTTGCATTAAAATATGTCCGAGAGAACTTGAAAGTGCCATAAAAGATCCACATTTTATTGATTCCTTGTATTCTGCTACCTGCAGAAAAACAGATGATGGTCCATCCATCATGACAGCCAGAGCTGAGGCAGATGCCATCCGTGCCTAGGCCCCGCAATGAAGCGCACACAATGTTAGAGAATCACTAAGGTAATATCTTGGCAATGAAAGACATGCAAAGTGCAAGCAACAAGTGAATATTATACTATATGCAGTGGAACACAAGCATCATAGCAGAACTAGTTTGATTGTGGTAACTTCGTTGTATAACAAGACGACAAAAACACTTTTCAATATCAGATATTATCACAAACAAGAGAAAGTGGTACCTTTAGGTATGGATCAAATAGCAAGCATGTCATCAGAGTTGCTTCAAATTTCCTGCAAATAAGCAAGCAACATGAAATAATTGGAAGAATAACAACTTGTTTGCAGATCTACATGGATCTGGAAAAATCCATCATAAGAGTGATTGGTGTTAGTATTCATTCACTAGTAGAGTTAATCCATGTTTTCTAGGACAATCTATTTAGTCAACAGTTTTCCTAATTTAGAGCACAAAAGAACTTGAATAGATCAGTACTCTGTAACATTTTAATATTAAGGAACGAACTATCCATTTCTTTTGGCCTTAATTGCCTTATAAAAAAAATAACTGCATTTGCGCAGCCTTTATTGCTGGCAGCAGAACTATTCTTCTTCTTTCTCTGATCTTGACCTTCATGGCCAAAGAAATTGCTTCAGCCTCATAACCTATTTTTTCCTTTTTAAATCCTTAAATCAGCTTTACCTAAAAAATCTGCCAACATATATGTCTGTAACCTCAGACTGAACTCCTAATATACCACTCAACTATCCAATCCACGAACCTTGGAAGTACCTCCTAATATACTGCCTTATTATCCAATCCATCATCCCCAGGAGAGTGAAAAAATTTAGACGTCATTTAGACTTGATGGCCAAAAAAATTATTTGGTCTGGTCTCTACTAGTGAAGACTTTTCAGAATGAAAAAGGGAAGTTGAGTCATTTGCTAGGACCCGTGCCTAATTACTGATGACCAGAAATTTGTTGCTTGGGATGAAAAGGACTTCATGATTATGTACTGGCTCTGGAATTCAATGCAACCTAAGATTAGAGGGATTTGCATGTTCTTGACAACAGCGAAGAAAATTTGGGAAGCTATCGAACAGTCATATTCCAAGGCTAAAGATGCTGCTCAGATTTATGAGATTACGATTAATTTTCGGCCACCAAACAAGGTACGTTATCAATAACTGAATGTTATAATATCTCAAAAAGTCTATGGCTTAAGTTGGATTATTAATAACACTTTCAAATGATATGTAGTGAGGATACTGCCATTTTACAAAACTAAGAAGGGAGAGTATTTTTTTATTTTTTTCTGATAATGCTGAGTATGATCAAGTAAGAATTCAGGCTCTTGGAAAAGAGCCTCTACCATCCCTTAATGAAGTATTCTCCATAGTGAGAGCTAAGGTTGGGCTGTGGATGGTTATGTTGGAGACACCTGTGAATGAAGGTCCTACCCTTGTGGTTGGAAAACAGAATGTTGGGTCACTAAACGATGAACTAATATTGTACATAAGAGGAATGACAATTCAAGACCACCAAACAACGAGGACAACAGATGGTGTACCTATTGCCAAAAAAAAAAAGAAAAAAGGGCAAGATATACTAAGGAGCGTTGCTGGAAATTGCATGGAAAAACAGCAAACTTTGGGAAAAATGGTGGTGTTGAATATCATTCTTAATTAATCCTATTTTCTAGTTTTTTTATTCAATAACAAGATTTGAGTGGTTTGTTACCAAACCTCATCTGTTAATTTCCTTTTTCTAGTTTCCCAGCATAGTGGGTGTCTATCTTCATTAGGAACATAACAAATCCCTTAATGTTTAGCAGATTTAGTGCTATTCTCTTCTATATATTCTTGCAACTCGTTCATTGAGATATATAAGAATAAGAGAATTCAAGTTCTCTTATAAATTCTACATGGTATCAGAGCATTCTCTGAGACCTAAATCATCTTATATGACAAAATATGGGATGAGTACCAAAAGGCCAAGCTCATCCTCAGAATTCTACGTCAATACAGAATCTGTCACGTTAACTCGTTAAGTGACAATGGAGGGTTCAATAGTGCCCATATCCCTCATCTTCCCATTACTAGTCACAAACTAAATGGGCAAAATTATCTTCAATGGTCTCAATCAATGATGATGCTCATCTGTGTGAAAGGAAGGATGATTATCTCACAGGAGTTGCAATCTCACCCAAGAAGGAGGATCCAAAGTATAAGACCTAGAAGACAGAAAATAACATGGTCGTGTCTTGGTTAATCAACTCCTCGAACAATGACATAGGAGAGACTTTTCTTCTCAATGGAACTGCCAAGGAGATATAGGATGCTGCTATGAAGACATATTCTGGCAACGAGAATACATCAGAACTACTCAAGATAGAGAGCACTCTTCATGATTTACGTCAAGGAGATCTACCTGTTACCCAACACTTCAATACACTCACTAGTCATTGGTAACGGTTAGGTGTGTTTGAAGAACACACCTGGTCCTATGCAGAAGATGGAACCCGATAAAAGAAGATTGTTGAACAAAGAAGAATTTCAAGTTGTTACTTAGACTAAACCAAAACCTAGATGAAGTACATGGGTGAATGTTGGGAACTAAGCTGCTGCCTAATATCACAAAAGCCTTAGAAGTACGCAAAGAAGAAATTAGAAAAAAGGTGATGATGGGACAAGAAGCAACCAACCCGACCACCGAAAGTTCTGCCATGGCTGCTAGAGGAGTCCAAAATTATTGTAGTGATAACTGGAACTGGCAACAAAAATTAGGACCACAACAAGAAATGGGGACACAAAATCCAATCCATTTAGCAAAGAACGAATGGAGGTTTTATAAAAACTCTTTTTTTTTTTGTTTGTTTTGATAGAAAACAAAGACTTTAGATACAAATGTAAACCAACGGTCCACGGTCCACCAAAACACTAAACAAAAATAAGAACGAAAAACTAAACATAAAAATCACTCAACGAACAACAAACTTCCAATCAAGTAAAATGAAAAACAAAGAAGAATCTTCAAAATCTTTGCTAGTAAAAACCTAGAGAGAAGCTAAATAATAAGCTTTATCCCATAAAAAATTCTCCTCCTCTTCAACATCTTCAAAAATTCTTATGTTTCTCTCTTCCCAAATAACCCAAAAAATGGCAACACTCCACAATACCAAAAATGCTCGTTTTCTTTCCTCCATCAAGAACTTTAAAATCTTCCAAATAGAGAGAAAATAAAAATTCAGGAACAGCCCACTTTATCCCAACCAAAGAAAACAAATTACTCCAAAATTTGTCGACCACCGGATAATGAAGAAAAAGATTATTCAAGTTTTCCCCATAACTCATACACAGCCCCTACAAAATTCCAGCACTTCAATGATTGGGACAGGAACACAGGCACAGAAAGGTAATTATTTAAGTGCTTAAAATATAAAAAGAGAGAAAGTAAGCCCCTAGATTGTGGACTCGGAGGCATTAGATCATGACTGGAGATGTAAGTATTCTTCACAATTACAGTCCATGTCAGGATAATTTTGCAGTTAGACTAGCGGATGGATCTCTCTCTAAGGTGGTTGGTATTGGTTCTGTAACTATTTCAAAGAACTTAGTTCTTAAACCTATGTCATTGGTTTCGAATTTAGTCTACAACCTGTTATCTATTAGTACACTCACTCAGAAACTAAATTGTGTTACTAAATTTTTACCAAACAGTTGTGAATATCAAGACTTGGATTCAGGGAGATTAGGGCTTTATCTCCTCAAAGTTGATAATCATTAGGGAAAACAAACTTGAAAAACAGCATGTGGTTTTTTAGAAAGTCAAGTTGATAAACATTCCTTGTTTATTATTAGGACTAATAAGGATAGTGAAGTTATGTTATGGCACTATAGTCTAGGTCATCCAAGTTTCTTGTATCATGAAAAACTCTTTCCATCAGTATTCAATAATAAAAATTACAAGTTTTTTTAGTGTGAGTTTTGCCAATTATCCAAACATACACGCAATGTCTATCCATCTCAACCATACAAATCATCTCATCCATTTTGAATGATCCACAGTGAATATTGGGGACCTTTTAAGGTAAATAATAAATATAATATTATAGGAGCTAAGTAGTTTGTTTGCTTTGTGGATGATCACACAAGGCTTGGATATTTCTCATGAAAGAAAAATCTAAAGTAGGTCAGATTTTCAAAAATTTCAACGATATGATTCAGACCCAATACCAAACCAAAATTCAAGTCCTAAGAACGAAAAGTGCTAAGGAATACTTCAATCATATCCTTGGTAATTATCTATTAAGTGTGGGAATAATACACCAAAGTTCATGTGTTAACACTCCCTATCACAATGGTGTTTCTGAAAGAAAAAATAGGCATATCTTAGAAGTTGTTAGGTCCCAACTGTTTTCAATGAGCGTTCCAAAAAGTTTCTTATAAATTCTTTACCCTGTAACAATTTGATATTAAGGAAAAAAATTATTTTTTCACACAACTTTCTATGGGAAGAAAGAAGAGAAAATAAACAGAGAATCAAAGAAATAGAGCAAGTACAACTATTACCTCGGTCGTAGGACATCATTAGTTGGCAAAAGAATTGTCCATTGGGTAGTAAATGATTTCGGATCACCTTGACAAAGATCCTTCAACCAGGAAAACAAGAAAAAAGGTTAACCACTTGTCACTAAAAATACAACAGTTGATAATCCATACATGAAAGTTAAACCTCAAAAACTTTTAAGAGTGTCACCAGCTAATTGAATATTGTAAGGGCATTCTAGCATACCAAGCTAACTGAAAAAGGCATCTAGCAGACAAAATAAAGTTACCAGCAAGAAAACAACAAGCATGTACTGGGTAAAGAAAGATTAAGACATTCGCCAAAATAAATTAATGAACAAATAAAGATGTAGGCACCTAACTAGAAAAAGCAATAAGTACACTAGGGTAGAGGATGGTTTATATTACAAATTTTAAACACATTTTAATAACATATATCCATTTAAAAGCTTTTAATGGCACAAATAAACTGCAACATTTTATAAATGCAACAATGGCAGGCATATAGACAAATTAAAACTTGAATACATAAGCCCTTAGTTTTCTCTAATTGCTTCTTCTATCTATTTCTAAATTTCCACAAGATCTAATATGATGCGATCTTAATATAGATTATATAAGGTCCAGAAGCTAAGATCCGATAAGATACTATTCAGGATAAGATAGTATTCCTCTATGCAACCTTAAATATCAACAAATTATATCAACTCCTAACAGTACTAACTTCATATATACCAAATTTAGAATGACTTTAATACCAAAATTTTACTTCCCCTTCTAACTCAATTAACTAGTAAAATATTCCAAACACACAATAAAAATCAACTTTGCCGAGGAAAGGATCCTTTTGTGTCCTTCCTGCATTACTATACACATACCATCATGTTGTCAATTCATAAAAGTACTTAATAAATTCACAAAGAAAGTGAAAATTTTCAACCATGACACTCGAGAATTAAATCCTCTGACCTAGAGTTACACTACTTCCCTCTTAGCATGTAGTAAGTGTTACAATCAATTAGGTTTGTCAAAAGCAATTTGCCATGATTAAATGGAATTGAACTGGGACATTCTATAATCATTAAAAATTAGTAAAGGATTAAGACAAACCCTTTCAAAACTTGAGGAAACAGGTCAAAGCACAAGAATGGTAGGTGCTTCAAACTTACCTGCAAGCAGACAATTGCAGCTACTCTGACCTTAGAAGTTCGGATGCTGTCAAAATCTTTAAGTGATCCATCACTGTCACTGTAATCCGAATCCGATGACGTAAAATAAACTGTAGAAGATTCATGATCAAATAAAATCTGAGAATCCTGAGCTTTCGGCTGCTTGCTACTTAAGCTGTCCTTTTTACGCAAGTGTGGAGGTCTATATGGAGCATGATCTTTCCTTTTAGGTTCTTCTGAAGTCACATTAAGGCTTATTCCCAATTCATTTTGACTAGCGATGGACGATGTAAGTTGGGGTCTGCCGTTAAGGCCATATACAAAGAATAATCTTAGAGCTGCTACAAAACCTGACACCTGGAAACCATTTTAATTCAGAAAGAAAAATGATAATTAACTGCAAATAAATTTTAGCAACTTGATTGGAATTTAAAACTAAAATAAATGTACCTACATGGTCAGTTAGGGAACCTTTTGGATCCATAAGAACCAGATGTAGACAATTCAAAAGAGACAAAGAAAACCTGAAAAAAGTAAGAACGGCCATTTATTAAAATTGAAGTTTTTAGACAAATGAACGAAAAAATTGCAATCTCTTGGCATTTGACCTTATCCTTATATTTTACCCTTTTATATTTGCTAACGAAGTAAAAATAGCGCGAGGGTAAATATTACCTCGACAAAGCATTGTCTTCGACAAGCACACTTTTAGATGCGAGGACGTCCGTTACTTTTCTAAAGCCCTAATGCACGACACACCATACACAAACACACATAACTACCTCGTTACAACTTTATCAACAAATGAAATAGATGAGTATGCATACCTCAATTGTTGATTGCCAAGTGCCAACCGGAAAAGAAGAACCAGCCTTTGAGAATGCATCACCTAGCATGGTATAGACAAGGGTCTGAACATCCCACAAACAAGTGTACCTAGGTAACCGCTTCCCAGTCCCCGCCATAGACCTTTGATTGGCACTTGAGTTGTACACACTAACAAATGCCGGATGAGAGCACACTATGATGTGGAGAAGGAATTTCACTAACTGAAGATTTTCCAAAACATCTAATTTCCCTTGACATATGCTGGTAAAACGTCTGCAGTAACATATAATGAGAATCCATATCGAAAACGAGAAAAAACCAATTCATATACAACAACAATCAACCACAACCAATGAGTATTGGTAAACAAACCTTATAGTCTCTAAACATTCCATAACAGGTTTAAAATCAGTCAAATTCGGTGAAGTACCAGCTTGAGCAAAGAAAAATTCAACAATGTTTCGAAAACAGTCGAGGATGAGAGCATACGAAGACGAGTTAAATTGAAGCGAAACACGATGAGATATGTTGTGAATCTAGTACAAACACAAACAACAACGATTGGCGAATGGAATCTACATAAAAGCAAGTAAGAAAAGGAAAAAAAAAAAAAATTGAAAGCAACAGAATACCAGGTGACAAGTATGAGTAAATGCAGAAGCTATATCGTCTCCATCTCTTGGAGCATTGACAGCTAGTTCCAGCAGTAACAACAAATCGGACGTGACCTAAAAATAACGACAATGAAGAAGAATTTTCGATATAACTGAATTGAAATCAGTAGGGGAGGATGCGATGTTACCTCGTGAGGAGGGAGATCGGAGGCAGCGGAGATGAGAGATTCGGAGTTGGAGAAGATGAGAGTGCGAAAGAGTTGGAGGATGGAGGAGCCGGCAGGAGAGCCGGTGGAGGTTTCGTCTCGCAGAGTCAAAAACGCCGTTCTCCATGATCGAACACTTGAAGACGATGCCATGATAAGTTATTTATCCGGCTGATTTCTTCGCGCAGAATTCAAATCGAATTACTACGACCACCATCAGTCACCACCTCCGGTACCAAACAGACTAGTTCAACTTTTTTAACTCCAAACAAAATTTTAAATTAGCTTTCGGCTATGTTTGTTCATAGGGTTTTATTTACTTTTTGTTCCAATTTAAATTGAATTTGATAACGTATGCGATATAGTAAAAAATAAACGTGAAAGCATGAACGTAGAGAGTGAACTTTACTTAGAATTGAAATCGGATTTAGAGATAAAATTACATGTAACAATCAAAAGGTAAAGCAGCATATATATTGGCAAATACAACCGACATGTTTCACCGTATTGAAATACATATGTATAAAAAATTGTTACTTAAATCGGTGGTAATCTACCACTTGCAACATTTCTCCTTAGCTGAACACTAACATAAGATAGACTTCCTTATTAAAAACCTTACTAGTAAAATCAAATGGGATTACACATGATCGAAGGGAAAAAGAGTGTCTATACAAAACTCTAAAAGAGATGATATACTCCTCTCGACAAAATTTTTGCTAAGTTAACTATTTAGCTTGGAGAGTCAACACATGTTAATGTCGCGTACCAATTTTTAAATGTTGTTGTTGGTAGAGTTTTCGTATATAAGTTGTTAGGTTATATGTATTGCGTACCTGTTTCATATCAATATATTTATTTTCTTGAAGCTCATGAGTATAAAAAAACTTTGGTAAAATATGCTTGGTTCTATCTCTTTTAGTGTTTCCTCCCCTAACTTGAGCAATACAAGCTGCATTATCTTCATGAATTATCATTGGCCTTTTCATGGTTTGAAAGAGCCTACAAGTACTTTGTATATGATAGATGAGTGATCTCAACCATACACACTCTCCACTTGCCTCATAAAGTGCAAGAGTCTCAAAATAATTAAAAGATGTAGCAACAAGGATTTATTTTGTGGAGCACCAAAAGATTGTTGTGTCATTGTACATAAAAACATATCCAATATTATGGATGTGCCTTGTGTAGATAAAAAGATATTAGCATGACCAATTAAACCTAAATTAAAGCTTAAGCGTGAATAAAATAGCCCTAAATTTGTAGTTCCACGAACCTAAATAATAATATGTTGAATTCCATTGAAATGGCGATGTTTAGTTGCGAAACTAAATCGAGGAAATAAAAAATGCAAAATCTGGCCTATTACATTGTGCCAAATATAGAAGGACACCAATTGCACTAAGCTATGGCATCAACATATGGCACCTTAGGATCAAGTGTCCTTTCATTAAATCTTTATGTTTGAATGGATTCTTTTTAGGATCAAAAGAACAAACAACCATAGAGATACTTAAAGAATAAGCTTTATCCATGTTGAAACATTTTAAGATATTTTCGGTATATGCCTTTTGATGGATTAATATTCCATTTGATTTGTGATCAATTTCCAAATCAAGACAATATTTTGTCTTCCCTAAGTCTTTCATCTCAAATTCTCTCTTCAAATATTTAGCAGTTTTCAGGAGCTCGTCATGAATTCCAATAAAATTCATGTTATCAACATATATTACTATAATGATGAATCTTGATTCTAATTTTTTCATAAACACACATGAACATATGGGGTCGCTGATATATCTTTCTTTGATCAAATATCGCTCAAACGATTATACCACATTTTTTCGGATTGTTTTAATTCATATAATGACTGTTGCAACTTTATTTAGTATAATTCATAAGGTTTTGAATTATATGCTTAAGACATTTTCAATCCTTCAGGAATTTTCATGTACATATTAGTATCAAGTGAACCATATAGATATGCAATTATCACATCCATTAAATGCATTTCAAGTCTTTCTAGCGTTGCCAAATTAATTAAAAATCAGAATGTAATTATGTCCATCACAGGTAAATATGTTTCATTATAGTCAATTCCAAGTCTTTGTGAGAGAGTTTGTATGACTAATTGTGTCTTGTATCTTATGATTTCATTTTTCTTATTCCGTGTCGAACAAATACTTATTTGCATCCAACTGGGTTAACACCTTCAAATGTTTGAACTATGGGTCCAAGTCCATTTTGTTTGGCCAATGAACTTAATTCTACTTGAATTTCTTCTTCCCATTTAAGCCAATCATGTCATTTCTTGCATTCATCAATGGTATGTGATTCATAATCATCATTCGTAATTTCAGTAGCTACTATATGAGAGAAAATGCCATTAATGACCATTTCTTCATGACTCCAGTTTTCTCTTACATAATTTATCGAAATTTCTTCATTTCTTGATTCTCATTCTTCTTCAAATGTTTGTCCTTCTTAAGAAACTTTGACCAATTCTGTGATTTGCAAATCTTTAAAAGTTGTTGTCTCTTTCAAAGACATGCCTAATTTTAGTATTGTTTTCAATAAGATCATGATTTTTCATTTTTCGTTTTTGCGGAACAATATATTTTAAGCCAAGCAGCCTACCATCTTAATTTTTGACGTATAACTAGGGGTGGATACGGTTCGATTCGATTCAATTTTGGGAAAAATCGAACCGAACAAAAAATTTTCGAATTTTTTTTTAATCGAACTAAACCGAACCGAATAAACCATATGGACCAAACCGAACCGATTTCATTTCGGTTCATTCGGTTTTGGGCCTCTAGTTGGTTTTGGACCCAGTATGTTATATAAATTGCAATTCAAACAATTCATAACAGCTCTGAATTCAAAAGTACAAGATTACCATCATCACTACCAAACATAGATTCATATTCATCATACTCAACACCTTCATCAACATCCATCTATATAAATTCATCACAAGTACAAGTACAAGTACAAACTCAGTTAACAAAACATAGGTCATGAGAGTAGATTTTTTACAAAAAAAAAAAAAAAAAAAGCTACTTGAAATTCCAATAATGAAAATATGAAATCAACAAAAACTTAAACGAAAAATTAATAAACATTTTACACATACAAACAACAATCGAAGCTTAAATAATACAAATAATTAAACAAATAAAACAAAAAACGTTTGATGGAGTACACATTTGACGCCGAACAGAATATAAACAAATCAAACAATTAAATAAAACAAAACAGTAACAGATCCTTAAAAAAAAAATTAAACAAAATAGAAACACATTTGATTGAGCACCACCAAATTGTGACTATATACACATACAAATAACAACTAAAGCTTAAACAAAACAAACAATTAAATAAATAAAACAAAAACGTTTGATGACAGTACACATTTGACCCTAAGCAGAACATAAACAAATCAAACAATTAAATAAAACAAGCAACATGAAGAACAACTAATATATGTATTAAGGTGATTATGTACACATACAAACAATAACCCCAACAAAAAACGTTTTGATCTAAGAAGAAGCTTAAGACTTAAGAGACTTACCATGGTGTCGGCTTCAAAGGCGAGAGAGAGATCTGAGAGACAAAGAATAAAAAAGAATGGGTGAGAATAAAGATGATGAAAAAGAAGAAGAATCAAGACTCAAGAGGAAGAAGAATGAAGGAGATTACTTGTTACAAGAATAAATGATGAATGAAGAAGAATGGTGTTGGCGATGTTTGTGAGTCATAATGAGAAAAAATGAAAAACAATAAAGAAAGGTTAGGGTTTGACCCTTATATATCCCTCTTTTTTTTAAAAAAAAATTCGATTCGATTTTTTTTTGTTCGTTTTTTTTTTAGTCAAAACCAAACCGAATAGAGAATTTTTTGTTTTTTTTTTTTCAATTACAACCGAACCGAACCAAAAAACAAAAAAAAAAATCGATTTTTTGGTTTGGTTCGGTTCGAATCGGATTGATTTGGTTCGGTTCGGTTTTTTTTGCCTACCCTTACATATAATAAATGAATAATTTCCTACTATTTGCTCAATTGTTCAATAGGCACTATCACTTGAGTTGGCGTATAGGCAGTAGGTATATAAGATTTGGTTACATTTGTTATATCTATAAATGTGTCTAGTAACTGATTAGCAATCAATTGTAATTGCATTATTCTTCGTACTTCATTTTTACATTGATTAGTACGAGGGTCTAAATGAGACAAAGTATCTATATTCTATAAAAGTTCATGTTTTCCTATATAAGGAGTTTCATTTTCTCCCAGTTGCAAGAACAAATTTTTCACTAAAATAACAATCTGTAAAACATGCAATGAAAAGGTCACCCATTAGGGGTTCAAGATATCAAATAATAAAAGATGAATCAAAGCCAACATAAATCCCCAAACAATGTTGAGGTCCCATATTAGATCTTTATAAGGGGTGCAATAGGTATATACACAACAAAATCAAATGTTCTTAAAAGAGATATATCGGATTGATGACCAACCACAAGTTGTAATGGGGAATAATGGTGATATGTAGTAAGTTAGAGGTGAATTATCACAGCAACAAGTAGTATGGCATGACCCCACATAGATATTGGTAATTGCAATCGCAAAAGTAAAGTTCGAGCAATTACTTGGAGACATTTGATAAATGACTCCTCTAAACCATTTTGAGTGTGGACAATGTGGAATCGGATGCTCAATATCAATTTCAATAGACATGCAATATTTATCAAATGTTTTTTTTTTTTAATGTAAATTCACCAGTATTATCTAAACAAATTGTTTTGATTAGATAATTTAGAAATTGTACTTGTAGTTTGATAATTTATGCAAGGAGTCTAGCAAATGCAACATTATGAGTTGATAATAAATAATCATAAGACCATCATACAGATGCATCAATTAAAACCATAAAGTAGTGAAATGGTCAACTTGGTGGATAAATAAGTCACATATGTCCCATTGAATTCTTAGTAAAAATAAGGGAGATTCAAAACTAATTTTAGAAGGGGATGGTTTAATTACCAATTTTTTTTGCGAGTAAGCAGTGCAAAAGTTCTCTTTAGACAATAAGATCTTTTGATTCTTTAATGGGTGTCCATTTGAGTCTTCACTGATCTTACGCATCATGGTATACTCTGGGTAATCAAGGCGATCATGCCAAAGTTAAAAATTTTAGGGTCTAAGAGATTTTGATTCATAACCACTAGGTTTCAACGAAAGTAATGACTTCATAGTGTAAACTAGATAATAGAGTATAAAGCTTTTCTAAAATGATCTTTCATCCTGAGACAATGGATGTAATATATAAATATTCTATGTTATGCTCACTTATAGTCTCAACATAGTATTCATTATTGCATATATCTTTAAAACTCAGCAAGCTTCTTCAAATTGCTTGCATATAATGTATCATAGATGCATATTTTAGTTTCATTTGCCAATAAGATTATGTCTTTCCCATTACCCTCAATCAAATCTATAGGACCTAGAATAGTGTTTAGTTTAGCCTTATATTATGTCAAATTTAATAATTACTTTTTATCACAAATGATAGAATTTGTGATTGCACTATCAATCAAGCATATGTCTTTGCTTTCTCCTTTGAGAATAGATGGTCCATCCATATCCTTTTCATTTAAATGAAAATCATATTAATTAGTGAAAGAAACAAAAAACATGAATGCAAAAGTACATTTGACTTGGAACAAAATGGAGCAAAAATAAAAAATAAAAAAAAAAGCTAGAGATTATCATATTCTAATTGGTATGAGCATTCTCATCACCATTTTACATGAAAGGATGACCATGAAAGGAACTACATCAAAAAACAAAAAAAAAGAAAGTAGATTTTAGATGCTAGTTGGTCTATTCTTTGTCATCACCAGTCATAAGAAGGTCAATCTCTCCATTTTCAAATAAATCTGCAGCATCAAAGTGAATAGTATCTTTTGGGTTGGTAAATTTTGCAAAGTTTGTCTCAACCTCCTTCTTTTTCTAATTTATAGATTCTTGATGGAGTTTTACCAAATACTTGGGTGTAAGACATCTACGTGACCAATGATTTGATGCACCACACCTAAAACAAGCATTTTCACTCTTTTTAATGGCTTTATTTTCTATGTTTATGTTTTTGTCATTTTCTTGTTTAGACACATAGACATTCCATTTCTAGGATACATTATTGGCATTACAGTGCCCTGAAAATTTAAAAACACCATTCCTACTAGAACCACTCTCTCTTCCATATCTTCGACCACGCCCTTGTCCATGCCTACTCCTATGACCATTATATATGTTGGCATTCACTTTTAGGAGTGCCAATGAACCAATTAGTCATAACTCATGATTTTTTTTATCAATAGTTCATTATTTTGTTCAGCAACAAGCAAACATAAGATTAGTTTTGAATATTTTTAGGATCGACATTCTCAGTATTATTGTTGTAGAAGCACATCTGAGGTATGAAAAGTCGAGAACATTTTTTCTAATATATCTTGTCCAGTTATAATTTTCCCATATAATTTTAATTATGATGTTATTGTGAATAAGACGGAGTTATACTCAACAACTATTTTAAGTCTTGTAACCTCAAGTGGGTCCAATCATATTTAGCCTTTGGGAGGAATACATCCCTTTGGTGGTCAAACATGTCTTTTAAATTGTTTTGCAAGGCTAATGGAACTTTCATCGTAAGGTTTTCAGCCTTAAAGTTTTCGTGCAGGTGGTGTTGGAGAAATATTATAGCCTTGGCCTTATCCTGCCAAGTTGTTTCATTTCTTTCCTTGATCGTATCTTGTACGTGCATTGCCTGCAAATGCATTTCTACATCAAAGATCCAAGAAAGATAATCTTTTCCAGAAATATCAAGAGTAACAAATTGCAAATTCTTGAGGTATGACCTTTTTCGTAGCTATATTTACCCAAAAAACATAATAATTATTATTTTTATTTATAAATAAAAAAAGTAAATAAACATATTAATAAGATTTACATATGGATTTATATGTATAAAAATGATGGATACAGTCATATGAAGAGGTGACAATTTGGATCCTAACATGATAGATCAACACGAATTCAGCACGAGTAATATGGTTTTGGATTGAGCATAAACGGGTTGGATCCATAAATGGGTTAACCTACCTAACCCATCTAATAATCATGTCGGTTCGTGTTACGGGTTTACTCATTTAATAAGGGTAAAAAGTAATTTTACAATAGAGGGGTATGTGTGTAATTTGAGTTTTAGTATATATATTGTGAAATCTGAAACCCTTACATGTAGCAACTACACCCACTCTCTCAACCCGTTTAGCAGCTCTATGGTCTCTTTCTCTTCAGCTTGTTCGGCCGTTCAGATGCTTCACCACCTTTGACGCTGCACCGGACCTCTCTTTGGTCTCTTTTCATCTTTTTTGAATCTATTAAGCCATGTTTTACTGTTATATATATATATATATATCATATTGGTCTCTTTTCGTATATTGGTCTCTTTTCGTCTTGTCAACTATAATATTGTGTTTTACTGTTTTATATGTGTCATAATGTAAGTGCAAGGTTTGTGAGCCCTTATATATATATATATTTCAAGTTTGCAAACCGTAACAAGATAAAAGATTGTTCACTGCAAATCGTAATAACATAAAATATAGTTCATGCAATAATCCTTTTTATATAAAATTCTATAATTTTAACCTAGAATTTGATAAATAAACCCATATTATTTGAAAAGAAACCAATCACTTTTTGGTAAACCAAAGCAAAGTCGGTTAAATTTATTCAAACTTCAACTAAAATAAAATGGAAATTAACTTAATTTCACGAGGGCAATTTTTTTTTTTTTAAATGTTAAGGTTTGCATGAACCGTAAAATGTGAATGAATAATGTTATGTTATTTTATTTTATTTTATATATTTTAGGTCTGCAAGGTCTTGTCAACTATTTGTAGTTGATTTTTTTTTCCATACTTTCGGTTATCCAATTGTTGATATTGTGGATTTTGTTTTGGATTTTTGATTCGATATATAGGATACATTTGTTTTTGAATCTAAAAACATATTGGGTTTGACGTGAATCAAATTTATGCTTAAATATATGGATTCCAAAGATGTCGATATCAAAGATTTGGAGAGGAATTCGATGAGAAAGAAGATGAATATGTTGAAGTAGAGGCCAACTATTTAAAAAAAGCAAAGAATGTCATGCCGACCAAGCCTACCCGTAAAAGAAAGCTTACATCAAAAGTGTGGATTGTATTTATGTGCAGCTATCATAAAGTAAAGATGGAAAGTTAAGTAGTAAGTGTAAGCTCTGCAGCCAAATTTATATTTATGACAATAATTATGGTATCGGTAACATGAAACACCATATGGATTTTACTTGTTCAACGAGGAAACAGCGCAATGTAATTCAATATTGCATTGACAAAACTGATGCGGATTTTATGACAATTACTAAACCTAAAGATCCTGAAGTATTTCGAGATATTATTTCTGCTGCCATTGTATGTCATGATCTACCTTTTCAATTTGTGCAGTGGACATAGATTAAAAAAATGGTTGATTACTTGGATAAGGATTTCACTTTAGTTTCTAAGAATACCGTAGAGGCAGATGTGTTAAAGATGCATGCTAGAGAAAGACAAAAGATTAGGAATATGCTAGAAGAAACCCCTGAGAATTAGTTTGAGATGTGATTTGTGGACATCTATAGCTACTAATGGTTATTTATATCTCACATCACATTTTCTTGATAAAGATTAGGTGTTGCAAAAGAAAGTGTTGAATTTTTGTTTCATAGCATCACCACATAATAGAGTTTCCTTAGCTCATAAGATTAATACATTGTTATATGAGTGGAGAATTGAAAATATGATATTTTCAATTACTCTAAACAATGCTTCATCTAATAAATCATTTATTGATATTTTGAAAAACCAATTGAACATAAAGGCGGTACTTGTATGTCATGGGCATTTTTTGCATATTTATTGTTGTGCTCATATTTTTAATTTGATTGTTCAAGATAGTTTGAAATAAATAGATAAGGTGGTCCATAAAATCTGTGAGTGTGTGATGTAACACCCTCACCCGTCCTTTCCCCAGGTGAACTCAAGGGGTGCTACATTGATATCATTTTTATAAAATCCGTATTTGAAAAAAAAAACATATATCAAATTATTCATATTAAAATAGAGAATTTCAAAAACTTTGTAAAATGATTTAAAAGATTTCTAGTTCAAACGGAAAAATTGCAAGAGTTTCCTCCTAAAATTCGAACTTTCCCAACCATGTTACAAATTCATTAAGCTCATTTCCAAGACAAATTTTTTCATAAACAATATTCACCAATTGGGATCAAACTCCGTTTGATTCAACATTATCCACATACATAATATTTTCCAAAATCTACACAAATTGGATTTCTTTACAAAAGTCCCCAGTTAATATACCTATATATATATATATATATATGCAAATTAAAATTCTTATATACAAAAACATATATGATATCTATCCAAAATACAGATGGATGGATGTGACTAATTAGACTTGTTGCAGATAAGCTTTCTCTTCAATCCTTGCCCTCCTAACACAATCTACTACCTATGCGTGGTAATTCCAACGCGCTAAGCATATTTACTTAGTGAGTGTACACTAAATTCGAATTTATAATTTTTGAATGTAAAAAAAAAATTCCATACAATAAAAATAACATAAATTTCAGCATAAATAATTCAATGATTGGTTATATGTTTTTTAAATAAACCAAATAATAAACATTTCAGTTCAAAAAAATTTAAGAATCTCATTCCACATTTTTGAAAACCAATTCTCGCATACAAATTTACAACTTGTCTAAAATATTTTTCATTGCCCTTTGTAAACATTGATATGATACCTTGGACTGGAAAATGGGTTTTCCGACATCGGACACTCGGTGCCTACCCGCCGGATTGCATTACATATATATAAATCAATCATTTGGAATCGGACACTCGGTGCCTCTCATGGTCTCTAAATTAATGATTTTCATTTTATTTCTAAACATATCAACACAATATTGCTATAAAAACCCTATTCAGCCAACATCACCAATTTCATATTTATTTCCAAATCACCACTTCATCTTATACAATTTTAATCATAATGTTAAACAACATCCAAAATCAATTAATTCTTCAAAATGATTTCCATTTTCTTAAAATACAAAACTAGGGCAGCCATGTACCCTTTCCCAAATTATTATTTTTTTTCTTTTTGTTTCATCATTTAACACATCCAAAGTATTTGAAATAAGTACTCAAACATGGTTAACAAATCAATTTGACTAAATAACTCAAATGTTAAAATTTTAGAAAATCATACGCATACAATTAAAAACAACAATTCAAATTAAATGTATACCAATCTTTTTGTCATGTTCTTGAATTCTTTCACTTCCCAATGAAAACTCAAACTTTCTGATTTTCTTTTCCATGGCTTCCTTGTGCTCCTTCCTTTCCGTTTCCTATCACAAAACCTACGAATTCAACCCTTTTTACTTCCTCATTACCTACACCATTTGTACACTAATTTAGGCTATTTTGGAACCTAATTTCAAAGGTTTACAAGTTGCTATTTTCATCCACACAAAGATACTCACAAGCTACCATAACAATTAATATATACATAAATTGTCCAAATTTTCCTTTAACAATGCATATTCATTTATCGCATGAAGTTTCTGAATCGTTGCCATTTTATTTGATATAAATTCGTTTAGTTGTGAGTCCATTTCAATTGATTATTTATGCATCCAAGCACTTATAAATTACTTTAAACATGCATAAAATCATGCTAAATCATCCAAAACATAGAAAATGAAAACCAAGACAGCTTGCACGTAACATGTTCATTTTCGTCTGTATGACATCCATATGAATCATAATCCAATTATTTCAATTTCTACGGTTATTCTAGTATTCCAATAACTCAATAAGTCATTCAAATGTATCAAAATCAATAGCTACCAATTCTAGCACACCTTGGCTGAATGCTTCACAAATCACACACAACATTTTCATTTTTCATTTTAATTTCATTTCAAATTATTTCTAAGCACTTGAAAGCATAAAACTCAACCATATCATTCAAACTCATTTTGAACCTTTGTCCATCACTTTAGTCGTGACTCATACTAACACAATTCATTCATTTTTGTCAAGCTTTCACATAGAAACTCACATGAAAATCACCTATATAACATAGCAAAGCTACTAATATCCTAAACCACATCGGTTTAAATTTTCAAAAATCTAAAAATAACTAATGGGAATTAATTTCTTACCTTGATTTCACTTGGAATGGATTTGATTAGCTCCCAAGCTTGCTACCCTCTTTTTCTTTTTTCAAAGCCAAGACCACACTCAAAATTTCTTCATATTATGGCAATTTCTTTCCTTTCAATTTCATTTCCTTTGCTTCTTGTTGTCTCTCGGTTTTGCTTTGTTTCTCTTTTCATTGTTTTCTCTCATTTACGACAACAATCCCCTCTTTCTTCATTTATCTTGAAATGGCTTTTATACACATGGCTTTAGAATTGAATTTGCCGTTAGTTTTCCATTTAATTATAAAATTGTCATTCTTGCATGTGTGACACTTGTCACACATGCATTCCATTGCATGACAAGTGTCATGCATGCATTTTGTCTTCATGCCACATGTCATTCATGTATTGATTCATTTGTCACGTGTCAATCGAGCACATCTTTTCGTATTTTCATTTAATACGAGCTTTCCAAAAACATTCCTAATAGGTTACTTCGAAATCTCCTCGAAACTTCCCTTAAATTTTCTGGGACCTATATTCGAATTTCTCTCGTCCTTTCTATAGTCTCCGAAATTCCTAAAAGTTATTCCATGCTCTAATTTGGGTCCCCATAATCTTAATCTTAAAGTTAACTTTAAAACGCTTATTGATATAAATCCGATTTAAAATCTGAATTTCTTTTTCGAGAGCATCTTTTAGGATTTTAAAATATCTTTTAAACTTTTTGATATTCACCGGGGACCTCGATCAAACCATTATTAATATCTGGAACCCTTTCGTAATTCTAATGGGGTCCTAAAATATTTCTACTCCACCCATGATTCAACAATTATAAACTTATACATCTCATATACACATTACTAGATCAATAGAATAGTTTTATTCACTTTAGACTTATACATGGGTCCAAAAATGCATATTACACAATATCTAAAATTTCTCTACTTTTTTTTGGCACTTTCATTAATCCTTTAGGATCCTACAATATCGCTCTTAATTCATTTGTGCATGCCTAATCTCAATAGTCATAATAATAATAAAAATAATATTCATACTTAATAATTTTGGGGTGTTACATTTGAAATATGTGAGGGGCTCACAAGTGAGAAAAAAGAAAGTTTTTAGAATGTGTGAAGCAAGTTGTTCTTGATTGGAAAATGGGTTTAAGGAAAGATGTTCCAATTAGATGGAATTCGACTTATCTTATGCTTTAAAGTGCTCGTTATTATCGTCGTGCTTTTTGTACATTAGAGTTGAGTGATAATAACTTCAAGCATTGTCCTTATCCAAGTGAGTGGGAAAAGGCCGAGAGATTTGCCTTGTTTTTTAAAGTATTTTGTGAAGTCACTTGCATTTTCTCGGGAATGAAGTATCCAACTTCAAATTTGTATTTTCCTAAGATGTTAGAAATTTATGTGTTATTAAAGCAAAACTTGGAAAGTGGTGATTTGTTTTTGAGAAATATGGCCACTCAAATTTGCACTAAATATAACTATATTGGGGTAATTTTTGTATGATCATGGCCATAACATTGATTTTGGATCCTTGTTACAAGATGAAATTTGTTGATTTTACTTAAAGAAAAATTTTGTGAGAGAGATTCATTTGAGTTTGAAAATGATCGAAGTAAGTTGTTTTTGTTGGTTAATGAGTATGTGAAAAATACTTCAACGACATTTACTTTGACATCAACTCCTAATGGTAGTGGTCATAATGTGATCACTAATTCTTTGTCACAAGCTATCATTACTTTGCTATCTTTTAGTCTTATGAAGGTAATTGCTAATCGCTAGTTTGTTCATATATTTAATTTAGTTTGTTATATATATATATATATATCACATAATATTAACATAATTTTTGTTTAAAATATAAATAGTTATAGGAGTGGCAATCATTTGACAAAGATACATCTAATAGTGATTTCACAAGCAAGACACAATTTGAGTTGTACTTGGATGAGCCAAAGCTTCAAGATACAGTGGACTTTGATGTTTTGAGTTTTTGGAAAGCCAATGCAATTCGATTTCCTGAACTCTTAATAATGGCTCATGGTGTTTTGAGCATCCTAGTATCTACGATGGCATCTAAATCAACATTTAGTGTTGGTGGTCGAGTCCTTGATTAGATCGGAGTTCACTTAAACCATAAGTGGTAAAGGCTATAGTTTGCACTCGAGATTGGATATATAGAGTTAAAGGTAATTTTTTTTTATTAAAAAGTGTTAATTGCAATTTGCATGTGTTACATGATTATAAGTTTTATTTTTCTCTTATAATGGGATAATGTTAATTTTTTTTATTTGTCATTATTGTAGACAGTCCAAATGTTGGATTGGAAGAGTTTATTGAAGACATTATGAACATGAATATTGATTGATAGTCAAAGCGTTAGCAATCACACTATAGAATCTAATCACAAATTGCCACATAATAGTAAAATTTAATTGGTTTTGATAAAATATTCTTTAAAATATTTTTTGCATGTATAAATGAATAATTTGCTAATTAGCTAACATTTTAGTTATTATCTTTTGGCAAGATGTAGTTTGGTGGATGCAATCACCATTGATGTTTTCTTAATATGAAGAACCATATGTGCAGATATTTTTATATTTATCTTTGTGGATGTTTGTGTTTATATGTTTTGGATTATACTTATGGATGATTGTATTTTTATGTTTTGTATTGTATTTATAGGTTTAAGAGGTTATGTGTATTTATATTTTAATTTTGTCTTTTTATTAGAACTACACTAAAATTTAAATGCATTAAATATGATTAAATGAGTCATAAACAAGTCATTAAATGTGTCAACTAAACAAGTTAATAAACGACTAGCATATAAACGGGTTAATCGTGTGGTATCCGTATTGACTTATATATAATCGTGTCGTGTTCGTGTTGAAGGGGTCTAACCTGTTTCCTAATTGTGTCGTGTTCATATCGCATTACAAATAATTGTATCGTGTTCATGTTACCCCCAACATGACCCACTAACCCCAATTGCCACCCCTAGTCATACGTGAGAATAATTCTTTTATCAGTAGGCATAGTCATACATATAATATATGATAACAACAATAAATAAAGTCAAACAGTTAGATATATAATGCATGATGATAACGATAAATGAAGTTAGTATAATAATCGAGTCGATAGAGCCGTATATTATGGAGTCGACAGGACTGTTCATTGATTGGGTTGGAAGAGCGTAAGTGATTAGGTTGGCATACCACATACTAGACTTTTCAGTTAGAGAATTGTGTTGATAATGTGTTATATAATAAATGAAATAATATAGAGTAGAAGTAGAAGAACATATGAACTTGATAACATATATGATCTAATAACAAATAAACAAATAAACGTGAAAGCATGAATGTAGAAAAGGACGAGAGTGAACTTTACTTAGGATTTGAATTGGATTTTGAGAGAAAATTACATGTAACAATAAAAAAGTAAAGCAGCATATATATAGGCAAATACAACTGACATGTTTTACCGCCTCGAAAAATAGTGAAAAATACCAAAAATAACAAATGAGAAAACTGAAAATTCATATATGCCCACCAAATTATAAAAATTCAGCCTCTCAAACAAACTAATATCTTCCTATACCCAAGTTACCCATTTTACCCCAAACCATACACCACTCTTGTTTTTCTAAAATTCAAAACAAAAAATCAACACGAAATTACAAAACTGCCTCTATCTATTGAAATGGCACAACAACAACAAATCCAAAGCACAACAACCGGTCAACCAAACAAATCCAAAGCAAAATCAACCGGTTTCAAATCAACATCGCAACCCGGTTTCCGCAGACCGCCGACCGCCGTCGAGCGCCCACGCCCGACCTGCAACCTTGCCGATCGGCCGACAGCCCAAGCCCGACCGCGAGCCACCTTGTCTTTCTGTTTCGCACCTTGGCCGACGTCCTCCAATCGCCGGCGAGAGTCTTCACCCATCCAAGCCTTTCTGATCTCCTCCAACCTTGCCGATCCCCCGATCGCCCGACCGCCCATGCCCGACTGCGAGCGTCTTGCCAATCGCCCGACCATCACGCCCGACCGCCCATCGCCAGCCTTGTCTCACCATTTCGGACCTTCGCCGACCTCCTCCAACCGCCGGCGAGCGTGATCACTGCCTCCATTACCGACGGTAAGTGACAAACTCCATTTGATAGTTTGAGTTCTATATGTGAAATTTTTGAGTGTTGATTTAGTTTGTTTGTGTTATGGATGTTGGATTAGTTTAGTATGATTAGATTAGATTAGTTTTGGTTGGATTTTGGTGGATAACACATGAAAATGGAGGTTTGGGTTTGTGAAGAAGACAATGAGGTTGGGTTTTGCACAAAACCGGGTTTAATGCATCAATTAAACCCGATTTTAACCCAAAACCGGGTTTAATTGATGCATTAAACCCGGTTTTGGGTTAAAACCGGATTTAATTGGTACATTAAACCCGGAACCGGGTTTAAGGCATCCATTAAACCCGGTTTTGCACAAAACCGGGTTTAATGGATGCATTAAACCCGGTTTTGTGCAAAACCGGGTTTAATACACAATTAAACCCAGGTTTTTTTTTTATTTAATAAATATGTAATTATTATTGGTTTTTGAAATAAGTTAAATAAATTATAAAATTTAATAAAGTTAGAAATAAATGAAATGTAATCTATTATTCCAATAATTAAAATAAAAATATGAAATAAATGTGATTAATAAAAATTAAAATTAACAAAAATAAAAATAAGTAAATGAAATATAAAAAATAAGAAGAATTAATTAATTAAATTTTAAATTTGATTTAATGTAATTGTAATATGTTAATTTAATTTGTTAATTAAAATTAGATTTATAAATTAATGAAAATAGGACAAAAAAATAATAATTAAGTGTTATTTTAAAGTAAATAGTCAATTAAATTAATGTTATTACAATTATTTTTTTTGTTTTGTATAGATGCATGTCCTTTATAAATGGAGTTCACAGATTATTCCCGATGATATGTCATTGAGTACACATTGCAGCTTCAAAGAGATTGCTGGTCTAAAAGCAGCTCTTGAAAAAAGAGAACTCCTGAAACAATTTTTGGGCATGACTCCATTTAGACATTTTATGGAAATATCTCATAATCAGTTGTTGGTTTGCCCTTTGATTGCAACTATTCTTGCTAGGGAGTTAGAAATCCCTCGTGCTAGCCTTGATGAGATGTGGTTTGAAATTGGAGGGCGACCATATGGATTTGGAAAGCAGGAATTTTTATTGGTAACAAGGCTGCAATTCGGGCGAATCAATGTAAATACGATAAAGGCACAACAAAATGATAAAAAAAGTCTTTTGTGGAGATTGTTCAAAGGAAGTCCACCATCAGTTAAAGCTATTGTACTAATGATCAAGTCACGGGCGAATTTAGATGTTGATGACACTTTGAAGTTGGCTAATTTAGTCATAGTTTTCCAGTTATTTTATGGTTTAGATGAGCGTCAAGGGGTGGATAAGGCGTTGTGGGTCATGATAGAGGATGTAGAAGTGTGGAATGCGTTCCCGTGGGGTACATTGGCATATAGTATACTTCTCCATCACCTCAGACAGGTGATTACTGAGGAACGCCTTATCCACGGATGGACGGTTAATCTATACGGGTTTGTTTGGGCATTTCAGGTACAACACTTACTATATGCTCATTATTATTATGAATGAAAATTGTTTAAATATATATTTATTCATGGTTCTTAATTTGTTTGCATAACTAAAACATTAGTTCTGTTATTTATTTCGAAATGAATCACTCACATAAAGTTTAAAAAAATGTATTTAGTAGAATTTAAAAAGTCACCATTAAGAGGATGAAAATGCGTAAACACTTTTGTTATGTGAGAGGAAGTGCTAATTAAAGATCACTCTTAAACATTGTTAAAATATTACACCAATGTCAAAACTTTAATGTATTTTATAATTAAAATATTAAACAAGAAAAATCAATAATATTATTCATGTTAAACAAATTAATTAACTAAAAAGTTGGAAAAATGAAATAGGCATTCAATTTAACTTATACCCACCATGTGAAAGCAACACTTTTTTTTTTTGTTGGCTTTTTAAACTTTCACAAATTTAATTAACAAAAAATTGTTTAAATATATATTTATTTATATATTGTAATGATATATATTTGTTTTTGTTTTATATGCATTACAGTGGTGGCTTGTTGAAATGTTCCCATACTTAGACAATAAAGTAGGGAACAGAATACCAGGTGATGTGGATTTGCAAATAATTGGAGGAATGAGCTTCACTTTGTAAGTGTCTACATTAATCTAATTTTTTTTTTTTTATTTGTTTACTACCTTTGCGTGTAATATACTAACAATATTTATATACATGTATTGTAGTGTATTGCATCGAGGAAGATTCTTGTGCCCACTGATGATGAAAGAGAGATGGATTATTGGAGATCCTTCAACGCCAAGCATTTGGTTGGAGAGAAAGTGTGGAAAAGTGGCGGTGGAGGGGGTGAAGATGATGAGGGTGATGATGATGATGAGCAAACAGTGAGTGAGAATATGTTAAATAGGGAGGAGGAGCAGGAAGAGAAGGAAGAGGAGGAGGGAGAGGATAAGGATGAAGAGAGGGAGCCGAGAAGGAAAAGTGTGCATGATGTACGACCGGGGAGCAGTTCGCCCCTTAGACCATCTCACCCTCGAGTATGAATTTGATAAAAATAATTTATATTTGATTTATATTTTACATTAGCTGTATATAATAATTTATATAATTTATATATAAATATATAGTTTTTATATTTATATATAAATGATATAAATATAAAAATAATTTATATTTTACATTAGGTGTATATAATAATTTATATCATTTATATATAAATATATAGTTTTTATATTTATATATAAATGATATAAATATAAAAATAATTTATATTTTACATTAGGTGTATATAATAATTTATATCATTTATATATAAATATATAGTTTTTATATTTATATATAAATGATATAAATATAAAAATAATTTATCTTTTACATTAGGTGTATATAATAATTTATATCATTTATATATAAATATATAGTTTTTATATTTATATATAAATTATATAAATATAAAAATAATTTATCTTTTACATTAGGTGTATATAATAATTTATATCATTTATATATAAATATATAGTTTTTATATTTATATATAAATGATATAAATATAAAAATAATTTTATTTTACATTAGGTGTATGTAATAATTTATATCATTTATATATAAATATATAGTTTTTATATTTATATATAAATGATATAAATTTTTATTAAATATAAAAATAATTCATTTTTTATTTATATTTTACATTAGGTGTATATAATTATATATTTTTTATTTATGTAGGTGCCTCAGCAGACAAATGTGGGCAAGATACTGAAGCTATTGGAGCATATAGTCGGGTTACATCAATCACAAAACAGGATGTTGAAAAAATTGGATAAGAGATTGCAAAGAGTTGAAGACCGACTACAGATTAGTAGGCGTATGGATGATGATGCTGCTGAGAGCTCTATTCAAGACCAGGATCACGACCTGCACGTCCATGATTCAGGATCAGTGAGGGATCCTTACATTGCTGACCCTATCCATGACTCTAGATTAGGGAGGGATCATGACATTGCCGATCAGGACCCGACTATCCATGTGCATGACTCAGGACCTGAGAGGGAACATCACATCCATGACTCGGTCAGAGATATAGACATCGGTGATGTTCAGGTAAATTTTGTATTTATTTGACGTTATAGT
The DNA here is from genome assembly GCA_021234005.1 of Nephelium lappaceum. Classification (NCBI taxonomy): domain Eukaryota; kingdom Viridiplantae; phylum Streptophyta; class Magnoliopsida; order Sapindales; family Sapindaceae; genus Nephelium; species Nephelium lappaceum. Next base: position 12,748,359 of record CM038004.1, read on the forward strand.
CTTACGTATTAAGTTTAAAAATATAATTTACAATTATGAGTTGCTTTAAATTATAGGGAGGTATTATCCATGAGCGATGCAAGTGAAAAATTAAGCCATCAGCATCTTGTAGGACGCCATACACGAATCCCATACACCCGAAAAAGAAAAAGAAAGAATCAAAGAAAGTGGTGGAGCAGGTGATGGAGGATATGGCAGAGCAGGTGGTGAAGACTGTACCCGATGTCTACACGGAGTACAAAGCTGCTTCTTTGAATCTCCGGTATGAATAAAAAATAATATTACATTATCTTAATTTGATTACTAATGTAATAAAATATAGTCTAATTCTTTTTTTTTTTTTTTTTCAGGCGCATTATCGATGGATATCCGGTGCCATGCACCTCGGATATGCTTCGTACTATCGAGGATATCAATGAATGGTTGACGGGGATTCATATTGATGCGTATTTGAGTTGCCTTAGGAAAAAAGCAAAAATTTTGCGAGTGGTGGGACGAGGCAACTGATTGTAGATACGCAGTCCACGAGACAAATTTTTTTGTAAGTATTTACATTTTAATTGTTACAGGTTGAGATCGTATTTATTTAATTAATTTAATTTATTTTAAAATAACATTTTTAATTTTAATGATTACAGGCAGATATAGTACGCGTTTTCAATGCTGAATACACCGCACTGAATAAAGAGTTTGATCCGTTGATAGCTGTTGTCCCGCATTCCTGGCAGAGTTGTGCTACCGGCCTGGCTGACAGTAAAATGTCTTGGAAATCTGCAGAAAATGTAAGTTTGATTGCAGAATTAATAATTTTTGCATTATGTGTATATTATTAATTTTTATTTAATTTATCCTTCACATTGGTCTTATACGATTAACGTTTTGAAAATGTAGGTGCTACTACCTTGTTGTTTATCTCAGATGCATTGGGTCATTTGTAAGGTGTGCCTGAGAGAGGAGAAGATAGTGGTGTATGATTCTATGCAAGCAGTAAACTTTGAGCAATGGAGGCAAGTCTTGCAGCCGCTTGCATTTTTTATGCTGGTCATTTTACGGTCGATTGGATTTTATGAGCAAAGCGAATGACCTACACCACCTGTGGAAAATAGATGGGACGTGGCACGTGTCAATATGGAAAATGTGTCTCAGCAAGTTGACGGGTAGATGTCACTTTTGTTTAAAACATAGTCTGAATATTATTCACTTTTAATAATCATCTAACATGTCTTCATACTTATGCAGCAACAGTTGTGGAGCGTATTGTGCGATGTTTATCCACGATCTTATCAGGTCTCTTGATCATGAATGGAAGTCGCACCAAACAAAGGAGGATGCCATTAGCACCAAACAAAGGAGGATGCCATTAGAATAAGGAAGGATATGGCGTATGATACATATACGTATTCCACAACACAATATACAATTGACGATTATGGACGGTGGATATTAGATGAAAAGGGAAATGTTGTGTTTGAATGATTATTATCATTTGTATAAAATATAAATAAATTGATGTAATTTCAATCAATCATTTAGATTATTATGCATTGTACACCAAAAATAAAATACTTAACAAGTTAATAAAAATTAAGTGATAATTAACCAACCAATCATTCGTATTAAATACTTCCATTAATTCAAACACTCAAAATTAAAAATTACGAATCCATTAATCAATCAAATGATAATTATTAAGTTATTCCATTAACCAAATAAAAATTTCAATCAATCATTTTTATTATTCACTTTTTATTAAGTGCTTCAATTAATTCAAAAATTAAAAATTAAAAATTAAGTGATAATTAATCAATCAAATGATAATTATTAAGTGATTCCTCTTGTGGAGTAGTTCAAGATTACATGTTTTTTAAGAAAAAAATGATTGTTTATAACATTTGAAATCAATTATTAAACATAATAGTCATTATAACCCGAACCGGGTAATGGGTAAGATAACCCGAACCAGGTTATATTACCCATTATAACCCGGTTCGGGTTGTTATACCCTTTATAACCCGGTTCGGGTTATAATGGGTATTATAACCCGATTCGGGTTATAACGGATCATTTAACCCGGTCCGGGTTATAATGAGTATAACCCGAACCCGGGTTTTATATCAATTATACCCGGTTCACTATAACTCGGTTTCGGGTTATAATGGGTATTATAACCCGGTTTCGGGTTATAATGGGTATTATAACCCGGTTTCGGGTTATAATACCTATTATAATCCGGTTTTAATTGAATTTTATCCTACACATTTAATTGAATTTTATCCCACACTTTTAATTGAATTTTTCCCTTCTAATGTCCAAAACATCCCAAAAATACTTTAAAGTAATATTCAAATTTAGACTAACATTTCCTATAATACAATATATTCAATGAAATCAAAAGAATATTGTACAATCCCTTATATAGTAACATTAAGACTAATATACTGGAATGTGACGATTTCGCCAAATTTTATTAGTTTTATGTCCAATTAAGTTAAATTGATGAAATCAAAGACATTTGGACAAAATTTGGAGCCTTTGGACACATAAAAAAAACAACAAAAACACCAAAAATATGGAGATATATATCAAATGGGTTATAATAGGCATTATAACCCAAAACCGGGTTGTAATACCCATTATAACTCGGAACCGGGTTATAACCCGGTTTTGGGTTATAATGCCCATTATAACCCGGTTCGGGTTATAAGGGGTATTTTAATCCGGTTTCGGTTTAAAATGCCCCTTATAACCCGGTTTTGTTAATTGAATTTTATCCCACACTTTTAATTGAATTTTTCCCTTCTAATATCCAAAACTTCCCAAAAATACTTTAAAGTAATATTTAAATTTAGACTAACATTTCCTATAATACAATATATTCAATGAAATCAAAAGAATATTGTACAATCCCTTATATAGTAACATTAAGACTAATATATTGGAATGTGACGATTTCGTCAAATTTTATTAGTTATATGTCCAATTAAGTTAAATTGATGAAATCAAAGACATTTGGACAAAATTTGGAGCCTTTGGATGCATAAAAAAAAACAAAAACACCAAAAATATGGAGATATATATCAAATGGGTTATAATAGGCATTATAACCCGAAACCGGGTTATAATGCCCATTATAACCCGGTTCGGGTTATAAGGGGTATTTTAATCCGGTTTCGGTTTAAAATGCCCCTTATAACCTGGTTTTGCTAAATGAATTTTATCCCACCCTTTTAATTGAATTTTTCCTTTCTAATGTCCAAAACTTCCCAAAAATACTTTAAAATAATATTCAACTTTAGACTAACATTTCCTACAATACAATGTATTCAATGAAATCAAAGGAATATCGTACAATCCCTTATATAGTAACATTAAACCATATTATACAAGAATGTGATGATTTCGCAAAATTTTATAAGTTATATGTCCAATTAAGTTAAATTGATGAAATCAAAGACATTTGGACAAAATTTGGAGCCTTTGGACACATAAAAAAAAAACAACACCACCAAAAATATGGAGATATATATCAAATGGGTTATAATAGGCATTATGGTTTCATTTTAAAACTAAAATTTCAATTCCATTTTAAAATCCAAATCTCACTTTTTTTTCAAACTAAAATCCAGCAGCATAACAGCTACATTTTTTACATTTCCAAAACTTGTAAAAGGGAAATTCACACTTCTAAAATATTTCTCAATCACCACTCAACTTCTTTACCACAAACAGTCATATTAAATCATATTTCCAATCTTTTATCTATTTCATCAAAAACAAAAACATGAATTTAAAAAGCAATTCATTCACAACCTTCCACAATGGTTTAAAAACTAAACTTTAACTTCATGAACTACTCAGTCACAACTCAAAAGAATTGATTTACGATCCTTTTTCTTTAAGCTACAAAATATGCAAAATATGAATTATATGGAAGCATTGTTGTGTCACGCCCACCTATACTTCTGGAGGAGCTATCCCTTCTCCATCACGCATGCCAACACCTGAGGAGGTTTTTAAAACAAAATAAGAAAACTATAAACTATGAAAGCTCAGTGAGTGCTTATAGTAATTTTTAACTAAAACTTTTGTTTACAAAAATACCTCTTTCGATTATCCGGGTTTTATAACATTTGCATTACATATCAACCATCATGTTCAAAGTTCTCCAATACAATACATATAAGAAGAAAATAAGCGAAGAAAATAATAAATGAACATTTGAAACAATATATTCATTGTAAATCATTACCACCATTTTCATCATCCACTGAGGGTGGAATAAGAAACCGTTGATCACATCGACGTCGCGTGTGTCCAGTCGCACCACAAAGATGACATTTTCGAGAGGTCCTAACAGGTCCCATAACAGCGGCAGATGACGTAGCACCTCCAGTAGCTTTAGCGCTGCTCCCAGCACCTTCTCCACTCGTCCCTTCGATGCCTGATATAGGGGGGTTAGGGCAATGAAGCCGGTTGTGTCCCATTTCACCACATTTTCCACATTTTTTCTTCCTACAACTTTCTCCAGCTAAAGGAATTCGCGCCTCTTTTGGTCTACCTGCTTGTCGTTTTCCTTCGGGTGGTAATACAATCATACTTTTTACTTCCGCAAGAACATGCCAATCTTTTGGCCCAGGGACAGGATTGATCGGACATGCATATGCAGCTTTAAGCCATTCTTTGCTATAATAATCATGACAAAGTATATAATAGTGAACACCAGTGAACCTGATATGTATGACAAAGGCAGAGTGTTACTATATTATATTAAATAATGAAAAATAACAAAGTACAATAACGATACCTGGCAACAGCAATTGCATGATGACATGACAACTGATCTAAGTCCCAACGATTGCAACTGCATGACCGCCGAAAAGGCTGAACAAACCCATAGCCTGATTCATGTGCAACTCTGAAATTGGTTGGTTCTTGAATGGCAGATACCGTGCCACTCGTTGACAGATAAGCCATCGAGTTGACATGATCCTCTACAGTTTTGGTCACTAACGATCTGAGTTTCTCAGCATGAACACGTCTATCGTTGTACCATCTCTATAACATATGTCTCAAAAATTCATGTGCACTCATTATTGGCAATCGACGTGCTTTCATCATGCATTTGTTGAGTGATTCTGCAATGTTAGTAGTCATCATGCCATATCTTCTTTTTGGAGAATATGCACGTGACCACTTTGCCACCCAAATATTAACCAATTTTTCATGCAATTTTGGACATACTCGTCGAATTTGTTCTAAATATCTTTCACATTCTTCCCTATCATGACCATATGCTGCAACGTAAAACATCTTCAAAACATCTACTTGTTTTCTACATTGTTGCTTTAGGTTTTGCTTCAAATGGAAGAAACAGAACACATATGGGACTTCAGGAAAAACGATGCTCATCGCATTCGCAATACTTTTATGACGATCGGAGACGATAATCAAATCTGATGGCAAATGATGCGTTCCACCAATAACGTTTCGTAATTTACTTAAGAACCAAGTCCATGAACTGTCCGACTCTCCATCGCCAAATCCAAAAGCAATAGGATAAATCATCTCCTCCCCATCTTTGGCTGCAGCTACAAAAATCACCCCTTTATATTCACCTTTCAAATGGGTAGCATCAACAGCAATAACTGGTCTAATGTAAGATCGAAAACCCTCAATTGAGGATCCAAGTGCAACGAATGAATACGAGAACCGGTTGTTTTCATCCGTCCTAATTGTCGTCACTGTACCAGGGTTTGTTTCTTTTAACATATGAAAGTACCGAGGAAGCTGTTGAAATGACTCATCCGCTTTCCCATATGATAGTTTCTTTGCATATTGTAAAGACCTCCAAGCTTTAGTGTACATAATCTGCACACCATATTGCTCTTACATTTCTGCAATCAAAATCTGAGGGGTAATACTATCAAGTCCCACCTTTTTTTGATACAATGTTGCTATGACAATAGTCTTCACACTTCGCCTATGTGCCTTGAAAGTGTCCTGACAACATGTGTGTTCCGGTACATACTTGTATACATACCACATCGAACCACCATTTCTGCATCTTGCACGGACCTCAAAGCTGCAGGTTAAATCCTTGCACCCGGCCTCATATCGAACCGTGCACGAACGTCTAACCTTATGTTCAAATCTTGAATTAAGAACACTTTTTCCAACAGCCACATTCAATTCATGTTTACTATCAAAAAATGCACCTTGATATAATGTATCACGTTGGATGAAAGTCGACATAGCGGTTGAAGTAATCTCAATTTCGCAGTCCTCTGTACCGGGAACAATCCAGTATGGTTGTGAAGGGTTGGTTTCAAATTGTGAACCAGAAAATCTAACTTCTGGATTCTCCACATTCTCTCCATCATCATCATCATCTGCAGTTTCATCGTCATCATCTCCATTTTCTGATGTCTCATCACGATCATTATCTGTGTCCCGATCTTCATCATCACCATCATTTCTATCATAATCAATGTGGCACATTGGACTTTCTGTGGATGTAAATGCAGCGACAGAAGCTGAAACTTGATTACTACCGCTATAGGAAGCAAAACAATTTTGATATTCAGCCGTAGTCGGACTTACAAATCTATCGTCATCTCTCTCTACATGCCCTACGTCTTGTATTGGGGTGGTGGTATGTGGAGGGACAGTAGGACTGATAACTGCAGAATCTCTTATATTCTTATCAACATAAATCTCTCTATAATCAGCTTTGTTGTCCGGAATTACACCCCGGACACTAAGATCGGTCGTGATAGGTATCTTAACTGCGGGCATTCCCCTAACTCCGAGTAAATAATGCAAACGGATGTCCCATATTCTTCTATCAATGTCAGTCACTATGTAAACAAAGTCCACCAAACGAGATAAATTGACATTCGTCGGGGCCCCCATCATGAACGTCTCACCCCTAACATAATTATTACCATTCCACTCTCCGTTGCATCTAATTATTATTGTCACTTCACTCATTTCTGTAAAATTGAAATAAATTAGTCTCATCCATACTCATAATATTCAATAACCAATTGTTTTGTACGAAAAACAAAAAAAAAAAAACAATATTTATTAAAGGTTTCAAATGTAATTAAATTATTATCAAACATTGTATTACTTAAGGTTAATTCAATATTTTCTAAATATTATTTGCTAAAATAAATAAATAAAATCATAAACAAAATCAAGTTTTAATATACAATAAATCCCGCAACCGAGTTTTCAAGTCAAAACCAACCAAATCCATTAAAATCTAATTAAATCTCATCGTATATAACTCTAACTATCAATACCAAACTTCCAAAACAAAAAAAAAAAAAATTGAAAAAAAAAAATATAAAACCCGGAACCGAGTTTTATACCCCCCTAAAACCCGGTTCCGATACCAGAACTTTCGGGCTCTTTGATTTCCTTTAGTTTCTTGCATATCACACTTATATATGATAAAATCACAACCATAAATCACTTTTAAGGCTTTCAACTAAGCATTATCAACAAAAAATTTCAAAAACAACCAACAACAATCACATACCTTTAAACTTGGAGAAAAATGTTGAATGTGAGGGTTGTTGTTAGAGAGAATGAAGCTTGATTGAATGTGTGTTTTTTGGATTCAAAAATGTTGAATGGGTGTACAAACAATAATGATGAGAGAATCGAAAATGGGATGGAAAGGAAGAAGCCTAAAACCGTAGGAAAAGAAGAAGAGTAGTGGTTATGGAGGCTTGAGGGTATTGTTGACATTTCATCTGAGTTTGGAAAGAATATTTGACTAAGGGGCAATTTGGGTAACTTGGGTATAGGAAAAAATTAGTTTGTTTGAGAGGCTAAAAACGAATTTTTGTAAAATGGTTGGCAAAAACAATATTTTTGTTTTCTGATGGACCAAACCTGAAATTATCTCCCTCGAAATATATATATATATATATATATATATTTTTATTTATTTATTTATTTATTTGTTACTTAAATTGGTGGTAATACACCACTTGCAACATTTTCATGTTTTAAAATTATTATTATTATTATTTATGTTGGGTATACATTTTTATTTCATTTCTTATTTTGAGAGATATATGAGATTGGTAACCCAACTTTGTTAATAGGTGTGGTTATTAAAATTTTATACTTACGACTATAAGTAAATATGTTATTAAATATTTTGTTGACATTTAACCTTTCAAAATCTGTTGAAACTTAATAGATTAATCATAACTTATGTGGTTTGAATATGTGAACACCTGTTAAATTCAATCATTTACCAAATATTTAGAAATTTATTGTGAAAACTCCACGTACTTGCTTTAAAAAAATAATAGTTTATACGATTTGAATATATACTTTCATAATTCAAATACACATACCCCTTCAATCAAAAAAGAAAATTTTCTGAACACAATTATAAAATATGAGAGACATATACTACCTCAAGACTTTTTTTTTTTTTTTTCTTAGAACTGGCTCAGGATATAACTCGGATTTATCGGAATGGAACACTAATAGTGTAGCTCAGGGAGTTGCTCATATATGGGAGAGATGGACTCGTATGAGGTGGTAGGGCTGCCTACACAAATTGGTGGGGGAAAGAGTCATCACCGGGTGTAAAACCATACCTCTCATAACATGAGGCTATGGCGTTGATACCAACGAAGCCAACAGTCAACTAGTACTCCCTTGAGACTTCCATAACTTCTACTCCCGCGAATGTTTGTAAAGTGAGACATTTAATTTATTCTTATAATACTTAAATGATCCGGAGGTGCGTAATTACCTAAGTTAAGAATGCATGTGCATATGCTATTAAATGTTAAAGCTAATATATTTTAGTATTTTAATGTTCGAATGGAGATATTTAACACAATATTTAACACAAGCAACAGTTCATAAGAGTTTCGTCAAGTAGAGCCTTTAGTATTAAAGCTAAAGCTTTTATAAGCAAAGCATTTAGAGAAAAATTGTTGACAATTTGATTATCAATAAAAAAAAAAAAGAAAAAAAAAACTTTTTTAATGGTATGTAGATCATTTGGTTATTAAATTTTGAAAAAAGAAACCTTGTACAGTTAATCTATTAAAATGAACATAAAAGAATTATGATTGAATAGGTTTGTTAAGATTTTTTAATCTAAAAATGGTATAGTGTAACAAATAAAATATTTGAGAATTATTTTGACAATCAAACATTAAAAAAAATACTTACAAAATTCTAAAAAAAAAGCACAAAATTTGAGCTTATTTTAATGGATGTAAAACAAAGGGCCATTTTTTCCCCCGAGATATCACGAGTGCTTTAGTAATTCAAAACTATGATATTGCCAGTGGTGGTTAAGTTAGGATTTTGGCTTTGGGGACCAAAATAAAGCTAATAATGCAAGACAAATACACTAATATCCAAAATTAAGGTGGTGGTGGTGGTGTTGTTTTTTTTTTTTTTCTTTGAAAACTAAGCGATGAAAATTAGTGAAGACTGAATAATGACGGAATATGAGTGACAGGTTTTTTTTTTTTTTTTAATTAAGTTAAGAGTTAAGGTTGTTTAAAAAATAGTAAACTTATAGTTGTGCTAACACTTCAAAACAAGTTAAAACAGAAAACATGGCACCAGCAGTTAGCAGTTACAGAGACAGTCCATGGTCTCTTAAGGGGATGACTGCTCTTGTTACTGGTGGAACAAAAGGAATTGGGTACTTGTCTGCTTTGCTCTCTCTAAATTGTTGTTTGCCTGTGACACTGATGTTTGAAAATGTTTCAAACTTTTGTTGCTTGTTTCTACCAGGTATGCTATTGTGGAGGAATTGGCAGGGTTTGGAGCCACTGTGCGTACATGTTCACGCAATGAAGTTGAACTTAATGAGTGTATGCATGGATGGAAGATGAAAGGTTTCCAAGTAAGTGGTTCAGTTTGTGATGTGTCTTCTAGAGCTAAAGAGAGAAATTAATTGAGAAAATCTCCTCTTAATTTGGTGGGAAACTCAAAGCTCTTGTATGTCTTCACATATCTTATTCATTAATTTTAATGTTACATTAAAGCGTGCATTTGAGAGCTTTATATAATGGTTTGAGTCTTTTCCTGATGGTTTGAAATCTTAGAATTAGCCGTTATTGACATATACGTCCGTTACAATATTTATAATGTATTTGGTATTAAAATAGTATATATAATTCATTTGTACATGAGTTAAGCCTATTGATCTTACTGGTGAGGGTGTGATACAGAGCTTTGATTATTGTTTGAACCCTTTCCTAATACAACAGTTCAAATCTTTGGGGTCTAATAGTTACTGACGTACGCAGAAAGTAACCAAATGAACTTGACAAGTATCATTTGAGTTCTCTGAACATGAAGTATTATTGGATATTGTGTGAACTGTTAAAAGGGAGAAAGACTGTGGGTTTCTAAATACTCGCATAGAAGAAAATGACCTGTTCTGGAAAATGATTTGTTTAGATCTGGAAACCAACAGTGAAGTACTCAGCCGAAGAATTGTCAACTCAAGTGGCTACCAATTTTGAATCAGCTTACCATCTTTGCCAACTTGCACATCCTATTTTGAAAGCATCAGGACCAGGAAGCATTGTTTTCATTTCTTCTGTTGTTGGTGTTGTGGCATTAAACGTTAGAAGTATTTATGGAGCAACTAAAGGTAATATTCTACTCACGATATATACGTACGAGTATAAACAACATGTACTATAACTTTGCTTTAAATTCAATATATGCAGGAGCATTGAACCAACTAACCAAAGATTTAGCATGTGAGTGGGCAAAAGACAATATCAGGAGTAATTCCGTTGCACCTTGGTTCATCAGAACCCCTCTTATAGATCGAGTAACATTTTTTTTTGAAACCTTGATGTCCATACTTGACATGACTATCATTTAATATATATTCACCATTCAAAGGCATTTTTGTTGAATTCTAGGCACATTTAGATTTGGAAGACGCTAATGAGAATCATTTATATATAGTTCCAACCATCTTCATTTGAAGCAAATATTTGATATTCTGTTGTCCAGATTCTTAACAACAAAGAATTTGTGGAAGCCATAAACTCTCGAACTCCTTTTCGATGCCTTGGAGAGCCAAAGCAGGTTGCCCACTTGGTTGCATTCTTGTGCCTATTTGCATCCTCTTACATAACAGGCCAGACTATTTGTGTTGATGGAGGGATGACAGTGAACGGATTCTTCTTCCCAATATCAAGACTTTGAAACTTGTAGAAAGCCCAATTTCGCAACCAGCTCTAGTAAAAGCAGCTTCTTCCACTGCTTCCCTAAAAGTTCTTTCATATTCTGCTTACATGTAAAGCTTGATGAATGTACCCGTTGTTGTCCTTTTTTGGTCTTTCCACCCCTTTTCGATGCCTTGGAGAGCCAAAGCAGGTTGCCCACTTGGTTGCATTCTTGTGCCTATTTGCATCCTCTTACATAACAGGCCAGACTATTTGTGTTGATGGAGGGATGACAGTGAACGGATTCTTCTTCCCAATATCAAGACTTTGAAACTTGTAGAAAGCCCAATTTCGCAACCAGCTCTAGTAAAAGCAGCTTCTTCCACTGCTTCCCTAAAAGTTCTTTCATATTCTGCTTACATGTAAAGCTTGATGAATGTACCCGTTGTTGTCCTTTTTTGGTCTTTCCACCCCTTTTGTGGTGGTGGCAAATTCTTTTCTTATCAACTAAATTTGAATTTGTTTGCAACAAATATCTCATTTGGTACTTAAAGATTATCACAGCATGACAATGATGTCAGTGCAAAATTTTGCTTTCATTATTTTCTCAAATAATCTGTTCAACTTAAGCCAACTTTGGTCATTACATGATACATTACAGGGACCAGCAATTGCACAATTTGGGTTCACATCAGTGACATTACGTAGAAGAAACATATGGTGCCCAATGGGCCACGGGGCCTGTGATGGGACATAGAGTCGTACGGACTTTGTTTGCATTTTCTTGTCTACCAAAAAACATTGTCTTTTTAGGTAATAATCACGCATTTTCTATTTGGTAGATGAGTCTTCTTTCTTCTGCAGTTTTTTTCTCTAGTTCTTGGAAGCAATTGTAGTGTTGATGGGAGATAGGGAGAATGGCTCAGGGAAATAGCTCTAGTGTGCATAGTAGATGAAGTCTTCAGGGCACAACTGCTCTGGTCACTGGTGGAACCAAAGGACTCTTGTTTTTATCTTCTTTTTCCCTTAAATTTTGCATCTACTCTGCCTTGTGTTTGTTAAATATTAACTATGAATGTTTATAGCTGCCATCACAGGTATGCTGTTGTGGAAGAATTGGCAGAGCTAGAGGCTGCATACATGAATGAAGCAGAGCTTAATGAATGCATCCATGAATGAAAAATCAAAGGTTTCAAACTCTCTGATTCAGTTTGTGATGTGTTTTCTCCAGCATAAAGAAAGAAGCTTATTAATACATAAAAAATGAATAAGGTATTTAATATTAAGATGCCATCCTAAATTAAATGTTCTTGCTCATATCCATCGCCATATCCATCGCCTTATATTAAAAAAGATAATGAAAGAGACAAAATTAACTGATCATCTATCATTGTGGTATTAGTATGTCTTATATTCATATTTTCAGGTTAGGATTAATTAACATCATAATCCCACATTAGATAGATATAAATGTAATAGATTAAATATAAGATAATATAATATTAGTGTGTAATTTTTTTTTTTTTTTTTTTTTTACAATGTGGTATTGCCTAAAAATAAATATTTCACCCTTGAAAAGCTTAAATTGATGAAAAATTGTATGAGGTAATTGATGCAATACTACTTTTCACTTGTTGATACTTCTTGAATATTCATGAGCATATCTTGGCAACAGCAATGAAAGCTGATTTTTGTGAAGAAGAGGAGAGAGGTTGTGATTCTCGAAGTTTGTGAGCAGATGAAAATGCTTGAGAAACAACTGAATGGGAAGGACTTCTTTGGAGGTGACAAAATTGGTTTTGTCGACATTGTTGGAAACGTTGTAGCATTTTGGTTTAAAATCACCCAGGAAGTTCTTGGTGGTGACTTCTTCACTGCAGAAAAGTTTCCAGGTTCCTTCAAACGGATTGGGAAGCTTCAAGAGATTGATGTAGTCAATGAATGCGGGCCTCCTACCTAGGGAGAAACACCCTGCATGTGTTAGAGCTCGCTTTGAGGCCGTCAAAAATGGCCCCAAATGAAGACATTTATGCTGCCGTGTTGGGGATCATCATTCACTCATATCTCATTAGTCTTGTTTCATGTTCTATGTCAATTAGAGCATTCTAATTATGCAAATAATATTTTCTGTTCTATCTAAACATAATTGGAGAGATTATAAGCTTAAGCAGTCTTAAATTAGTGTACAAACAATGGTATAAAACTCTCTAACACAATTTCTCATGACAAAATTGATGAATTAAACACATAAATGAAACTTAAATATAAATATAAATTCAAGATAATCACAAATTAATAATATTTACAAATGAAAATCTCGATAAATAGTATTTAAAAAGAGTCTAATTATTGAAAATAACATAGAGAAACTAAAATAATATTTCTTTTCCATCATCAATATTCACAAACTCATGAAAGGAAATAGTTTATTGACTGCTTGATATATGAACCAAGTTAAAAAATAAAACGAGATTCAGAACTTACTGTATGCATGTGGACACTCCAACTGCTGTCTGTTTCCACCGAGATAATTTCCTTGGTGGCTGATATCTGTCTGGTAGCAAATCAACGAATGAAGTCATCAAATGGGCTTTTTCTCTGTCGTAAATATTAACGTGGCATATCCACAATGAAACATGACCGTGAATATGCTAAAAAGATGGTTGAAAAATCTAAGGAATCTTTGCACAGTTAAATGCCGCCTAATCTGACCATCAAATTAATATTTACATCACTGATGACATTCATTATAATCAATTCCATATGTATATAATATATATTATACACCTTCAAAAACTAGTGGAAGTGGTATCAAAATTTATGCAAGAGAAAGTCAGAAAGAATGGCTCAGGCAAAAGGCATCGGTGGGATCAACAGATGGAGTCTTGAGGGCAATACAGCTCTAGTCACTGGTGGAACCAAAGGACTCGGGTGGTTCTTCTATTTTCTTTCTTAAATTATATCTTCTCTAATTTTGCATTCTTTTTGCTAAATTTTATACTTACTATATATGTATACACAGGCATGCTATTGTGGAAGAACTGGCAGAGCTAGGCGCCACTGTGCATACATGTTCCAGGAACGAAGCAGAGCTTAATAAGTGCATCCATGAATGGAAAATAAAAGGTTTCAAAGTCTCCGGTTCAATTTGTGACGTGTCGTCTCGAGTAGAACGTGAGAAATTGATGAACGAAATCTCTTCTCAGTTCAATGGGAAACTTAACATCCTTGTATGTACACATCAGCTTGCATTTTTTAATTATTTACACATATCATGTGCAGTGTTATTCATATACACTTAAAAGTGCTTTTCATTTGGATGGGGCTTATTTCTTGATCAACCTTAGCTTTGCCAATTTGATTACTATAATAGTTATAGATTAGTTTGGTTGGTGAAATCTTTTATAGTCTCATAGAAAAATATTAATTTCACTGGGATTTAGGGGCGGTGAAAAAAATTTTCATCCATTTTGTCTAATTATTGTTATTATTATTAGTATTATTAATTTTTATATAATTGTAAGGTAATCAAAAATTTATTAACACTAATAGTTATTAATTATCGAAACCTATTTAGATTCAATACTGGAATGTGACCCCAGATAAACAATGTTGGAACAACTACCGTGAAGCCTACAGTAGAGTACAAGGAGGAAGATTTCTCATTTCTAATGGCTACCAATTTTGAGTCAGCTTACCACCTGTCCCAACTGGCTCATCCTCTTCTCAAAAACTCTGGAGCCGGAAGTATTGTTTTCATGTCTTCTGTTGCTGGTGTTGTATCAGTGGATATTGCCGGATCCATTTATGGAGCAACTAAAGGTAATTAATTAATACAGTTCCAGTATTCAAAGATCAATATCTGCATTTAATTTGTTGAAATTGTCTATTTTGAATGCTGTGATATAAATCGGTTTGTTTGTTTGCAGGAGCCATAAACCAGCTTGCAAAAAATCTGGCATGTGAGTGGGCAAAAGACAACATAAGGGCAAATTCTGTGGCACCTTGGGCCATCAGAACCCCCCGAACTGAACTTGTATGACAACTATACCTTACAATAATTTCTTTATTTTTGTTTTTGATTATCTAAATTTCATCAACATCTTTTGAGGCTCGTAACTTAAATACAGGGGAACTCATATGGTATTGAAATTTTGCTGAAAAAACCAATACTCTACATTTTGATAATAACCTTCTAAAATTTAGAAACGGACCATTTTAAAATCTTTTAAATTTAAAGAAAATTTATAATGTGAAGAAGGTTATTAGTGAAAAATTAAATTTGTTGTACAAGAATGTTTAGTTCAACTGGTTGTGCTTCAGACTACTTGAGATGTCAATAATTGTGGCATTACCAAAGGTCTACACACTTCGTTTTCCAAAAAGATTTCTCCATATCAACATTCCATATAATGCTTTTATATACTATTTTTAGAAAATATTTTTATATTATCAAATTTAATTTTAATTTAAATCAATATTTTATTTCTTTATTTATTGCTTTGTTCATTTATTAATTAAAATAATTTTTGTTAATGTCAATAACTTAAAATTGACTGATTTTTATAAAACTCTTTTCTTTTTAAGGTTCACTTATAATATAAATATTAAGGACTTACTCATACATTTAAATAATAATAAGATTGATTAATGTAACTCACTAGCGAGGCGGCACAGTGGTTATTCAACCTTCGTTTGGTTTTGCTTCTCCAAGTAATAAGTTCGAGTACCAATAAATCCTACATTTTTTTTTATTAATTCACAAAAATGTGGATAGTCATCTCCCAATACTTTGGAGCAGTTATTTGAGTTATGCTGCCATTAGTGTGGGTAGTCATGTCTTAATAATTGGGAGCAATTATTTGAGTTATGTTATTAGAGTCTTATTTGGGTTGAATTTGGTAATCTTTTGACCCAGAAAAGGTATCAGAAAATTAAAAATAAAAATAAAAAATAAAAATTTGGTTGATGTATCGTTTAATCAGTCCTAGGTTATACATCCTTACATGATGCTAGGACTAAGTTAATGTCGCTTTTATTTCCTGCTTGCAGGTTTTGAGTGAGGGGAAATTCTCAGAGGAAATAAGACTTCGGACTCCCTTGGGACGCGCTGGAGAGCCAAAGGAGGTGTCTTCCCTAGTGGCATTTTTGTGTATGCCTGCAGCCTCTTACATAACAGGTCAAACCATTTGTGTTGATGGTGGACATACAATTCATGGGTTCACCCTTCCTAGAATCTGATTATCTAAGTTAATGAAGTACTGTTTCATTCAATAATGTTGTAATGCCTAGCATCATGAAGTACATCCTCAATATAGGTGCACTCATAGGTGTTTTTTTCTTTTTTAAATATATATACATATTTTTTTGTTTCATCAAGGTTAAAGAAAACAATTATTGTTATGATTAGTAAAAGAAAAACAATTATTGTTATCATCAGTAATAGTAACCTCAACAATCATGATCAAATTTGAATGTTCAAAAGAGGATATTGACTAGCCTCTCATATAGGTATAAGAGACGTGCGGGAGTGCCCTCCCAACAAAATTACAAGAAGTCTTGTTTATCTAAATGCACGTATGTGCCTTTGCTCATTTTGTATTTGAAGTCTCCAACTGCTGTCTTTTTTACTCGATCAGTCAGTCATTTTCGGGCGCCAAATCAAGACGTTAAAATTGGCATATTCATCTCATAAAAACATTATTGGGACACAAATAAATGTACTAAATATAATGGTCAAAATATATATGTGATTTGTCCATCTATTAAAGATGTAAGATTGTTTACATGCCTATTACAATCACATTAACAGTTCTAAAATTAGTTGAAGCAGAGGCAGAAGTATGCATTGGCTTACCTGGGCTGAGATATATATATATATATATATATATATTTTAAGTGTTACGAACTTAATTTACTAGTTAATTATAAGATACCCTTAATTTTACAAAGTATTACGAAAATACTCTCTGTTTGATTCTTGAAAACAATGAGAAATCTTTGTGAAATCTTGAAACAAACAAATAGAACTCTAAAACCTAATTTGAGAGAATTTTTCTAATGTGATTTATTGATAAATCTTGATGATATATTGGTAAGTAACAACTGAAGGCAGAGACTCTGCTTTTTATATACATACATTGCTTGTTTATCTATCTTAGTTACATAGATGTTCACATCTGATTGGTTGTTGACAATCTCACCTGGATTCCTCTAACTGCATTTTCCCGCCAATTCTGAGTAGAATCAGATGCTATAATTCCACCAAAACTTCTGTGTGGACTCATCTCATGTGCACTATCATAAGTTGGCAGAGATGTTGTGCACACAGTTACTTAACATCCTCCCTCAAACTTAATGGGGAGCTTGTCACATTAAGTTTGCGTCGCAGAGCTTGAAACCTGGAAGTGGACAATGGTTTTGTGAACACATCAACTACTTGATCAAGTGTAGGAACATAGTTGATCATAAGTTGCTTTTAAAGGACCTTATCTCTAACAAAGTAGAGATCCAATTCTATATGTTTGGTTCTAGCATGGAGAACTGGATTATTTGACATAGCTATGGTACTTTGATTATCAACCCAAACTGTAGGAATTTTGAGTTGAGAAATTTGCAGCTCTTGAAGTAAAGACTGAATCCAAGTTATTTCTGCCACAGCCGAGGCTAAACTTCTGTATTCAGCTTCAGTTGAAGACCTTGAAATTGTATGTTGCTTCTTTGCACTCCAAGCAAAAAGATTAGGACCAAGATATATACAAAAGCCTGAAGTAGACTTTCGATCATCTGGATTTGATGCCCAGTCTGCATCTGAAAATCCAACAATATCAAAAGCTGACCTTATGTTACTAGATCTGTCAAAAGAGATACCTAGAGTGGAGGTTCCCTTTAGATACCTTAAGATCCGTTTCACAGCTTTTCAGTGCTCATCTAATGGTGCTTGCATAAATTGGCATACCTTATTTACTGCATAGGTGATATCAGGCCTTGTGATTATGACATACTGCAATGCACCTACAATAGATCTGTATTCACTAGCATTTTCTATTGGATCACCCTTGTATGCAGACAGCTGACTGCCCATATTGGCCATCATAGGAGATGAAAATGGTTTAGCACCTTCCATCTTAGTTTTCTTTAATAAATCTTGTACATATCTATGCTAAGACAAGTGAATACCAGTGCTTGTCTGCTAAACTTCGATTCCCAGAAAGTAATGTAGTGAACCTAAATCTTTTAGAGCAAAAGATTGGTTCAGTTGCTTAACCAACATGTTAACTTCTTCTTCTTTTGATCCTGTGATGATAATATCATCAACATAAACCAATATATAAAGATAGACCTCACTTGTATGCTTAAAGAAGAGAGACTGATCTGCCTTGCTTGAAATAAAACCAAGTTGTGAAAGAGTATCTCGAAACCTATCAAACCAGGCCCTTGGTGCTTGTTTTAACCCATAAAGAGCCTTATGGAGCTTGTAGACTAAGCCATTCCCCTCCTAAAATCCAAGAGGTTGCTGCATGAATACTGCTTCATCAAGAATGCCATTGAGAAAGGCATTGTTGATGTCAAGTTGTCGTAAACTCCATCCTCTGGATACTGCGATAGACAAAATAATACGCACAGTTGTAGGTTTGACCACAGGACTAAAAGTTTCTATGAAATCAAAACCAGCTAGTTGATGGAAACCCCTTGCCACAAGACGTGCTTTATACCGAAGCAAAGTACCATATGGATTCCTTTTTATTTTGAATACCCACTTGCAACCAACAATCTTTCTTCCTGTAGGTGGAGGTACTAAAGACCATGTTTGGTTGTCTTTCAAAGCTTTGAGCTCAATTTGCATAGCTTCAACCCACTGCGGAAGGCACAATGCCTGCTGAAGTGTCTCAGGTTCTTGTTCAGTTAAATGTGTAAGCCATGCCTTTGGCTTAAACACTCCTGCCTTTGCTCTTGTCACCATAGGATGATGATTCTGAATAGGTTGATTAACACTCACATGTTCAACAGCAGGTAAGGAGTGATCTAAATGTTGTAGAGATTGAGCATCTGTAGTTGTAATAGGAGGTATATGAGACTGATTTATAGCAGTGTTAGAAGTATCTGTGTTTCCTGAACCTGACACAACTGGTTTTGAAATAATAGGAGGAAACAATAAAGGATTGCTGACATGTTGCACACCCATAGTATCATTTCTTCCTTCACAAGTTGAGTGAAATCTTGCATATGGAAACACATCTTCTTTAAACACAGCATTTCGAGCAATATAGAGTCGTCCTTTTGAACTTAGACATTTATAGCCCTTATATTGATTGCAATACCCCAAGAAAGTACATGGTTCGCTCCTAAACTCCAATTTGTGCTGATTATAGGGCCTAAGATTTGGATAGACTAAGCAACCAAAGACTTTAAGAAATGAGTAGTCCGGTTCCTTTCCAAACAAACATTCAAAAGGACTTTTATCTTGTAGCACAGGAGATGGCATTCTATTTATTAAGAAGGTTGCAGTAGTGAAAGCTTCTGACCAAAACTTAGGAGGCATGGAGGCTTGAGAGAGTAAGCTAAGCCCGGTTTCAACTATATGCCTGTGTTTTCACTCAATGAGACCATTTTGCTCGTGAGTGTAAGGGCATGAGTGCCTGAAAATAATACCACAATCTTCCAAAAAAGATGTTAAAACAAGAAACTCCTTTCCATTGTCAGTTTGGAGGATTTTAATTTTGTGTCCAAACTGAAACTCTACTTGCTTTTTGAAAACCTTAAACACTTGTGCCACTTCACTTTTAGCTTTGAGAAGGAAAAACCATGTGAATCTAGTGTAAGCATCTAGAAAGCTAACATAGAATCTTGATCCAGTTGAGGATGAAATGGGTGCAGGTCCCCAAACATCTGCTACAACTAGTTTAAGTGGATGATTGTAAACTGTGACAGAGTTTTGAAATGGTTGTGTATGTGCTTTGCTAACTTGACAATCATGACAAAGAAATGAACTCAAATTTGAGAAAGAAACTTGACATTTATTCATAATGGTTTTGACAATGGATTGAGAGGGATGTCCCAATCTTAGGTGCCAAAGAAGGACACTAGGATCATTGTTTATACAAGAATTATCAATCCCAACTGCATTATTTACATTTGCAACAGATTTATTGGCTATTGTAATAGGAACTTTGTACATACTAGAGTTGGCACATGACAAATGACTGTTTTGAGACTTCAAATTTGTGTGAGTGGACTGTGAGGATGTGTGACTCCTTGAAACTTTCTTCCTTTCAGATAAATGTTGTAGTGGCAAATCAAACACATACAGACCATTTTTAAGGACACCTTGAAGAAGAACTTTCTTCGCAGCAAGATCCTTCACAAGACAAAAATAAGGATGAAATTCAATATAGACACTGTTATCCTTGACAAACTTGGATACACTAAGAAGACTCTTAGTAATATGTGGTATATGAAGTATGTTTTTAAGCAAGAAAACATGTCTATTATGAGTAAAAGCATTAGAGCCAATGGAAGAGATAGCCAAACCTGCACCATTTCCCACATAGATCTTTTCCTTTCCTTGATAATCTGACTTGTTCAAGAGGTTTGAGATATCTGGGGTACAATGGTCAGTGGCACCACTGTCTGGATACCATTGAGAATGAGCAAAAGGATTGGCATTTTCTTGCCCAGCTAGCATTGCACTCATGCCTCCAGAGTAACCTGAATTTGCAGTGTTGCTGTTGGTTGTACTACCTCTACCATTATTTCCACCAAACTGAGGCTGAAATGACTGATCAAATCGATAATAGCATCGAAAGGCTCCATGTCCAGGCCTATGACAGATTTGGCAAGGTGGTCTATTGTTGTTATTGCTCCTACCTCTGCCACGACCTCTTCTACCACTAAAGTTATGACCTGCTTGTCTTCCACCAAAGTTATTCATGTTAGCATTAACATTGACATTCTCTTTCATATACCCTCCAGAATTATTACCTCCATTCTTTCTATTCATAGCTAAATTGATGCTCAGACTTTCAGCTTGAATATGTTTATCTATCCTTGCCTCATGAGTAAGCAACAAAGCTGTTATTTCTACCAAGGTATGATTCACTGGTATCGAAGTGACTGAAATAACAAAGGGATCATACTCTGACCCTAAACCACTCAAGATGGACATGATTTTGTCTTCTTCACTCATAATATACCCAGTAAATGACAAAGCATCAATCACACTCTTCTTTTTAGTAAGATAATCAGTCATTGATAAGCCATCTTTTTTAAAGGTTTGAAGCTGCAGTTTTAACTGCATAATGTTGGCCTTTGATTGAGCTTTAAACAGTTGCTCAATATTCAACCATGCTTGACAAGCTGTCTCGCATCCAACAAGTTACGGCAATATTTCTTGGCTAATGGATGATAACATCCAGCACAACAAGATCTGATCTTGTTGCTCCCAGTCTAAAAACCTTTCATTGATGGATCCATCTGGATTTAATCTAGTTGAAGTATGAAAATCAGGATCAACATAGCTACTAAGACGATTACCTTTGATTGCTGCTAGGATCTGTTGCCTCTATAGCAGAAAATTGTTGTGATTGAGCTTCACAGTTAGTTCCAGCTTCATTGGTGACAAAAATCTTGAGCCGATCAAAGAAGAACCATTAATTCCAGCGCTTGAAGCAGAAGACATGGTATTGTTGTGCTCTGATACCATGTTTGATTCTTGAAAACAATGAGAAATCTTTGTGAAATCTTGAAACAAACAAATAGAACTCTAAAACCTAATTTGAGAGAATTTTTCTAATGTGATTTATTGATAAATCTTGATGATATATTGGTAAGTAACAACTGAAGGCAGAGACTCTGCTTTTTATATACATACATTGCTTGTTTATCTATCTTAGTTACATAGATGTTCACATCTGATTGGTTGTTGACAATCTCACCTGGATTCCTCTAACTGCATTTTCCCGCCAATTCTGAGTAGAATCAGATGCTATAATTCCACCAAAACTATTGTGTGGACTCATCTCATGTGCACTGTCATAAGTTGGCAGAGATATTGTGCACACAGTTACTTAACACTCTCAATTATTTGAAGTATTATGAAATTAAAATACCCTCAATCTGATTACTTTCTCTGATATCTCTTTCAAGGTAATTTTTCTTATTTGATGTTATTTGTTATTGTATAAGTTAGGGTTTTAGATTATTATTTCTAATTTTGAATAATTATTTTGTTACTCTTAATTTATGGATTTTATATTTAATTAAATTTATTACAAATAAGGAAATTTTATTGTCTATAAATGTAGAGATTGAAATTTGAGATTTAAATTATTGTTTAGCTTTAACAAAGTGTTGTTTGTTTTGTTGATATATTGTATTTGTTTAAATCAATTAAATGTGTTGTTAATTTAATTTATTAGCACATTATATGATGTTTGTTCTTTTTCGTTGACATGTTATACATATTTCGTTAAGAAAATAAAATTAGTGTTTATTTCAAGTATGTTAATTTTACTTTCAAATTATTTAACTAAGTGATTTGATAAATTAGGTTACGATATCAAACAATCATTCATCTAAGCCACGAAAAACTCTTCTTGATGTGTTTGATGATTTAAAACCTAGTAGGATAAGTTTACATGATTTTTTATAATTGCATTGCACTGCATTTTTTTTTCTTGCTTTCTTAAATTTTTATATTATCTTGTTTTGTATTGTAGTTAATTTGTGCGTTTGAGGAGTAATGTTTACTGTCTCTGCTATCTAGGTGCATATCTTGTCTTCAATCAATGAATTTTTTTCGTCAAGGTTTACCTAGAAAATTTTTACCATCTTTCTTTTAATCCACCCTAATAAAAATTTCTGGTTAGATCCCTAAGTTGAAATAACCAATTATGGGAAATTGGAGGTTTTAAAGAGTTTAGTTCACTTTGTGATGTGTCATCTCGACCATAACAAGAAAATTTATTTAGACCCACTTTACTCTAAAATGGTTTTTAGTTGCATATTCAGCTTTCTTAGTTTGAATTATTTATTCATGTAATTATGGTTAGTGGTGACTGGTGATATCTCTTATATATCGACTTTAAAATAATCCTTAGGAAAATCCTAATCATTTAGAGAGGTTAGGTTCATTTCATCAGATCAATCAATTACTTATCACTACTCGAATTATATATATTATCAAGTTGAAAGAAAGTTCTTTACCATTAAATCATATTGAATGGTCTATACATTATTTTTTATTACTCTCAAGTCTCAACATTTTTTATAAATACCAATTGTTTTGTTTTTTTTTTTTTTAAGCAGTGTAAAGTAGGGGATACGTATAAAACAGAGGAGGGATTACTCATGGCAAACCATTTGTGTCAGAGAATTTACAATTAATGGGTTCTTCCTCCTTATGACTAGACCTTCAGAATTCAAAAACTGCCATTGATGAATAATCTCTCTTATTATTCTTTTTTAATTCTATCCAATAATCTTTGATTTGATAATTAACTTAAAGATGAGTGGTTGCAATATTAAGTTTAATCAACCAAAACTAGTGATACAAGCAATAATACGGTAAACTGAACTAGAGTGTTACATCATTTAGACAATGTTTCAAACATAATAACCGTCATTGTGTCATAACCTCAAATTTTAACTACTCTAATTAAGTTATTTTCTATAAGCTTAAGTTTTTAAATTTGATAATAACTAACATAGTATCAGAGTTTCGAGATTTCTTATTCAAATTACTCTCCCCCCTTTATCTGCCATTTTGTTCAAACTCTTTATCTTCTTTTTATCTGTTATCTTATTACACATGTCATACAGTAAAGCGTATTGAGTATGTATCTGTCATCTGTTTTCGTTGTATATGAGGGGACATATCAATGTGTCATAACCTCAAGTCTTAAATATTATAATTTGACATATTACACGTGAGAGGACGTGTCAATATATCATAACCTCAAGTCTTAAATGATTATCATTTTCTATTAGTTTAAGTTTATAGGTCTTATAATAACTAATAGTAACATTATTAATGTTCTTTCAACTGTTGCTTGGGACCTTATGGCTGCAAATGGAAAAAAATCATGAAATATTAATATCATTGCTGGCATTTAGCGGTCATATGCATCCAATGATCACAATTCACGACAGTGTACATATCTTATCCGAATATGTACACATTACGATGATTTTTATTTAATTATTTAATATTCTTGTCCATCTAAAATTTCGATCACGTATGACATGCACTTTAATCAATTTGCATTCCTTCTAAAATCTTACATGAATTACTCCAACTTGCTGTGGTGGGAAAGGACATTAGTGATATGACTCGGAAAGATGCTCCCATATGGGATGGGACAATTCATACATAGATGAAAGGACAGCTTATGTAAGGGTGGGAAGAGGCCCAAACATAGGTGGGAAAGTGGGAAAGGTGCAGCCACAATCGTGGCGGTGGTGCCTCGAACCAGGGACCACTCTTGGTCCCTGGCAGTACAACTGCAATTGCAACAAAGGTTAGACGCCTGGCATCTGTTGTTGGCAGTGGAGAAAGTCCCCAAACAATCATATCATGTAATCATGACGTTGGAGTGACATGTCATTCAATAAAGTACAATCAGCATATATGTTTGAAAACATACTAATAATGTGATAGTTGAGATCATTTAAGAAATTTGGCTTTAAATACATCTTTATATGTATGTTTATCAAAGATTTTGTGTCACTAATGACAAGCACATCAATCAATTTATAAGTAACTTCAACATACTAGAGAGGAAGAAAAAAATGGCTCAGGCAGATAGCAATGACAGGCTCAATAGATGGAGTCTTGAGGGTATGACTGTTCTTGTCACCGGTGGAACCAAAGGACTCGGGTTGCTGTTTTTTTTTTTTTTTTTTTTTTTCCCTTCCTTCTTTCTTTCTTAAATTGTTTATTTTTATTTTGCTATTTTTGTTGAATAATATTAACTATGATAGATAGGGTTGCAATCACAGGCACACTATTGTGGAGGAACTGGCAGAATTAGGCACCATTGTTCATACATGCTCTAGGAACGAAGGAGAGCTTAATAAATGCATCCATGAGTGGAAAATCAAAAACTCTTCAAAGTCTCTGGCTCGGTCTATAATGCATCATCTCGAGAAGAACGAAGAAGCTAATGAATAGAGTCTCATCTCTTTTCAATGACAAACTTAACATCCTTGTAAGTACATATATATCACCTTCGTCCTTCCAATTTCATCATATCCATACTTGGCATACAATATTCTTATGAGGTGCGTGGTTGTGCTTTACATTTGTTCTGTAGCTAGACGTGTTGTTGTGTCCTATATATTTCAAATAAAGTTATTATTGGTATAGAATTCCACGCTTTGTTTTTTCTTATTTTGGATATCCGTTTTTCATTACATATTGAATTTGTATACAACGTTTTAGATTAATTTATAATGTTATAGATGAATTTGTTATGTCATCTATGGGGTTTCACACCTGAAATTTCTTAAATTCTTATTATGATTGATGTGACGCCAGATCAACAGTGTTAGGATAACTGTGAAGAAGGACACAGTAGAGTACAAAGAGGAAGATCTCTCATCTATAATGGCTACCAATTTTGATTCAGCTTACCACCTGTCCCAACTGGCTTATCCTCTTCTCAAAGCCTCAGGAGCTGCAAGTATTGTTTTCATGTCTTCAGTTGCTGGGGTTGTTTCGGTGAGTGTCGTTGGATCCATTTATGGAGCATTTAACTAAAGGTAATGTTCTGCATTCTAAGCATATCTATCTGCATTTAGTCATTATAAAATTGTTTGATTGTGAATGTTATAATATTAAATATTGGTTTCCTTGCAGGAGCCGTGAACCAGCTAGCCAAGAATTTGGCATGTGAGTGGGCAAGAGACAACATAAGGACTAATTCCGTGGCACCTTACTTCATTAGAACATCCTTGACTGAACCTGTAACGATCCTGATCTATTCTTTGCTTGAGCTTAGTTTATTTCCTTTTTATTCACTACAATTATTTTCATGTGTAATTCCAATTAGAACTAGAGATAAATTCAATTGCGTTAATTGTTTTAATTTCTTTCTTGTAGTTTTTGAATGTCGAGAAATTCAATGAGAAAGTAATATTTTGAAATCCAATGGGACGCATTGGAGAGCCAAAGGAGGTGGATTCTCTAGGAGCATTTTTGTGCATGCCTGCTGCCTCTTACAAAGCTGGACAACCATTTGTGTTGATGGAAGATTCACAGTTAATGGATTATTTACAATTAATTGATTCTTCTATTCTGAAACTTGACTCTCAGAATCTGAAATTTACCATGGGTAAATTATTCATCTTTTATTGTTCTTTTAATTATATAACGTTGTGTGAGAGCCTAGCATTATGAACTTTCATATTTCGTAAAATATATAATAAATTACTGGTCTTTGATTGATCTTATTCAAATCAAAATGTGCTTATCAGAGTTATACGGATCGCACAGTATGCTCTGACATCTCCCATTTTTCAGTTTTTTTTTTTTTTGAGTTTTTCCTAAGATTTTGAGTTTTTGTTAAGGTTTTTTTTTTTTTTTTTTTTTTTTTTTTAATGTTTTGGTGGATTTTAGAGTTTGGTGTTTGTGTGTGGTTGCTAATGGTGTAAAAATATTTAGAAATGGTGTAGAATGGTGATGTTTGAAAGTCGCATGAAAACTAGGTCAAAAAGCCACTTGTCCCAATTTTCATCCTTGAAACCGGGACAAAATGGCATCTTGTTTCAATTTTCCACCTTAAAATTGTGACAATATGCCATTTTATCATGGTTTTGAGTTTTTAGAAATGGTATGGAAATAGTGTAGAAAGGGTGGTAAAAACAATGAATTTTGTAGTATTGAAAATCTGTAGACACCATTACAAAATGGCATCTTATCCTAGTTGTAAGGATGAAAACTGTAACAAGATGCCATTTTGTCTCCATTTTAAGGTCAAAAATCAAGACAAGATGTCATTTTATCACGGTTTCTAGGCTATTAAAAAAGGTATGGAAATGGTGTAGAAAGGGTGGAAAAACAATGAATGTTGTAGTGTTGGACATCTACAAAAACCATTGAAGGATACTAACATTTGATGTTTTTTGGTATAGACAGAGGCCTCGAGAAACCCTTTTATTGGCATCCCATCCAAATGATCCACCCCAAATCGCATGAATATACATTATCGCCTCTACATCATTCCTGAAATTCAGCTAGTGTTGTTAAGACATTGGTTGACACATAGATGGGAGACTGGCTCGTTTATATACATACATATATATATATGATAAAAACAACGTTTTTATGGCATTAACTACTATTTAATAAACTAAAAATAATAACTTAATAAATCTTAAATCATTTTTTTGTAAATATTGATAAATTTTTTTCAATGATTGGAATATGATCAATAATGATATAAATATTATTTTTATTTTGTTTTACAAGAAATAAAAAAAAAATTGAATTTAACAATGGTGCAGAAAATGACACATCAGCTCCATTGAAAATAAACATGTTTAAAAAAAAAAAAAAAAAAAAAAAAAAGATCACAAGTGATAGGTTGAATAAAAGAAATTTTAACCTATAAAATTAGATAAATGGACAATATGTTATTTTTGACAATTTTTATTTTTATTTTGTATATATTTTAGTTATTTGACCATTCAATAAAAATTGAATAATTTAATTATGTGTTAATTGAAAAAATAAATAAATAAATAAACTACCCCTAAGGAGCAAAAATCAAAATTTTGATTAGCCTCACATAAGTAAGTATCAGCAATGACAGATGCAGAAATTTAGATGAGAATAAACAGTTCTAATAATAACGTTATATAAGTTAATACTATAGTAAAATATTAAATTTTTGTTGTGTTTAGCTTCTAGCCGTCTTCAACATAATAGAGATGTAACAAGAAAATGAAAACTAATAATTAACTTATTTAAAAATTTATATACTCTTACACTTCAAAAATTTATAATTATAAAAGCATAGTAAAAAATCAAAATAAAGTACCTATCAATTGGTAATTGCAAAGGAGGGAAAGTGAATTTAATATTTTTATTTGTGATTATAATGTTTGTTAAACACCATTGACAATTAAATTATATAAATTCCTCCTATAAATAAAAAATTTAAGTTCTTGTTAGAAATAAAATTTTTTTAAAAATATATATATAACATAAATATCTCTTCCATCAAAATTTTTTTTATAGACTATTGATTCCAAACATAGTTAAATCATACAAACGAATTAGAATATGAGAGATAAATACATTTAAATCATGATTTTCCATTAAGAGATTGGAAATCATAAAAAAATTTAAAATTATAGGATTTTTTTCAAAAATAAAATTTTAGAATTCGTTAATTAGATTTTTAAATCAAATTATAGAAATTATACTTAAAATGTCCGAACGAATGCCTTTTCTTTTTGGGAATAAATCATAAACATATTTGCTTATATTAAAGTGATTTGTTTGGTATTATATATGTATTTGTATATATAATAGTAGAATAATTCTAATAAATAAAAGATAAATATGTATATGAGTAAAGATAAAGAAAATAATAGCAATAAAATATAAATAAAGAAAAAAATTAAAAAATGTGAGATTTTCAGTTGGTCCCGTCTGATCTCGAGACCTATCCTAACCATTAAAAAAAATGTGAGAGTTGATAAAATGACAAATTTAGAATTTTTTTTTACCGATAATGTTAAAGATATATGTAAAAAGCTTATTAATAAGATTTAAAAAAAATAAATAAATAAAATTGTAGGAGTGTCACGTGTCCTCCTGCTGATGAACTAGGTCCGCCATTGTAAGAGACGTGCGGTGCTCCTTATAACATAAATTCGAAAACTTTGCTGTTGTGAATTTTGATAGCCTCATATAGGTAGGTATAAGAGTTTTTTTTTTTTGAAAGTGATGGGCATTAAAGATTATGGTGCTCCCTATAACATAAATTCGAAAACTCTGTTTTGCTAAATTTGTATTGAAATCTCCAACTGCTGTCTACTTTCCCTATTGCCGGCCATCTTCTTGCAGCAAATGGACAAAGTCTTGAACATATATATCTATATATATCACATAAACAGTGAAACATGTTATCAATGTGGTTTCGTTATCAAATGTAAACCATTATTTGATAACATGTATATCACGTACTCATGTTAAAAGTGGTATGGAAAAAGTGCATGAGCACATAGATGGATATACACGTTAGTATCCTTCAATGATATTTTCATCTAGATGGATGTGAACATTTGCCTTTTCTTCCCATCTATATGTACACATGCACTTTTTCTGAAAAAACACTGCTCATGTCATAAACGAAATTATTTAAGGAAAATTATTTTGAATTATTTACACACTTCCACAATAAAAAATTCTTTCACTAATGACATGCACATAACTCAATTTATATACCTTCTAATATTACTTAACTAATTAGATTTCTTACTAATAATATACTCGTATGATGCAGGAGCAGTCACCCTATAGCCACCAGAGCAACCAAACAACCACCCTATTAGCCAACCACCCAGAGCAGTCAACTAATACAATCAATTTTTATTTTTTGGTTTTTTTTTTTTTAATATTTTTGTAACTTTATGAATAGATTTGTAATTCATAGTTGAAAGACAGTAAAATTATTAATCAAAATCTAGTTTGTAAACTTCAGTTTGATGTTGTTTATCTTTCTAAAGGTTCCTAAAACCATATCTAGTCATTGTCAAATAATTTTTTGAATAAGTCTGTCTTACCTGGAAACTACCTGCATCATCGTATCCCACTTATACTAAGGATTTGATACTTTTGTACAATTATTAAAAAAAAAAAAAAAAAAATTGTTGTATCATCGTTGTTACTCAAATTATATTATGATTGAACAACATGACCCAAATAAACGACCGGAAAAATGTAGCAAACCCAACATTAGAGTACAACGAGGAAGAATTCCCATTTCACTTGACAATCTTCAAGTGTGCATCTGCTATTTTTGTGGTAGATTTTCAACTGCGGCACTATTCTTATCCATCTCCTAGCTGGATGGATTGGCATCGTCAATTATGCACCTATGAGTCTAGCTATGACCCACCAGTGACTTACAGAGAGATTGAGCATTAATGTTTTCAACAAAGACATACTCACGTGGAGACCTAAAAAATTAATCGGAAAATTAATGAGAATAATATTTTGTTAAAAATTTAAAATGAGTAATTAATAATTTTTTTATATATCTATCGTGAGTAATTACTTGAGAATATGATTTTATATCAAATAAATTAAATTTTGATTAAAAAATTGTATATATAATATTCTTTAAAGATGTCATTTACACCAATTTAATGGAAAATATATTGGAGTGCAAAAAAATTTGGTGTTAACACCATTTAATGGTGTGGAATTTGTGTTATACATTGTAGATGGTCTAAATAATGAGATAGTTGAGATCATTTAAGAAATTTTGCCTTAAATACATCTTTATATGTATGTTTATCAAAGATTTTGTATCACTAATGACATGCACTTCAATTAATTTATATGCCTTCTAAACTAATTGAAGTAACTTCAATATACTAGAGAGCAAGAGAGAAATGGTTCAGGCAGACAGCAATGGCAGGCTCAATAGATGGAGTCTTAAGGGTATGATTGCTAGCTCTAGTCACCGGTGGAACCAAAAGACTCGGGTTTCTGTTTTTTTTCCTCCCTTCTTTCTTAAATTGTTTATTTCTATTTTGCTGTTTTTGTTGAATACTATTAACTATGATAGATAGGGCTACAGTCACAGGCATGCTATTGTGGAGGAACTGGCAGAGTTAGGCGCCATTGTGCATACATGCTCTAGGAATGAAGGAGAGCTTAATAAATGCATCCATGAGTGGAGAATCAGAGGCTTCAAAGTCTCTAGCTCAATCTGTGATGCATCATCTCGAGCAGAATGAGAGAAGCTAAAAAATAGAGTCTCATCTCTTTTCAGTGACAAACTTAACATCCTTGTAAGTACACACACACATATATTATATCACCTTCTCTTTCCAATTTCATCATATTCATACTTGGTATACAATGTTATTATAAGGTGTGTAGTTGTGCTTTACATTTGTTATGTAGCTAGATATGTTGTTGTGCCCTATATACTTCAAATAGAGTAATTATTGGCACCGAATTCCACATTTTTTTTTCTTATTTTGGATATCCATTTTTCATTACATATTAATCTATTTACAACGTTTTAGATTAATTTATGATGTTATATATTAACGTATCATAACCGCAAGTGTTAAATACTATAATTAAGTTATTTCTTTTCAACTTAAGTTTTTAGGTTTGATGGTAACTAACATGTTATCAAAGCTTGAAGGTCTCTAATTTAAACCCCATCTCCCCCCTTTATTTGAAAATCTTCTCGTTGCATATGTTATATGGTAAAGGCCGTTTAGTATGTGTCCATCATCTATTATCTGTTCACGTTACACGTGAAGGGACGTGTTAATATATTATAATCTCAAGTCTTAATTACTATAATTGGACAATTTCCATCAGTTTAAGTTTTTGGGTTTGAAAGTAACTAACATTATAGATAAATTTATTATGTCACCTATAGGTTTCACACCTGAAATTTCTTAAATTCTTATTATGATTGATGTGACCCCAGATCAACAATGTTGAGACAACTGTGAAGAAGGCTACAGTAGAGTACAAAGAGGAACATTTCTCATCTATAATGGCCACCAATTTTGATTCAGCTTACCACCTGTGGCTTATCCTCTTCTCAAAGCCTCAGAAGCTGCAAGTATAGTTTTCATGTCTTCAGTTGCTAGGGTTGTTTCGGTGTGTGGCATGGATCCATTTATGGAGCAACTAAAGGTAATGTCCTGTATTCTAAGTATATCTAACTATATACATTTAGTCATTATAATATTGTCTGATTTTGAATGTTATGATATTAAATATTGGTTTCCTTGCAGGAGCCGTGAACCAGCTTGCCAAGAATTTTGCAAGTGAGTGGGCAAGAGACAACATAAGGACTAATTCTGTGGCATCTTACTTCATCAGAACACTCTTGACTGAACCTGTAACGATCTTGATCTATTCTTTACTCGAGCTTAGTTTATAATTTCCTTTTTATTCACTACAAATATTTTCAAGTGTACTTCCAATTAGAACTAGAGATAAATTCAATTGCGTTGATTCTCTTAATTTCTTTCCTGTAGCTTTTGAATGTCGAGAAATTCAATGAGGAAGTAATATCTCGAAATCCAATGGGATGCACTGGAGAGCCAAAAGAGGTGGCTTCCCTAATAGTATTTCTGTGCATGCTTGCTGCCTCTTACATAACCTGACAAACCAGACAAACCATTTGTGTTGATGGAGGATTCACAATTAATGGATTCTTCTATTCTAAAACTTGACCCTTAGAATCCAAAACTTGTCTTGGATGAATTATTCATCTCTTATTGTTCTTTTCAATTCAATAACATTGCGTGAGAGCATAGCATCATGAACTTTCATATTTCATAAAATATATAATAAATTACTAGTCTTTGACTGATCTTATTCAAATTAGAATGTGCTTATCAGAGTTATGTAGATCGCACAGTATGCTCTGACATTTTCCATTTTTTAGATTTTTTTTGTTGAGTTTTTTTCTTAAGATTTGGAGTTTTGTTAAGTTTTTTTTTTTTTTTTTTAATTTTATGGATTTTGGTGGATTTTAGAGTTTGGTGCTTATGTGTGGTTGCTAATGGTGTGAAAATATTAGAATGGTGATGTTTGAAAATCGCATGAAAACCAGGACAAAAAGCCACCTTGTCCCATTTCCGTCCTTAAAATTGGGACAAAATGGCATCTTGTTTCAGTTTTCGATCTTAAAATTGGGACAAGATGTCATTTTGTCACAATTTTTGAATGGTTAGAAATGGGATGGAATTAGGGTAGAAAGGGTGGAAAAAACAATGAATTTTGTAGTGTTGAAAATCTATAGAAACCATGACAAAATGACATCTTGTCCCGGTTTTAAGGTCGAAAGTTGGAACAAGATGTCATTTTGTCCTGATTTTAAGGTCGAAAGCTGAAACAAGATGTCATTTTGTCACAATTTTTGGTTAGTAAAAAAGGTATGGAAATGGCATAGAAAGGGTGGGAAAACAACAAATTTTGTAGTGTTGGAAACTTGCAGACACCATTGAAATATTCTAACGTTTGATGTTTTTTCATATGGATGGATGCCCCGAGCAACTCTTTTATAGGCACCCTGTCTAGACAATCCACCCCAAATCGCTTGAATACAAATTATCGCCTCCATAGTATTCCTGAAATTCAACTTGTGTTGTTAAGACATCAATTGATAGATAGATGGGAGGCTAGCCTGTTTATATATATATATATATAGGGGCAGGATTGGGGGACACAAGTTTTGACACAAATTTTGACACGATTTTATTGACCATTGGATGAAGAGGATTTTAATGGTTTAGATTTACTCACACCACTACATACAATTTCATTTTACACTCTACATAAATATTTTCTTTTCCCTCTCTCTTCATTATTACATTAGCTCTCTCATCTCTCTTCATTATTACATCATCTCTCTCCTCTCTCTTTGTTATTACACTATCTCTCATCTCTCTCATTAATATTAAAATCCCAATATTTAAATTATTTTTTTCTCACCCAATCCAATTATATTTAAAAACTCATCAAGAAAATTTTAAAAAAAAAACAGCAATTGTTTTTTTTTTTTTTTACTTGATAAATTTATTATTTAAATGATGATTTATTTTTTAAAATAGTTTAAACTAAGCAATTTTTAGTAAGAAAATTTTTACTACCACTAAAAAAAAAAAAACTTATTTCAAAAACAATTTCTAACCAAAATAAGTAAAATAGATTTTATTTTTAAAAAACACAAAACACTTAACCAAAAAGTTTTTCTTACTAAAGATTGTTTGGTTTAAACTATTTTTAAAAATAAATTATCATTTAAATAATAAATTTATCAAGTTAAAAAAAAAACAATTGTAGCTTCTTCTTTTTTTTTAATTTTCTTGATGGGTTTTTAAATATAATTGGATTGAGTGATAAAAAAATAATTTAAATATTGAGATTTTAATATTAATGGGGGAGGGGAGAGATAGTATAATAATGAAGAGAGAGGTGAGAGAAAACATTTATGTAAAGTGTAAAATGAAGTTATATGTAGTGGTGTGAATAAATCTAAATCATTAAAATCCTCCTCATCCAATGGTCAACAAATCGTGTCAAAATTTGTGTCAAAACTTGTGTCCCCCGATCCTGCCCCATATATATATATATATATATATATAAAACAACGTTTTTATATTAAAAAAAAAGTTTTTATGCTAAAATAATAACTTAATAAATCCTAAGTCATTTTTATGTAAATATTGATATTTTTTTTTTAATGATTGAAATATGATCAATAAATAGTTCAAAAAAAAAAAAAAGAAGAAAGAAATATAATCAATAATGATATAAATATTATTTTTATTTTGTTTTACAAGAAATTAAAAAAATAAAAAATGAATTTAACAATGGTGCAGAAAGTGACAACATCAGCTCCGTTCAAAATAAACATATTAAAAAAAATTATCACAAGTAATAGGTTGAATAAAAGAAATTTTAACCTATAAAATAATTAGATAAATGGGCAATATGTTATTTTTTAAAAGATAATTTTGAAAAATTATATTTTAAATATAATTTAGCTATTTAAATAGAATTAAGTGAAAGTCAGAGATTTTTATCTTTATTTTGTTTATATTTTAGTTATTTGACCATTCAATAAAAATATAATAATTTAATTATGTTTTAATTGAAATAAATAAATAAACTACCCATAAGGAGCAAAAATCAAAATTTTGATTAGCCTCACATAGGTAGGTATAACTAATGGCGGATCTAAAAATTTATATGAGAATAAACACAGTTCTAAATATAACATTATATAAATTAATACTATAGTAGTAAAATGTCAAATTTTTGTTATGGTTAGCTTCTAGCTGTTTTCAACGTAATAAATAATAAATAATAATTATATACTCTTACACTTTAAAATGAAAATAAATAATAAATTTTTTTAAAGATTTATATACTCTTACACTTTAAAAATTTATAATTATAAAAGTATAGTTAAAAATCAAAATAAAGTATTTATCAATTGGTAATTTTAAAGTAGGGAAAGTGAATTTAATTTTTAATTTGTGATTATAATGTTTGTTAAACACCATTGGCAATTAAATTATATAAATTCCTCCTATAAATCAAAAATTAAGTTCATGTTAGAAATGAAATTTAAAAAATATATATATAACATAAATATCTCTTCCATCAAAATTTTTTTATTACATTACTGATTCTGAACGTAGTTAAATTATACAAACGAATTAGAAAATGAGAAATAAATACACTAAATCATGATTTTCTATTAAGAAATCGGATATCATAAAAAAAATTAAAATTATAGGATTGTTTTCAAAAATAAAATTCTAGAATTCGTTAATTAGATTTTTGAGTCAAATTATACTTAAAATGTCCAAAAGACCACTTTTTGTTTTTTTTTTGGAAATAAAATGTTAAACATATTTGCTTATATTAAAGAGATTCGTTTTGTGCTATATATGTATTTTTATATATAATATTACAATAACTCTAATAAACAAAAGATAAGAATTAAAAAAATGTAAGAGTTGATAAAATGATAAATTTAGATATATTTTTTTTATCAATATGTACAAGGCTTAATAAGTTTTTCTTTAAAAAGAAAAAAAAAAAAAAATTTAAAACCGTAGGAGTGGCACCTGTCCCCCTCTACTGATGAACTGAGTCCGCCAGTGGGTATAAGGGACGCATGGTGCTCCTTATAAAATCAATCGAAAACTTTGCTATCCAAATATATGTTTGGCTAAATTTGTATTGAAATCCCCCACTGCCGTCTACTTTCCCTGTTTCCCATCTTCTTGCAGCAAATGGACAAAGTCTTGAACATGTATATCACGTAATTGAAAACATGTTGTCAATGTGGCTTTGTTATTAAAAATGGAAACAATTACTTGGTAACATGCATGTATATCACGTAATCATGTTAACAATGGTATGGAAGAAGTGCCTGCGCACATAGATGGATATACACGTTAGTATCCTTCAATGGTATTTTCGTATAGATGGATGTGATGTGCCCATTTGCTGTTTTTCTTTTTCCATCTGTGCACACATGCACTTTTTCTGACAATATACTGCTCATGTCATAAACGAAATTATTTAACGAAAATTATTTTGGATTATTTACACACTTCTATAATTAAAAACTTCCCGTCACTAATGGCATGCACATTACTCAATTTATATACCTTCTAATATTACTTAACTAATTAGATTTCTCACTAATAACATCAAAAGATTTACTCGTATCCCACTTATATACTAAGATTTGGTACTTTTGAACAATTATTAAAAAAAAAAGGAAAAAGCTATATCATCATTCTTACTCAAATTATATTATTGAACAATATGACCCAAATAAACGATACCGGAAAAATGTAGCAAACCCAACCTTAGAGTACAATAAGGAAGATTTCTCTGAGACTAATTGTAGGTCAATGGACGGTGTAGATTCAAAAATTCTAATTTCAACTAACAATCGTCAAATGTGATGTGGTAGATTTTCAGCTGCAGTACTCTTCTTGTTTATCTCCTAGCTGGATTGATTGGCATCATTAATCAGGCACCTGTGAGTCTATGAACCACCATTGACTTTCAGAGAGACTGAGCATTAATATTTTCCATAAAGACGTGCTGACGTGGAGACCTAAAATATTTCTGAAAGCGTGATAATTACGAGATGATTGAGTACAAAATGTTTTTGAATACGTATTCATGAGTTGGGTGTGACAACCTCCTATATCCATATGTCTGAAAAAGTTGGACAACAATGTTCAATGTTCATCTCATCAAAGATTTTTCCACTAATGACATGCACGTCAATCATTATATATAGCCCAATTACAGAAGCAAAGATCACAATTGAGAGACAGATAGAGAAAGAATGGCTCAGGAATACAGTAATGGTTTTCTCAACAGATGGAGTCTTCAAGGCATGACTGCTCTAGTCACCGGTGGATCCAAGGGAATTGGGTTGGTCTTTGTTTCTTGATTTCTCTCTCTTCTTTTTTTTTTTTTTTTTTTTTTTGTTTTTGTTCATGTTCTTTGTTTTAGATAAATTTTTATATAAGAAAATCTCAAACGTATCCGTTAATATTCGGGCAATCCTTCTCTAGTCATAGCATTTTGATTTGAGCAAAATCTAAACATTGAATTTGTGTTATTAAATACATTTGATAACATCTTGCGTGTAAGATATCATGATCGTGGTTCAAGGGTCGAATAATATTTATTAAAATCACTATGTACTTACATGAGAAGTACTAAATTTCTCCTTCTGCTATATGTCTCAGGCATACTGTTGTGGAGGAATTGGCAGAGCTGGGCGCAACTGTGCATACATGTGACATAGATGAAGCAGATCTCCATAAATCCATGCATGAATGGGAAATGAAAGGATTTAAAGTTTCTGGTTCAATCTGTGATGTGTCGTCTCGAATAGAACGAGAGAAGTTGATGAACGAAGTCTCCACTTTGTTTAATGGGAAGCTTAACATCCTTGTACATGCATATAACCCTTCACTTTTCAATTCCACTAATCATATTCAATGTTATTCTAATTAATGTGTTTGCTTATTATACTATAAATTGATACCATTTAACTTTTGTGTTTTTTTTTTTTTTGAAATGAATTGATACCACTTAACAGATGAAATCTTTTATTGATTATATAAGAAGTCTCTAAATGAAACCCCAATTATATATTAACTCATAGTTAAGTTAATGCATTTCATTTTCATATTAATAATAGAGGTTTGAATCTCATTTTTATTCATAAAATTATAAATATGAAGAAACTTTCCTTTGTAGTGAAAGTTGTTTTTCACGCCATGTAGATTTAGATAAATCTCAGTATTAAACTTTCAAAAAAAAAATTCCACTTCCACTATAGTTTTGGTTTCTTTAATATAATTAATTAATAGCCAAAAAAATTGTTTATTATTACTCATATTATGCTAAGATTGATTTCTGTGACCCCAGGTAAACAATGCTGGGACAGATGTGCTAAAGCCTACAGTAGAGTACAGTGCAGAAGATTTTTCATTTATGATGGCTACCAATTTTGAGTCAGCTTACCACTTGTCCCAACTGGCTCATCCACTTCTCAAAGCTTCAGGGGCTGGAAGCATTGTACTCATGTCTTCAGTTGCTGGACTTGTTTCAGGGGGTATTGGATCCCTGTATGGAGTAACTAAAGGTAAACAACGTCCTGTAATATATATATATATATATATATATATATATATATGAGTTTAATTTATTAGAGTTTTCTGATTTATCTGTTGTGATATTAATTGGTTTATTTACAGGAGCCCTGAACCAGCTGGCAAGGGATTTGGCATGTGAGTGGGCAAGAGACAACATAAGGGCAAATTCTGTGGCACCTTACTTCGTCAGAACTTCCCTGACTGAACCTGTAAGTAACAACTGTTCCAAATATATTTATTCTTTATGCTCGTGGGTATATACACATACATAAATTTCATCAACCTTGCATCTCTTAATTACAAGCAACATCAGCAGGAAAAAAGAGTTAGGTACATTAGTATTGTAGTCAAAACTCCATGTGGATCAAATTAAACTCCACATGATTATAGTTGTACAAGAAGATTCTTTGAGTTTTTGTAACTGAATAATTTTACCATGGCACTTGCGCTTCGTTTGTTTGGTTGCCTTATTCACTATTATTTTTTGGGTGTGATTATTAAATTATAACTTAGAGATCATTTTAATTGCATTAATTCTTTTTTTTTTTTTCCCAAGCAGCTTCTAGAAAATAAAAAATTCAATGAGGAAGTAAAATCTCGGAATCCAATGAAACGTACAGGAGAGAAAAGGGAAGTGTCTTCCACAGTAGCATTTTTGTGCATGCCTGCAGCCTCTTACATTTCTGGACAGATCATTTGTGTGGATGGAGGATTCACAGTTAATGGATTCTCTCCTCCCGAGAACTAACTTGGACACATAAACTGCCTCTAGTGAATGAATCACCTTTCATTGTTGTTTTCAATTCAATAAACTTGTAATGTCTAGCACCATGAACTTTTCATATTTACTGATGTAATAATTCACTATTCCGTTTCGGTTTGTGATTGATTTTATTTGGGTCACAATTTGTCAATCTGATTACATTGATCTTTCAATGATAATGTAATTATTATGTAGCTAAATTGGTCATAATTTATCATTACTTCTATTATGGTTTTTGATTGATTTTATTTGGCCATAATGACACAAACCTTTCTTGAAATTCCAAAACTTAACACAAATTTCTTTTGTCGTTAGAGAGCTGTTGTTAAATCCCAACAGTCAATATCAAAGGTACTAAAAGACTAAAATATCCCTAATTCAAAAAAATTAATGTAAATAATTTAAAAAACAAATAAAACCATTTTAAAAAAAATCTCATCATCTTCTTCATCATTAGCTCCTTTCTTCATCATCTCCATTTCATCATCATCTACATCATCCATCAACTTCATTATCTTTTTCTTCCATCATCTCCCTTTTTCATCATCCATCAACCAACCAAATTTAAATAAAACTCACCCAAAAAGAATCACAAGGAATTTTTTTTTTTTTTTTTTTAAAGTCCTTGGGTGACATAGGTCTCTAACGATGGAGACCAAGTTTCAGGTCTCTATCGTGGAGATCTAGAACCAAGACTTAGTTCTGGAGACCCGGTGGAAACCTAGATGGAGGCCTAGTTGGTAGGAGACCTAGACCAATGGAGACTAACTAGGTCTCCACCAATTGTCTCCTAGATGATATCTAGTGGTCTCCGTGTGCGTGGAGACCACTAGTCTCCATATTTGGATGGAGATTGTCCAAATTTTTTATTTTTTATTTTTTAAAAATTATTAGGATTTGTTTTAATTTTTAAACAAATTTTATGAATAATATGTTTTTGGTTTTAACTAAATCTAAAGTCTAATAATAAGTTGATGAAGATGATGTAGTTGAAGATGGTGATGATGTAATGATGATGAATTGATTGTGTATTTTCAAAATTTTAATTGAATTTTTGTTTTTAAACAAATAATATATTTTAAAATATATAAATTATTTATTATTAAATTATTTATAACTTATGGAAAGACCATTTTACCCTTAATAGTATTGATTTAACGGTAGTTGATTAATGGTTGACTACCAGCAAGGGATATTTTTGTTGCGTTTTTCAAATCTCTAAGGAGGTTCATATTATTATGGTCGAAACTCACTTGTTTTTATAATTTCATCAAATCTTTTGGAGTTTGTGTAATTTGCCCTTCTTGAAAAGTGCATTGTTAAAAGGCTATCTGCGAATTTTCTTTACTAATTATATTAACTACCTCTTTTGGGTCAGCTTAATTATCATGGTCTGTCCCAACTGGCTCATCCCCTTTTCAAATCTTCTGGGCTGCAAGTACTTTTTCCATGTCTTCAGCCGCTGGGATTGTTTTAGTAAATGCAGGATCCATTATGGAACAACGAAAGGTAGTATCCATGATCATAAAGCATTTTCCTTCGTCACTTTCAAAGTGGATTTTGAAAGAAAATTAAACAGAATCATCTTTTGACTACAAGCTTGTGAGCTAAAAGCATGGATTTCATTGAACCTCATATACACAAAAGAGACGTATGGTTCTTCATATAACATAAATTAGAAAAAAAAAAAAAAAGAAAAAGAAAAATAAACTTTCTTTCGTCGAATTGAACAATGTGACCCTAGATAAACAATACTAGGCTAAATGTGATAAAGCCTACAGTTGCATACGAGCAAATTTTCTCTCCACGTGAATGGTATTTTCTACCACCAACCAGTGACACGATCAAAAATGTTTTCAACAAGGGCTGCCGAGACGTAAAGTCATACTGAAACTTGCTAATATTGGCAGTTGAGACGATTGAGTAATACATTGAACATGTATTCACGTGTTGTCCCATGTTTATCTGTCACAATATTTGGAACAGTGATGTACACGTTTTATGTCAATCTTATTAGTGAATTTTCATCATTGATTGATGACATGCACATCGATCAATATATACCCCTAAAACTAATGCATGGAAGCTAAATCAATAACTGAGAGACACAGAGAGAAAGAGAGAATGGCTCAGGCAGGTAGCAACAGTGGGCCCAGCAGATGGAGTCTTCAGGGCATGACTGCTCTTGTCACTGGTGGAACCAGCGGAATTGGGTTGTTCTTTTGTTTCTTTATACTTCTCTCCTTTTTATTTTGTTCATATTACTTGTTTTCGATCATTTTTAATATAGAATAATGTTAAACATACTCTTGCAATTGATGAACGGTCATTCTCTAGTCATAGCTTTATAATTTTAACAAAATTCGATCTTTTAATTTTGTTTTTAGACATATATAATAATATCTTATCTATCAGATATTATGGTTGAGGATCTAAGGGTTGAATTTATTAAAATCGGATACTTACATAAGAAATACTACATATTCCCTGCTGCTATATATCTCAGGCATGCTGTTGTGGAGGAATTGGCAGAGCTGGGAGCAACTGTGCATACATGTACCATAGATGAAGCAGAGCTCCACAAATGTATGCATGAATGGGAAACAAAAGGATTCAAAGTCTCCGGTTCAGTTTATGATGTGTCGTCTCGAGAAGAACGAGAGAAGTTGATTAACAAAGTCTCTACTCTCTTTGTTGGGAAGCTCAACATCCTTGTACGTACATTTAACCCTTCCCTCTCCAATTTTTTTTTTTTTTTTGTATTTTTTTTTGTCTATCAACACTGGTTCGGATTACTACCGAGACCAATTGAAATAAGACTTTAAATATAGCTCGGATCTCTACTTCCAGAAAACTGAAGAGAGTTGCTCACACAAATGGTAGTAAAATCTACCCAAACAAGGGGTGGGAGCTGAGATTGAACCTGTCATCTAAGATGTGGCAGGAGGGAAATGGCTTCCCTTTTCAATTTTATCAATCACGTATAGTATAAATCTAATTTATTTTCTTTTTGCATTATATTTTGATACCAATTAACTAAATAGATAAAACCTTTACTAATTACAAAAGAAATCTCATGTGCAAATCCCACTTTGTACCATGGCTTTGGCTTTTCTTATAATTATTGGAATAAAAAATTATGATTACTCAAATTTATATTATGATTGATCTATATGACCCCAGATCAACAATGTTGGGACAAATGTAATAAAACCTACAGTGGAGTACAATGAAGAAGATTTTTCATTTATGATGGCTACCAATTTTGAGTCAGCTTACCATCTGTCCCAACTGGCTCATCCTCTTCTCAAGGCATCCGGGGCTGCAAGTATTGTTTTCATGTCCTCAGTTGCAGGGGTTGTTTCAGGGGGTGTTGGATCCCTTTATGGAGTAACCAAGGGTAATTTCTTGTATTCTAACCATAGACATATTATCTGGATTCATTTACTTGATATTTTCTGATTTTGAATGTGTGATATGATTAACTAGTTTAATTGCAGGAGCTATGAGCCAGCTTGCAAAGAATTTGGCA
The DNA here is from genome assembly GCA_021234005.1 of Nephelium lappaceum. NCBI lineage: Eukaryota > Viridiplantae > Streptophyta > Magnoliopsida > Sapindales > Sapindaceae > Nephelium > Nephelium lappaceum. The sequence continues at coordinate 12,791,263 of CM038004.1, forward strand.
TGTGAGTGGGCAAGTGACAACATAAGGGCAAATGCTGTGGCACCCAACTTCATCAGAACTCCCTTGGCTGAACCTGTAACTACTGTTATTGATCATATTTATTCATTGTTTTGTCTTATATATAAATAAATTTCATTAAATTCTACTGGGTTGCATCACTTAATTACAAGCAACCTCAGGGAAAAAAAATAAAATAAAAGTTTACATTAATATATATATTGTGGCCAAAACTCTGTGCAGATTAATAAAATTTATCTGGACATAATCATTGTTGTACAAGAAGTTAGTTTGGTTCTCATATAGTTGAATAATTCCATCATTAACAATTTTACTACAGCATTATAGCTTTGTTTTGTCTGATTTCCTTTGAATTACAACTAGAAGATCATTTTAATTGCATAAACTTTTTTCCATTTCCTTGTGCAGATTCTGAAAGATGAGAAATTCTACAAAGAAATAATACATCGAACTCCAATGAAACGCGTTGGAGAGACAAAGGAGGTGTCTTCCTTGGCAGCATTTTTATCTATGCCTGTGGCCTCTTATATTACTGGACAGACAATCTGCGTTGATGGAGGAATCACAGTTAATGGATTCTTTTTTTCTGAAAACTGACTCTCATAACTCAAAATCAAACTCTGATAGTATGATAAATCATTATGAACTTTTCATTTTTACTAATTCTATATTTTATTGGTCGGACTTTGATTGATTTTATTCAGATCAAGAATATTTATCGATCTTAAGTTATATCTTAATGATTTTGTGATAAGACGTGTTTGTTATGATTAAATAAAACCCTAGATAAGTATACATTCATATATTGTCAATACCAATTGCTTTATTCATGAGCCAAACAGAAAATAATGAACTAGATGAAAAAATGAATTTTTTTAAAAAAGAACTCAATTTTTATAACCCATTATATTCTTTTTACTATTAATTGTTATGAAGTTTTATTTAATATGATATAAACAACTAAAAACAAATAAGTTAACAAATTCTAACTTTTATATACATATTATTCATAATTTAAATATGATCAAAAATATAGTAGAAGTAGTAATATTTATATATTTAAATAAAATTGAAATTAATGACCTCTAAATTGAATCATAAAGCAACTAACAAAATAAATATTTAAATTGTAGATTAAAATACGGTAGTCCAGTTCTAAAAAAATTTGGAATGAGATGTGTTAGGGTTTTCTTTTAATTTTTTTGAAGAGTATTTGGGGGGAAAAAGGAAATTTGTATAATATAAAATTAATATAAATTTGAAAATATGTTTACATAAAAAAAAAAATGGAAATATGTTATTTTGGGAGGATGGACGTTGAATAAAATATTTTAATATTATTAAGTGATTTGTAATTTAAGTTATAAGTCAAGATTTCTTAAAGGTTATTTGTGGTTTTTGGTCTAAAACCTTAATAGTGTTGAAAATTATGGAAGACTGAATAATGACTGAAACATGAAATCTAATGGTGTTTGACACCGTTTTTTAAAACTGTTTTTCATTTTTAAAAAAGAAAAATACTCAAAAATGTGTTTGTCGATCATTTTCAAAAACATATTTTAGGAAATAAAAATCATGTTTTAAAAAATATACAGTAAAACTTACAGTAAAAGTAAAAAATGATTTTTTTTTTTCGTTTTCTATAAAAAAAAAAAAAAAAAACCATTTTCTTTTATCCAATAAAACTCAAAAAGATAAAAACACTTATCTTTAACAGTCACATTATCATTTTTAAAAACAGTTTTTATGTAAACACACTTTCAGTTCTTATCTATTTTTAAAAATGATATCAACCAAATTTTGTCATTTTTCGTTTTCGAAATGTATTTTTAAAAATACTATTAAACACATTATCGTTTTCGAAAACATCATTTTTAAAACATGTTTTCCGTTTTTTAAAATACTTTTCAAAGACACAATTTTATAAAAGTATCCAAATGCACTTAGTTGGGATATGTGTTTAAAATGGTGTTTTTGAAAAATATTTTCAAAAATAAAAAACATTTTTTGAAAATGATGTTTTGAAAAACGATAATATGTTTTGTAGCATTTTTGAAAATACATTTCGAAAATGAAAAATGATAAAAGGTTGTTTGGTATCATTTTTAAAAATAAGTAAGAACTACAAATATATTTGGATGAAAACTGCTTTTAAAAATGACGATATAACTGTTGAAAATGAGTGTTTTTACTTTTTTGAGTTTTACTGTACAAAAGAAAATCCTTTTTGAAAATGATAGAAAATGAGAAAAAAAATCATTTTTCGCTTTACTTTAAGTTTTACTATACATTTTTTAAAATATATTTTTTATTTTCAAAAACATATTCTTAAAAACGATTGATAAACACATTTTCGAGAGTTTTTCATTCTTAAAAATGAAAAATAGTTTTCAAAATGGTGCCAAACACCACCGAAATAACATGTTTATTTATTTATTTTTTTTCTTACTCTTGAATTTGTTGTAAACTTGTTTGTTTTCTTAATTAAAATTGCCTAAAAACTACTAATTTGATATTTATACCATTTTTACTATTGATTGTTATGAAACTTTATTCAATATAATAGAAATAACTAAAAACAAATAATTTAACAACTTCTAAAAAATTTTTATGTATATATTATTCATAATTAAAATAAGATTAAAAACATAGTAAAAGTAATAATATTTATTTATTTAAATAAAAATAAATTTAATAATATCTGAATTGGATTGTAAAGTAACTGAAAAAATAAATTGTAAATTAAAATACAATAGTCCAATTCTAAGAAACTTATGTACATATTATTCATAATTAAAATAAGATTAAAAACATAGAAGAAGTAATAATATTTATATGTTTAAATAAAAATAAAATTAATGATCACTGGAATGGATTATAAAGCAACTGAAAAATATTATTTAAATTATAAATTAAAATACAATAATCCAGTTCTAAGAAACTTTGGAATGAGATGTGTTAGAGTTTTTCTTTTAAAAGATTTTTTTTTTTTTTTTTTATAATTGTTTGGAGGAAAAGGAAATTTGTATGATCTAAAATTAATATAAATTTGAAAATATGTTATTTTGAGGAGAGTAGATTTGAAAAAGAGAACTTTTTAAATATCATAAATGATTTACAATTTAAGTTATAAGTCAGGAATTCTTAATTATCGTTTGTTTTTTTGTCTAAAAATTGAACATTACTGAAAATGATTGAAAACTGAATATTAATTAAAACATAAAATCTGAATAACATATTTATTTTTTTACCCTCTCACTTCTGAATCAATTGTAAATTTTGTTTATATATTTTAAAGTTAAAATTATCTGAAAATTAATAATTTGATATTTACATTATTTTTACTATTAATTGTTATGAAATTTTATTTAATATGATATAAATAACTAGAAATATATATTTTGACAAATTTTTTAAAAAAAAAAATTGTACATATCATTAATAATTAAAATATGATTAAAAACCATAGTAAAAGTAATGATATTTATCTATTAAAATAAAAATGAAATGACCTCTAAATTGAATTATAAAGCAACTAAAAAAATAAATATTTAAATTGTAAATTAAAGTACAATAGTCCAATTCTAAAAAAAATTAGGATGAGATGTGTTTAGAGTTTTTTTTTAATGATTTTTTTTTCATAAGTATTTGAGGGAAAAAAGGAAGTCCATATAATATAAAATTAATATAAATTTTGAAATACCTTATTTTTGGAAGGATAGACTTGAAAAATAATATTTTAAATATCATTAAATATCAATTTGCTAAGCAGTATCTGTTCCATAAACGACCAAATTTTATGTGGCTTTGTTTTGCGTGGAAAGTAAATATGTTAGATCAATAATTCTAGATATCCCATTTTTGTATCATAACTTGATATCAATTCATGATGTATAATATTTCAAAAAAAAATGTGATATACCAATTTATAAGTACATACATTTTCCAATTGAAATAAATAATTATTCATGAATATTCATCCATCAATAGATACATCACGAGTTGAGATATATGATTGAATGTATAGCATCTTTATATTAAATAGACAAAATTTCAACGAATAACACTAAAGATAGTATGAGGTCTGTCATTGACACTAGAATGTGAAACAAGTTTCAGTGACACCATTCATGAACTAACAATTAATTTGTGTGCAAACTATTTGTTTTTTTCACTAACTAATTTGTTCTTAATTTGTGAACTTTTTAGCGATAAAAATAACCCATTTTCATATTTTGGTATTGTTTCAAAATTCACAAGAAGAGCCCAACTATGTGTTATTATTATTATTTATTTTTTGGAGGCAACTATGTCAATATATATAGAAGTGTCCAAACTTTTTTTTTGGGATTAAAGAAGTGTCCAAAGTTTTTTTTTTTTTTTTTACATATATCTTGTATATATTATAAGTACACTTCATATAAATCTCTCTCTCATATCTCTAATTGCATAGCTCGAAACTAGATCTCTCAAAATAGAGGAAGACTTCTCAAGAAAAGAGAGAAACAACCCACATAGAAAGAGAGAGACTTGGTCACAAATTTGTGACCGTGGTCAATCGAACCCGGCCCATCAGCAAGGGCAAGGCGTGGCGTTGCCATTACGGCACCACTGCGATTCAAGAAGTGTACCAGGTTGGGACTTTTGAGTCATATGTAAATAAGCAAAATGGGCCAGAGTCAAAGATAAAATCACGGGAAAACTGCAATGCGCAGCAGGGAGGGATTGATAGGTGGTACCAAAATCTAATGTGCGCGAGTCAATCAAATGAATGTTGGGTCCTCTCATTCACATGTAATTAAGGAATTTGTCCACACATATGGCAGCCACTGAGCATCATCCGGGGAGATTTTTATTAAATCCTCTTTCTTTTAAAGATTACAACAGTCTCTCTTTTTTTTTTTTTATAAATAATAAGATTGTTGAGATTTGAATCTACCACTTGAGTGATGGAACTAATGGAAAAAAACTTACAATAAGACCATTCCATTTTTTTCCATTCCGTTTTCCTCAACAATCTCTTTTTCCAGCCATTTGATTAATAAACACTGTAATATTGTGTTATTTTCGCGTACATTCAATTAATACATACCATGTCATAAAAAAATTGAAAGTTAATCATACATCAGCCTTATATGGGCCGGTGCAATCAGACTGTTACACGGCTGGTTTTTTAATTTTTTGAAGAATGGACTCCATCCAACTCATTAATCAGGCGGAATGGGGCAAGGCCCAAATGACCCCACCTCAAACAAGAATTTGTAGCAACTCATTAAATTAAGAAGTGTATGATTGGTGCTGTTGGTACTGTAGAGTTGCCTGGGAGGCAAGGCACTGGCCAATTGCAAGTTGCAACTTCGATAGCATTTATAACTGCATATATATATATATATATATATATTTTTTAAAATTAGATATACCTGATTTTAAAATATAAAATTAATAATTAAATTCATCAATCATATTTAAATTAAATAGAAAAAAAATTATTTTAAGAAATAAAATATAATTAATAATTTTGATTGATTGATCCTTATATTTTAAAATTAGATATACATGATTTTAAGAATCATATATATAGAATGTTTTTATAATCAAATTTACTTGATTTTAAATTAAATTTACATATATATATATATGTATGTATATGTATTTGCTGGGAGTGGTAATGGTTTGCAGATTGCAGAGGAAATTTCCAGGGGTACTTGGTTGCTACTGGTGAGGTGGTGGGGGCATTGTCACAGTGACACATGTGGACTGCATTCACTTGGGAACCGGCCCTTTGATGTATGCCATGTTGGCCTTCATTTACCAACGTGGACCGTTCCTCTATTTGCCACAAAATCACCAGACTGCCAAACACTTAGCCGAGAAATGAGATGTAGATGTAGATGGGAGTTTCTGAATGTCCACGTCTCTCTGGAATCTTTGAGACACCTCTCCTCCTCTGTCCCTTTCCCTAATGCAACCAAAACCAGCTCAATCAATGTTTCGACAAACTTCGGAGGCTTTCGAAACCCTTATCAACTTATCCATTCCTACATCACCTTTTTATATATAATAAGATCCCCATCCCATAACCTCTCCTGCATCAATGTTTAATGTTTTCGAAATAGCAAATCCTTGTAAGATTAAGTATTCTAGTGTGCTCCTAGCTACCCCTCATTTTTCTCATGTAATAAGTGCACTGGTTTCTTTAGTTAGCTGTTGTTTGTCGTAAATAATATACTTTTATGAAATGACGTGAAGCTTATCTATAAAGTAATTAGTCGGGCCTATTTAAATCTATAATTATTTGAAATTTAAAACATTTTAAAAGTTTGAGAGTATTCAATTCAAATTTTATTAATTTTATTGAAATCGATCTAGGTGTATTTAATTTAGATTTATATAGAATCATTTCAAATTTATGTGTATTCAGTTTAAATTTATATGAAATATAATGAAATCAAGGTATATTATAAAAGTCATTAACTTTATAAATTTCATTTAAGTGATGCATTTATAGATGGATTTAGATTATATTTTAAAGTGGTTTTATGAAAAATATATATATAATAAATTTTTTCATTCTCCTAAAAATATCGTTGGATTTCTTAAAAAAAAATGACAAATAAATATGAAATTCATATAATTTATGAATTCCACTCAAATCTATTATTAAAAAAATCCATCAAACTCCAAAATGAATACATCCTTACGATTTAATAACAACATGAAACCAAATTAATCAATATAGTGTGGCCTCTCACATAATCCCGAAAAATCAAGAAAAACGTATATATATATGGCAGTGGACAGGGTAGTGCAGGCCCCATCAAGGTCCAAATCTTCAAATTACAGGCACATAAACACTAGAATAAGTTTAATATAACCGGGAAGGCAAAACCTCATGTGCACGTATGCATTTCTTGCTTGCTTTGTGTCTTTAAATCATATCAGCTTGTTCTCACACGCAATTCCCTCGTCTCTCTTTTTCTCTCTCATTAGCTGCCTGCAACTAAAAGTCATATATTCATCGATTTTTCTAAAGCCAACAACAGCATCATCAAAACTACGCCAAAAATGAGAGGAGCGCCGCCCCCAGTTGCAATGTCTAAAGACAAGACAGATATATATCCAACAGTGTCCTCCACAAGCCCAGCAACACCAACATGCAGTCCTAATACGTGTAGGTGGAGACCGTACTCCAACACGAACGACTTCGAGACCAACGCCATCCTCATTCTTGTCATCCTCTTCTGTGCTCTAGTATGTGCTCTAGCTCTCAATGCAGCCATCCGTTGCTTTCTACGAAGCAATAATAATAATAATAATGGGCGCCAACGACAACAACAACGGTCTCGAAGCCAAGTTGAGGAGAGAAAGCCAGGCCTGCAGGCAGCAGCAGCCCAGCTGGGGGTGGCTCCCGCTCTGGTGTATTCAGCAGGGATGAAGCTGGCGGGAGCAGTGGCTGAATGCGCCATTTGCTTGTCTGAGTTTGTGGAAGGCGACCCCATACAGGTACTGGGGAGGTGCAAGCATGGTTTCCATGAGCCGTGCATCCAACAGTGGTTGGCTTCCCACCATTCATGTCCCACTTGCCGTTGCACTTGTCTCGGCCCTCACTCGGATGACAACAACAACTTTACTGAGCCTTAGCCAGAGGCTAATTTGGTTTTTGAGTGTTTAATATTTTCACTCTTTTATTCGTTTTCAAAGCACAAATATGATCAAACGTAACAGCAGCTCTTGAAACAACAAAGAATCGTTGATGATAAGGTTTGTAGCTCCACAACGCAAGTGTTATTGTTTGCTTTGTGATGCCAGTAATTGTCATAATATATAGATAAAGGCGGTCCCGCTTTTGCTGATGAAAAGTGTTTGAGACACTCGAGGGAAGGCTCCGACCTTTGCTAATTATTAGATTCCGATTCCTACTACTACAAAATGTAGACATGAATCCTGATGTTTAATTGTCTATTTTTTTTTACCATGCTTATTGCTTAATACGATTCCATGCAAAAAAATCAATGTTAGGTATCAGAAGTGTAGGATGGACAAATTAGCCTGGTGAATTTGTAGAAACTTTATTAGACTGCATAATTTTACTTTTACTTTTAAAGAACATATAAAATCCAAGCAGTGACCTATTTTTGTAACCATGACGGCAACCAACTAGTTTTTTTTTTTTTTTTGATCTCGCAACCAACTAGTTTTTAGACTATTACATATATGCATAATACTCTGCAATACACTCTTGCAATTTTCTCTTAAAAAAATATACATAGTTACACATACATATCAATTTGTTGATTTCTTTTTTTTTTTTTTTTTGACCTCAACTTGTTGATAATTCATATATTAGTAAAGGAGAAGATAAACCAACAAGGAAAACACCAAACCAAACAAAAACCATACGCCAATCTAAGCCAAGCCGCAAATTCAAAGAGAGATAAGAGCAAACAATATGCAATCCCATATCTAGAAGCACTTCCTATGAACTATGGACGGTCCTGCTTCATCATACTCTGCCTTTGATATCCACATCTGCATCCAACACAAACCAATTAGGAGATTGTAATATTTTAATATAGAGACTGAACAATAACTTTAAACAAACATTAGCTTGTGTTAGTATTATGCCAATTCAAAGGCAAAGAAAAGTCCTTGGAAATTCATGTAAGAGAAGATGCTGTCATTGGTGAGATTTACAATGGAAAACCAACATAGGGATAGGGTGGTCCATGTCATTAATTGTTTTCCATTGCTAGTCACATTTCTGTCTTCTGCTTTTCATTCAATTCGTTTAGCTAATTCCTATCTTGTTGCAAAGAAATAGAAATAAAAACTTATGGAGTCTCACATCTTAGATCATAATAATAATAATAATAAAGCAATATTTTAAATCCCTTAAGTTGACAAGCAGTTTATATGTTAATTCTAAATAATTAAATATATCAAAGAAAGGAGAAATTGAACATACACCATCAGGGAATGTAATCATTACCTGCTGGAATGTGCTCAGAGAAGCCAGTATAGACCCTCCAATCCAAACACTGTACTTCCTCTCTGGTGGCGCTACCACCTTAATCTTCATACTGCTCGGTGCAAGAGCAGTAATCTCCTTGCTCATACGATCAGCAATGCCTGGGAACATGGTTGATCCACCACTAAGCACAATGTTACCATACAAGTCTTTTCTGATGTCAACATCACACTTCATAACTGAGTTATAGGTGGTCTCATGAATTCCCGGTGCTTCCATTCCAATGTGTGCCGGTTGAAATAGGACCTCTGGGCACCGGAATCGCTCTGCCGCTATGGTGATGACCTGACCATCAGGTAGCTCATAGTTCTTCTCAATAGATGAGCTGCTTTTAGCAGTTTCCAGCTCCTGATCATAGTCAAGGGCCACATAGGCAAGCTTCTCCTTAATGTCACGTACAATTTCCCGCTCAGCAGTTGTAGTGAATGTGTATCCTCTCTCTGTCAGGATCTTCATCAAGGCATCTGTTAAATCCCGTCCAGCTAGGTCAAGCCGGAGTATAGCATGGGGAAGTGCATAGCCTTCATAGATTGGAACTGTGTGACTGACTCCGTCACCAGAATCCAGCACAATACCTGGCAAAGCCATTGACAAAGATGTGATATATATGCAAATACCAAAATCATCAATGTAACACTCAGAGGACTGGCTAGCCTGTACCTGTTAGTAAAGTATATTACAACAAATATAAAGGAAAAGACAAATGTACAATAGGTGACATCTCAAACCTGTAGTACGTCCACTGGCATAAAGAGAGAGCACTGCTTGGATAGCAACATACATGGCAGGGACGTTGAAAGTCTCAAACATGATCTGTGTCATCTTCTCTCTATTTGCCTTCGGATTAAGGGGTGCTTCAGTAAGTAGAACAGGATGTTCTTCAGGAGCCACACGGAGCTCATTGTAGAAAGTATGATGCCAAATCTTTTCCATGTCATCCCAGTTGCTAACAATCCCATGTTCAATTGGATATTTCAGTGTGAGAATACCTCTTTTAGACTGAGCCTCATCCCCAACATATGCATCTTTCTGTCCCATCCCCACCATGACACCAGTGTGCCTAGGCCGACCAACAATGCTAGGGAAGACAGCCCTCGGTGCATCATCTCCAGCGAAACCTGCCTGTCAGAGGAAACTAGATTTGGTTAGCTAACATTGTATGTGGATAAATAAACAAGGACTTCAAGAAATTAACTGATCACCTTAACCATGCCGGTTCCATTGTCACAGACAAGAGGCTGAATCTCCTCGGTTTCTGCCATTCTTTATATTAGATCCTAGGACAGAAACAACGAGATTAAACACACTAGAAGAAGTGTATCACAGTCAAAACACCACAACACACAAGAGCAACAAGCTTAACATGGTAATTTGAAACAAAGAACTATAATCAATAAATTGTACAATCAACCGATATTTCATCTGAGAGTTAAATGTGATGCCAAGGACAGAGCTCTGTAAACGTCGAACCAAACAAGAACAAGACTAAATTAAGTTGGTCAAGTTACTTCACCCATTCCCCACTCAATTAGATTCTCCACCATCCATACATATTATTGTTAACAGATCATGTAGAAAAAGTACCAAAACGAACCAAAATGAGGACTAAAAGGACTATCCCCTGCTAAAAAAACTAAAATTCAGATACATGCAATCTAGACTCTGAATTTATGTAAACTAGAAAATACAGACCCCGGAAAGCTGCTGATGAAAATCCCAGATAGATAACATAGCAAGCATGCAGGTCTTAAATCTTAATGGCAAAGCTAATATGGCTGGTTGGCCTCTTGATTCCTCTACACTAAAATAAAATTCACAATTCTGTACTAGAAAGCGTGAAGAGGGTATTGTCCAATAAAATTATAGTCTTTTGAGTCGATCTTAAGCGACATGCATTTCGTAAAAGACTCATAATAGTGCCAGAACCTTTGCAATCTATAATATCAATAAATAGATCATTGAAAGTTGTAAAAAGCATCAGATGGCATATGTTTAGATCGGATCATCAGTTCAGTGGAATGGATCAAAAACTCAATCCAGAAACAATATCTAAGGTAACTGAATAATCATCGAACTAGCTACATGATCATATATAGTAAAATGAGCCAGACAGAATGGATGCTAAAACAAACAAGAACAATATTAAGAATTAAGCAGCAGAACTTAGCATATAGAGAAGAAATGTAGATGGATACCTGATGGAGGAGGAGAGAAAGGAGGTTGGGTTGATAGATGAGATGAATGATGATGAGGAGGAGGAGGAGAATAAATGAAGAGAAGAGAAAGCAGCTTTAGTGTTGTGGAAAGTGGAGAGTGGTGGAAGTGGGGTGGTGTCTTTTTCTTCAAACCCACGGAAAAGGAGGAGGGAACAGGTGGGTGTTGTCAACTCTGTAAATGGCCAACTACACGCCACTTTCGCTCTTCTTTTTTTCCCCTCGAGAATATATACCAATTTTTCCACTTTTCCACTTTTTCCCTTTTCAAATAATGGAGATCGATGGCTTCTTTATTTATTTATTTTCACATTATAGGTTATATATATATTTTTTTAACAAAATATTACGTCGTCTTGAACATGAAATAATACCAGATTGAATAAATATTCGTTTCCATCAAGTTATAATAAACAATGATATATATATATATATATTGTTTTTCTCCAAATTTTATGGAATCCAGTAAGTATGGTTGTCAATTACTTCGTGGTACAAAATCCACTTAAAAATGATATAACTGATTGGGGTTGTCATATTGAGAAGTGTAATAACAATTGATTTAAATTTGATGAAGTTACTAACATTATAACTAGTAATAATACCATGCATATTTCATCATAATTCGAGTTATGGTACATCTTCTTAGATACACTCTAGTGGTGGATTTCAAATTTACGGTTATTATTTTACGAGTTAATACATCGTAACATTATATTTATGTAATTAAATACAATAAAATCATGGATGGACATGTCTACGTAAATTATGTATCCAATACTATTAGACAAACCACCAAACAAACTTTTACGACTTGGCAAAAAGCTTGAAAATTATAGAAAATAACACCAAAAAAAAATCATTTTTATCTCAAAAATAAAGTTATTTGTTTTTAATCCAAAACGTAACTTATATCATTTTTATTCTTTTTACATAAATATACAATTTTAATGCTTTCAAGGGAAAATATTTCATGTATAATATAACATGCTAAATGATTCAATGGATTGAAAATGGGTAAAAAGAACTTAAGTTTTGTTTAGCGCAGAGCAAATCATTTTTGTTTTTGGGGCCAAATTTCTTTCTCACTTTTTTGTATGGGTAAAAATGAATTTGTCTTACAAAAAACCCCATAAATCGTTTATTCGAACTACATCGAACCAAGTTGTTGATCTGGTTTGGTTTTCTAATTAAAAAAATAAACAAAATCATTTTTTATGTAAAATATAAAATCGTTTGTTTTTTTTTTTTTAATTTTTAGAGTGAAATTGTTCTGGTTTTATTAATTTTTCGAAAGACATTTTGGTTTTATTATAGTAAAATTATAAGATATAAATTTTATGTTACTATGTGTAACATCAATAGACTAATGCTACACTATTCAAAAATTTATTTAAATTTATTGTCCCAATAATGAGGTAAGTTTATGTATAATTATTATATCATCAATATATCAATTCTAGTTCTCTTCGTTTTCTGGTTTCCTAGCTTCGAGTCTACTATGTCTTTAAAGGTATCTCATACTCTTCCATTTTTCTTCGAATTTTTAGTTCGAAATCACATAATTAAAAAATGGTTGTTTTATTGCAACCATTTTTAGTTTCGAAGCTCAGTAGTCAGTAGAGTAGATTAAATTTGCGTTTTTGTTCTTTGCTCTGTGTTTGATTTTCGAATTTAATGTTTCTCTCTTGTATTATAGTTATGTAAATCTGGGTTTTTGTTCTTTGCAAAGTGCTGTCAACATGTTCAAAGTGAATTTTGTGTTACTAATTTACGATTTGAATGTGACTTCTGTGGGAATGCAGCTTTGTGATTTTTGCGCAGTGTGTTCGTTGGTTTGGTTACTGTTTTGGAATTGTGTTTTATTGGTTTGGTTAGTGTTTTGGAATTGTTTTATGGGAATTTTTTTTGGTTATGACTTCTGTTCTGTCTTTGGTTGCTTTGATTACATTGTTTGTGTGTCGTCTGTAGTTGGTTATCGGGAGTTATACAAGGTGAAGTCAAATTGGAAGCAGACATTTGAAACTGTAATATGAATTAAAGCCTATATCAAACTTTTGTTCATATAGATATAAATTGATGACTCTAAAGGTTTCTTTCTTTATTTATAAAACCACGTTTCGAATTTGATCACGGGTTAGTTTCTAATGTGGTCCAGCATGTCATGGGGTTTAGGTTCTTGCTTTCGATTTGTTGGGTTATTTGGGTCATGGATCGGATTCTTTTAAAATGATCCAAACCCAAATCCAAACGCAAACCCAATATCCAGCATTAATTTGGATAAATTTAATTGACTGCCTTTGGCAATTGTGGAGGTTATATTTGATAATTATCTCACTTATGGTGTATATAGTATTTCAACAGAAAGAAAATACTTGAGGTTTTATATTATTAAAAGCGTATAATAGACACAGTAAACACAAAATACATTTTGACAATGACAACAGAGAAAAAACTTGGCAAGGGTTTTAACATTGTGGATAGAGATTTCTTTTCCACCTTTGTGATTAAAATCCGACGCCAATTCGATAATCTAGCGATCAAGAACATTCCACTGCACAAAATAGGTTTGTTTTATTTTATGTTTATTTACTGTTTTAACATATACTATATGTATAGGTTTCATATAACATTGATATCAAAGCTTACATTTGTTGTTTGCGGGTAGATTGATCACTAATGGCATGAAACTTAAATTTGCGACAAGTATAAGATGATTAGGGCATATGCTGCATGGACGGTAGATGTGTCACGGTTGCCGACGTGCTACCACGATGGTCGTTGGCACATGGGATCCACAAATTGCCGTTGACCGGAAAAAAAATTAAAACATAAAAATATTTTCTCTTTTTTATTATGAAATATTTGTTTTAGTGGGAGTTGAATTGCATGCCTTAATCTATTAATTTATTTAATTGTATTTATGAAATAAATTGTTTAACATGATCAATGTTTTGTAGATGGATAATTTTAATAATTTGAAGAAATATGGCAAGCATCACTATGGAACTGATTAGAATCCTCCTTCTGTCAATGAGCAAAACCATGATGTGCCAGAGATAATAGTTATCTCTAATGATGAGACCGACAGTATTGACGTGGTCAAAGTGCATGATATCCAGATAGATATCAAAGTTCTTGACATTTCTTCTGATAAGGGGGATCTCAAGGAAGATCTGATGAATCAACAGATTCTATTAGAGCTTGGTCCAAATCTGGATTGGTGTGGTAGATATTATGATAAATATGTAGCTAAGAAAAACTAGATGTCGTCATTTTTCTTATATTGCATCGGTACATGTTTATTTGTGCAATTATCTTTGGATGATGGTTAATTCTTGTTTCATGGATGTTGTGACGCCAAACGTTTTAATTTATCATTTATGAAATATCAATATTTATTTTACATAATCGCATATTATAACACTTATGTAGGTGTCTTAAAATCTATTAGAAAAGATATTAGGACTGTTTTGTGCAAAACACTTACATATATAATTTAATGAATATTTGGAAATGAATGATGATAGAAAGATTAACTATTTTTTCGATTCATGTCCAAAGATTTTTTTATCATATGTATGAGCGTATAATTGTTAGTTTTTACTCTCATAAGTTAGATAAGCCACTCCACTGGATTGAGAATTTAACATGTTATAGACACTATTACAATGAAACGCCTAATTTAATTATCAAACCAACTGCGAACACTTTTAATGTTTTCTTGATTTTGATTTTTTTTTTTTTTAATTCGAACAGATTTTCTTGATTTTGGTTTAACTATACATCATGTACCATAATCAATTATACGTTAGCATTACGGATTCAAGCTTCACGACATAATTATTTACAGCTAGAAATCAATTGAAGTATATCTTATTGCTTTTGGGGCATCATGTCTAACAAAAATATATGTAGGTGAGGTGTAGTTATAACAATATAACATAACAAATTAAAGGAAAGTTATTTTTGATATTAAATGGTGTTTATTTATAAACTAAGGATTTTTAAAATTTTTAATGAGGTGTGATTACAAAAGAGATGTGCATACAATTGTTGAGAGGTGTCAACATCACCCTTAATAAAAAAAAAAAAGTAGTACACCAAACCCGGACCAAACTGGATCCTGTCCAGCACTACAAAGTTTGGGCATCAAACTAGTCCTAGCCTTTGAGAGCAAGACTGGGCCAACATTTGTAATGGCGAGACATTCAAGAATCCAGCCCAGAACTTAGTTTTCAACTCTTAAACCAACGCATTTGAATGATAGTGTTAACTAATTTAAATATCAGAACAGCTTATGGAAGATTCAGTTACTTGACGCTCACCAGTTTGATTGCATGTAAGATGTTCGATCATTTGCCTCACTGAAAATTTCAGATATTGCTTTTCCCAATTTTTTTGTTCACCTATCAACTTTCTTCAATTGGGTATTTAATTTTCATAGGTTCTTTTCTGTCAGTTTGTGTGGAATTGTAGTACCTTTTAATTGAATTCAGATATAACAACTTGAGTCAATGACTTGGGCTCATATCAGTTTGTTTTTTGCTTTGACAAACACCTTTGCTCTATGAGTTAATATCATATTTTGCAGGGTGAAAACAATGACTCTAGGGAAGGAGTTGAAGGAGGTTGTGAATTTTGTATGCTCGATTGAGTTCTGGAGAATGGCAGTGTTTTGGACAGTTTCTCTTCTGTCTTCATACTTGCAGTTGCTTGTTCAAAGGCTCTTTGTTCACAAATCTAATACGTATACCCGTTGCACTCCTCAAACTACAGGCCTTGTTAGGCCTGTTTGCATAATCACTGGTGTAAGCTGTCTTCTAGTTCCTGTCGAATTCCATTCTATACATTGCTTCCCATTTCCGGTTTATGTTATGTATATTATTGTTTTGTTGTTGCAGGCTACTTCTGGTCTGGGCGCAGCTGCGGCCTCTGCTCTTTCAAGGGAAGGTTTTTATGTTGTTCTGGGTACTCTTTTTCTCCTTTTGTTCTTGTAAATTTAGCAGTTTTTGTTGCTTACAGTGATTGTGTACTTGTGTCATTTCACACATAATCCTCTACAAAAAAAAAAAAAAAAAAAAAAATCACATTACTTTCAATATTGGAAGTAATAATATATATTGGGCAAGATGTTCTTGCTTGCCTGTTGATATCGTTTTCTAGTTGAGTGTTCCTTGTATCATCTATTCTTTATTTTTATTTGAGAATAAAGTGAACAATTTAATCTATTTCTTTCCTCTCAAATTCTGAGCATTTAAGAATGTTTATCTTGAATAGGATCTACATCATGATAATAACATTGTTTAATTAATTTTCTAGTGACTTTGATGTATAATGATTCAAAATTTAGTATTTTTATCAAATCTCTCAGTAATAATTTCAGTGGTTCCCAAATTATTGTTTTTAATCCTGTCATCCATGAAATTTAGTGCAAAAAGTTTTCCTTTTCAAGTTGCAAGATACATTGCTCAATTTTGTAGTGTTTCTGCAGCTGGACGGTCATCCCGCTTATTATCAGAGGTATAATTCATGTAATGGTTTTATGGTGATACTTATATATGCTTCTTTCAATGTGCTTTTAGTTATTCTTGCTAACAATGGTTGTGTAACAGACTGTGAAAGATATAATGAGTCAAAATAAGGACGCCCGTCTTAAAGCTTTTGAGGTTGATCTGTCATCTTTCCTGTCAATCGTGAAGTTTAAAGACTCTCTTGAACAGTGGCTTTTGGATTCAAATATGCATTCTTCAATCCAACTCCTGATAAATAACGCTGGGATATTGGCAACATCATCTCGAGTCACAGCTGAAGGCTATGACCAGTAAATATCTCGATTCTCAATTCTTTATTATTTCATTATATTATCTTTACCATTGTTAATATGTGGAAGTTGGCTTTAATGTTGAAAGTAATGTTCATGTTTGTGATAGCTTGTGTAAATTTGATTAAACAAAGACATTCAGTGAAAAGCCAATAGGCTGTCTTTTCCTTTTATGATAAAAATGTGAACATAAGACCTGTCCCATCACACTCCTTCCAGGTTTCACCTGAGCAAGGCCAAGATAGTATTAGTATGCTGTCCAATCTTATGTTTTTCTAAATTACCTATGTTGCCGGGTAGATTGATCTCTTAAAACCAGCACTAGCCGGTTCATGTCGCTGAAATCCTCGCGAGGTGTATATGAGTCTTTTTTTTTGTCTTTTATCTAATGTATTCCATCTAACTGCTTTTTATTTATGTGCATAATTTGTTTTATGGTTTTGCATACTGCTATCTAGGGTTTCAGTTTTATTCTGTGTATACGCAAATGTATTCCAACTGTGTCACAATAAGTGAAGTATATTATATTCTCTTAGTTTTTGGTGCTACTTTCTAATTCATCATTATTGTTTTTAATTGGTGACTAATTTTCTTGTATTTATCAGGATGTTGAGCACAAATTACATTGGTGCGTTCTCTTTGACAAAAACTCTATTACCACTTCTCAAGAATAGCCCTGTTGCTTCAAGGATTGTGAATGTTACATCCTTCACGCATAGAAATGGTAAAAATCTCTCTTTTCTTTGTACATGCAGCATTTGTTTGGTGGTTAAGGTAACTTAATTAGTTTATCATTTCTTCCATAAAATCTTCATAGGAGCATAATTTGTGTGCTACAGAATCTGCGTTTAGTTCACAACTTGTATTTGGTTAAGGTAACTTGTCTACAGAATCTACTCTTTGATTGATACATTCAATCTGCCCTTCACGACAACATTTAAAAGAAATAAAGAATCAAAGATAAAAATGTCTTAGCTTGAAAGTTGGTGCCTAAGACTCGGCCTGACATGCATCTCAATTCATTAAACTAGGATAGAAATGCTGCATTGAGAAGCATTGTGATGCTATCTTTTATTTGAATTTCTATTTTTGCTGCAAATTTCCTGAGGAACTGAAGGCAATAAGTGCACTTTGTTATGAAGTTCTGAGCCGAAATATTTGATGAAAATGTAATTGGGCTTACCTTTTTTTGCTTCAGTATTTGGTGCACAGTTTGACAATGAGACTGTCACTGGGAAGTGCTTTTTGAGATCAAAACAATATCCATGTGCACTAGTCTATGAGTATTCCAAATGTAAGCCATCAGTACTACAAATTTTTTGAGATTATCTTATGTAGTTCTAATAATTTCATCCTTTATGTTAAATAGTATGCCTACTTCTTTTTTCTTATGAACTTCACCGACAACTTGGCTTGATGGATAGATCTCGGCATGTTTCTGTCATGTACGTCTTATGTACTTGTTTAATTAATTATAAAATATGTTTAAAGTTCAATATACTTCCATGTTGATATTGCCCAGTCTGAGCAATTTGTCTATAGGAAACTGTTGATCTTTTAACTTTACTTAAGGAACAATAGTCCTATAATGAATGCTTCTGTTTCATTTGATAAATTTGTCTTGGTTTTATCTGGTATTTCAAGTGCTGTGGATCCTGGAGTAGTGAAGACTAACATCATGCGAGAAGTTCCTTCATTACTTTCCCATGCGGCATTTATCGCGTTGAAGGTTGTGGGCCTTTTGCAGTCCCCTGAAGATGGGATCTGTTCTGTCCTT
Source organism: Nephelium lappaceum (assembly GCA_021234005.1). Lineage (NCBI taxonomy): Eukaryota > Viridiplantae > Streptophyta > Magnoliopsida > Sapindales > Sapindaceae > Nephelium > Nephelium lappaceum. The sequence continues at coordinate 12,810,123 of CM038004.1, forward strand.
GATGGTGCACTTGCACCACCTGTAAGTTTTCCATGCATGTATTGTTATGTATGCTTATAACTTATTGGGGCCATTTTATTTTAGTTGTCTCTTTGTTACATTATGTAGTCTTGTTCGAGACCCTATGGAATCCAAATTATTTGCTTGGAGAAATTGATCGTATATGAACCATGTGAATGATAAATTTCTTGATTAATTTTAAATAATATTATTTTCAATGAAAATCTGTGCTAAGAAGTGAATGTGTTGTGTTAATTCTTGAGTGTGTACTAGTATCTGATATCACTGTGGCGGTTACAATTTGTTGCAGGTCTTTATACTAAAAGTTCAGCATGATGAACACTTGACAACACAAGCTAGTGTCCATCTGTGTCTGCCAGTCACTTATCATATACTATAAGCTTTATTTTGCCAAAATTATGTTTTCATGTATCGAGATGGCTATACCAATTTCATCATGAAAGCTCTAGCTGACATCATTTTTCACTTTGAGATAAACCAGTCTATGTTAGTACTGCATAACAGCTTATTTTAGTTATGTTTCTTGTGAGTTAGAATGTCATTGTTATTCTTTGATGATTTTTATTTAATTTTTGGTTATACTCATGTGCCATGGTGTAGTTCAAACAGAATTTTAATGTTCTTTGCTCGATTCTGAATGGGAGATTCAATGATGTTTAATTTAAGCGAAGTTGTTGATTCTGACTTCTGAGGTAATCGAATTGTCTGTTCAATTCAGGGGACATCAGGTGTATACTTTTTTGGTGGAAAGGGTAGAACCATCGACTCTTCTGTAGATTCACACAACAGCAAACTTGCAGAGGAACTCTGGACCACTTCGAACAATATCTATATCAATTCACAGCTTGCTTTCAGGGAATTATCTGATTAATTGTCAACCAAAAACATCGCGTGGACAGAGTATCTTCATACACGAAGGAAGCGACTATTTTCCTTAAATATGGGAGGTCTCAATTGTAAGCTGCTGAACGTTAGCTGAGGTTATACGAAGTTGGTAAATGACAGGGTTAGCTGCTTGTTAATATGGACTATATTCCTTTGGTTTCTGGATGGCCATTAATATACTGATGTTTGGCTGAGCCTGACCGGAGCATTGATTGTGTTTAGAAGCATTTCGAATGTCATGGTCCATGAAGAGAAGGCTATTGCCAAGGCGGCTTTATGTGAGGTTTCATAGTTGTGTAAAAGACAGCACGTGATGGTTCAGTTACAACTTGAAATATGGTTTGTATAAATGGATTTTATACATAAAAAACAAAAACTTGCTTGCTCATTGTGCAAAAACAGCTATGGAATGTGTTTATTTTACGATTTTAACATCATTAGTTTTCTATTTGGCGAAAATTGCGAAAAATACCCATTTGAAAATGACAATTTTTGTTTTTACCCATTATTTTTAAACAAATTGAATTTAACCCCTCAAACAAATTAATTTCATTATATACCCAAAATACCCATAATGCCCTTACATATATTTACCTATAAGCCCTTAATTTTCAAAAAAATTAAAAAAACCAAAATATGTAATTACAAAACAGCCCCTCCTATATATATTTCTAAGAAATCGGTGAAAAGTCATTTTCATCACCGGTTTCCCATTCAAAAACTCGACCCACACTGTGCGACCCGTACCCGATCGCCCCCTTGCACGACCCGACCAGCCGTTCGACCGTTTCCGGCCATTCTCTCGCCGTTTTCGACATTGGCAGACCATCTCCGACCGCCGGCGACCCTCTCAAGCTTGGCAAGGTACTCGAATCTACCATGTTAGGGACTTTTTAATTTCGTTTTGCAAATTTGAGATGTTTTGTGTTATGATGATTAAATTGTGTTGGTTTTGTGTTAGATTATGATGATTAGATTAGAATAGGTTAGATTTGTGTTGTTTTTGTGTTGAAATAGGTTAGATTTGTGTTGTTATGACGCTGCGATCATCGTCGGCCTTTGTATTCTTTGAAATCGGTTTTTCACAATCGGTTGTTGACAATCGGTTTTTCACAATCGGTTGTTAACTTCGGTTTTCGACTTCGGGGTTTTGCACTTCAGTTTTTCACTTCGGTTTCAACTGGTTGATCGGTTTTTCTCTTCTGTACTGTGAAAAACCGAAATGAATAACCGATCAATATCATTGATCGGTTTTTCACCAGGGCTGGAAAACCGATCAACGATGTTGATCGGTTTTCCAGCCCTGGTGAAAAACCGATCAATGATATTGATCGGTTTTCCAGCCATAGTTAAAAACCGATTATATTTGTTCACATTTGTCATTTGAATACTATACATCATTTGCTGTTTCTGGTTGTTTTGTATCATTGATCGGTTTTCCATCCCTGGTGAAAAACCGATCAATGTCATTGATCGGTTTTCCAGCCATAGTTAAAAACCGATTTGAGTTGTAGTCAGTTGCAGTTTCAGGTTGTTTTCTATCATTGATCGGTTTTAGTGAAAAACCGATCAATGATATTGATCGGTGTTTCACACTGGGATGGAAAACCGATCAATATCATGATATTGATCGGTTTCCAACCCTGGTGAAAAACCGATCAATATCATTGATCGGTTTTCCAGCCATGGTGAAAAACCGATCAATATCATTGATCGGTTTTCCAGCCCTGGTGAAAAACCGATCAATATCATTGATCGGTTTTCCAGCCATAGTTAAAAACCGATTGTCTTTGTTCACATTTGAATACTATACTAATCATTTGCTGTTTTTGGTTGTTTTCTACAGATGGATTTCAAGTACAAATATAGTTCACAAACAATTAGCAAGAATTCGAGCGGGAATACACATATTGGGCACAAATGGCTTGGTAAAATCATTGCGGTGATTACTAGACGAGGCTTATACGACCGGTTCATACGAGAGTGCCCATTCGGACATATTTTAGCGATAAGCAGCAACAATACAACAGCTGCTTTAGTGATATTATGGTTTCTTGTTAGAGAGGTGGAGGTCCCCGGTGGGCGCCGTGATGAAATGTGGTTTGAAATCGGAGAAAAAATATATAGGTTTGGGAAACAGGAGTTTTTATTGGTGACAGGACTTCCTTTTGGGGTTGTAGATCGAGAAATCTTCAATACGGTGCAAAATGATGTAAAGAGCATCCTATGGCGATTGTTTGATGGAGTGTCGCCGAGTGTCCCCAGTCTAGCCACCTTTGTTGAGGCAAGGAGCCATACAGGACGTCAGGGCCGTGCAGGTGAAAATGTTTTAAATGATGAGGATCTTTTGAAGTTAGCAAATGTAGGGATCGCTTTCCATCTCTTCATGGGGCAGGATGACAGAGCTAGCATTGGTCATTTTATGTGGGTCATGATAGAGAATGCAGAGTTATGGAACTCGTTCCCTTGGGGTACATTGAGCTATAGTACGCTGATCCATTGTCTCCATATGGCGATTAATGAAGAGCGGGTGAAAAACCCACCGAAGACCATTAATCTTTATGGTTATATTCCGGCATTTCAGGTATACTTAATATGGTAAATAATTAATAATAGTATCCTTTTAATTGGTTGATATATAGAATTTTATTTTATATATATATACACTAACTATATGTTTGTTATTTGTTTAATCAAATTATAGTGGTGGTTGGTGGAAATATTCCCGGTCTTACGAGAGAAGATAGCGAAAGATAATCAATCCTTGCAAAATGAACTGCCAAGGTGTAGGAGACGGACACTGAAGAGGACCCCAAAAGGCATAACCAGCCTGAATGATTTTCCCCCTGTAAGTGGTGAAAGTAATTGAAAATGGTTTCCTTCATTTTTTTTGTTGTAACCATCCTTAATAATAATATAACTAACCATTTATATATGTATATTGCAGATAGTTGGTATTGCACAAACCCTTGAGCCTACTGATGCCGAAAAGGAGACGGATTATTGGACATCATTCAATCCGAAGCATGTGGTTGGCGAAGAGGTACATAAAGTAGGTGGCGGAGGGAGTGAGGAGGATGATGATGATGATGATGATGCACGTGGTGATGATGATGCACGTGGTGATGATGATGATGCACGTGATGATGATGATGCACGTGATGATGATGATGATGCAAGGGATGATGATGAGGAGCAGCATGAAGACATCCCAAGTGGACAGCCTGAATCAGAGGATAGCTTTACGGAGTTACGAGCAAAAAAGGCGCACGATGTACCTACAGTACATTCTGAGGTACGAATCTTAATTGTTTTTTCTTAAGTGAATGTGCATTTGAGTAAATGGAAAAGTTGTGGATATGTTGTATAATCATATGAAGTGGGATAGAGAGACGGAGTCTCTAAACATGATAGATGAAGTGTAATTTTAATATATGCAGGTTATATTTCTCTGGATACTCAAAAAACAGGGGAGACTCTGTCGAAATTTTGTTTTTTTCAATTGTGTACATTGTGTAAAATGACTTATTTATGCAGGTGATGCAGTTATTTGAGTACCTTGTGCGTTTACAGAAGGCAACCTACAAGAAAGTAAGTAAGATGGATAGAAGGCTGAGACAGGTGGAAGAATATTTAAAGATGCCTATGGATGACGACGACGACGACGACGATGATGATGATGATGATGATGATGATGATGATGGGAGCATTGTCCCTGATGACCATATCTATAGCCCACCCCCACCACCCCCCCCCACCCCCCCCCACCCCCATCCCCCCCACCACCACCACCACATGAGGACGAGGGGGTCCATCAGTCACCTGACCATATCTATAGCCCACCACCACCACCACCACCACCACATGAGGACGAGGGGGTCCATCAGTCACCTGGCCATCATGATGAGGTAGTCCATCAGTCGCCTATCCATAGAGACGAGACAGCCATCCATCAGGAGGAGCAGGAGGTCCATCAGGAGGATGAACGTGGTGATGACCAGGTACGTATAGTATTTCAATTGTGTTACAGTTTGATTTATAATTCTAAATGTTTATTGTAATTGATAGTTTTGATTTCCTTACAGTTGCATGATGAGGTCATCCAGGAGCGGGGCAAACGAAAGACGAAGCCAGCGGCATCTCTGCGGACACCATACACTGATCCTGGACCGCCAAAAAAGAAAAAAAAGGTGCTCCAAAAGCAGGTTGAGGAGGTGGCAGAGTCTGTAGACCCCGTAGAGGTTGTCTACAATGAATACAAGGCTTCTTCCACGTCATTGGATCTCAGGTATTGATAATAAGTAGTTTCATACCTTTATGTTGGTTACTATTAAAAAAAATTTAACCTTTTTTTTTTTTTTTATTTTAGGCGTGCAGTTGATCGTTGTCAGTGGTGCGTGATACCAGACACATTGCGAACCATTGAAGATGAGAACAGATGGTTCACTTCTGAGCACATCGATTCTTATTTGCTGTGTTTACGAAAGAAGTGGAATGAGGTTGAGGACACTAGATATGCGGTTCATGGAAGCTCTTTATTTGTGAGTGTTTACATTTTAATAAGTGATGTCGTTACAATTTATCGTCATATGTCCCTTAAGTGTGATAACATGTTTAATTTTTTATCTTGCAGGCATTGATGACATTATACTATAGAGAGCAATATGTCCTCAAAGGAAAAACATTTGATCCGGTTACAGCTGATGTACCTTCAGAGTGGCTAGCATTCGGTTCTGGCAAGTTAGACTCATTAGTACCGTGGTGGGAAGTTGAAAATGTGAGTGTTGTATAAAAAAGTATAAGTTATTTGATCATTTAAATATTTAAATTAGTCTTATATCACTGACGTCTTCAAATTGCAGGTGTTGCTGCCATGTAGCCTAGATCAAAATCACTGGGTCCTTTGTCAGGTGTGCTTGAGACAGAAGAAGATATTAATATATGATTCTCTTGCACATACTGATTTAGCTTTGCGCATTGAGCCACTTCAGCCGCTTGTGTGTTTGATGCCCATTTTATTGCGGTTTGTGGGATTTTATGAGAGGACCCAGATACAGATGCCACCTGTGGATGAGCGATGGACAGTTGAACGTCTTGATAGATCGGTTGTGCCCCAGCAACCCGATGGGTGAGTAAATTTGTAACTTAATGAAAATTTACATCATTTGAATATATAATATATATATATATATATTTTTATATTATATTTAATGGTATGATAACATCATTTAACTAATTTGTTATTAATACAGGACGAGCTGTGGAGCATATGTGGCCATGTACATACGTGATTTGTTACAATCAAACGAGACTACATGGAAATCAAGACGACCGGATCAGGTTGCAGATGTCATTGCACTGAGGGCAGAGATTGCAAGGGATCTGTATACGTTTTCAACACCATTGTATAAAGTAAATAAATTTGGAAAATGGATGGTTGACTCTGATGGAGAGGTTGTATATAAGTAATTGTATTTATTTATTTGAATTATTCATTCATTTATATAAGTAATTGTATTTATTTTTAGTAATTAAATGGGAGCATTTTCTAATATTTTTACAAATTCCTAATGTTCCACTAAATTGCATTATTCCACAAATGCAAAATTTTAATCAAAAACTTAAAAAAAGAGGTGTTCACCAAAAATACAAAAGAAAACACCTTAAATTATATAATTATTTATTTTTTTACCCAATCTTAACCTATACCAAACAAGAGATGATCTTATTTTTAATCTAGTCCAACTGTATGAAACACAACTAAGTATTAATTTAGTTTAATTTAACTATATCCAATTTGACATCTTAAAAATAGTTCATCAATCATGTACATCAAACGCAATTTTAAAGTCGTGAATTTAAATCATATCCCATTACCTGAATTAAAGGTAACATAAAACAACCTTAATTCTAAATAATATTGTTACTATAAATTCACAATAAAAATGTTTGGTAGGAGTAAACTTTGTATCTATAATATCTATTTCTTTTATAATATCCCAGTAATAATATAAATTATTATTATTATTATTATTATTATTAAATAAGAGAGTGAAATGAATAAAAAAGTGATATTTTGATACTTAATTTAGTGTTCATATTTGTTAAGATGAAAATTTTAAAATAATAATTAAAATGTTTGAATTATAAATTAAAATAATACCAATATCTGCATGTCACCTCGGTTTTGGACACCTCTCTATTCATTTAGATGTTTTAAGTTCAATTCTCACCAAACATATTTTAAAAGTTTGTGTAGATAATTTTCCTTCCTTATTATAAATATCACCTTATGACATTTATAATATTATTTGTGTAAATAATATTATGTGCTTTTATGTTGATTTATAATATTAACATTTGAGTCCTAATTTTATAAAATTTATCCAAAAAATCATTAATGAAGTCTCCAAATTTGAATTAGAAGTCTATTTATAATTAGACCATATTTAAGAAGATGCAAGTAAAATTCTTTCATTTCTTGAGACAATTAAATTCATTTTATATTGATATGTATAACATATATTATATTATTATGTCAAATCTTTTGAGTTTGATAATAACTAACTATTATGGTATCAGAGTATGGAGGTTTTTAGTGCAAACTCTTTTTCCCCTCTTTATTTAAACCGGTTACACTTGTTATACAATAAAAAACGTTTAACATGTATCCGTCATTTGTTATCTATCTACAAAAAATGTGAGGAAGCATGTTAATGTATTATAACATCAAATTTTAAATACTACACATTAAGTGATCATAAGGTGATCAAATTTTAAAAATGTGAGGAAGCATGTTAATGTATTATTAACTTAAGCTTTTGGGTTTGATACGTTTCTTAAGGGATTAACGTCATATTAGAGTTCTGTCTAAATCTATCTATATCAAATACTATAAGAGTGTTAAAACTTATATTTTAAAGATTATTATTGAGCTCATTTTGGATTTAGTGATCATAAGGTGATGTTGTGTAAATAATATTGCCATTTATGACAATAGCTATTTAAGTCAATGGTTCTTTGTTTGAGCACTTATCACTTAATGGATTTGAATTAGATCTATTAAATTATTTTTTTTTGTTTTTTAAAGTGATCCAACTATTTAAAACTATTGAAAAATCATCGAAAAAAAAAAAAATTTACATTAAAATAATATTACATTAAAAAATTTTCATATTTCTATATAAATGTCAAATCACTTAATAATTCTTTAAATATATTATTTTAAATCTATCCTCCTTAAAATAATATATTTCTAAATTTATCATAATTTTACATTATATATAAATTCCTTTTAACAGTATAACAAACATTGTTAACAAATAAAAGCCCTAAACATCTAATCCTCAAAATTTCTTTAAAATATAATCTTTTATTGTAATACACCATACACTTAAAACCATTTTGTTTATTTTTATTTAAATATATAAATTTAAATTTAATTTAAATAACTATAATAGTTTTCAAATATTTTTAACTTTTAAAAACAAATAAGATTACTATATTGAGAGGTAAACAAGGGGAAAAAAAAAAACAAATTAATGTCATTTAAATTTCAGACTTTTATCATTATTCAGTCTTCAATGACTTTCAATACTATTCAATCTTCAGACAAAAAAACAACCGATGAAATCAGATTTAAAAATAGATTTTTTATAAAACAAAATAGTATTTGATTCTGATAGTCTCTGACATATCTTTAATTCATTCTATGTAAAGATTTAATGTCTCAAACACCATTAGTTGATATGTACAGATTTTTAATCTTGCTATTTAAAATAGAGAATCTCCAAGTCAAGTCCTACCAATACGTCTGATCGGTTTTTTAAGTGCGCTTAAAAACCGAAATCGGTTTCTCCTTAACTGAAAAACCGATCAGACGTGCATATGGCAGATGAAGCAATGTCGGTTTTATGAGCTATTAAAAACCGATTTCGGTTTTTTATCAATAATGAAAAACCGATCAACCTGAAAAACCGATCACCCTGAAAAACCGATCAACCTGAATCACGAAATCAGTTTCTGTTTCCCATTTAGACCTGGTGTATATTATTGCCTGAATATGCTAAATAATGTGTGTCATATAACTGAGGAAACTTGTGTCATTATAAAAGTTTGAGTTCCCAAAATTTAAACATATGCTAAATAAATAAATGAACATTTACATGCTACATGTGTTCTAATTAATAAAATACTTGCAAGACGTCATTAAACAAAAAATAATATAAGTTTCATTGTACTCTGATGAAGATTAAATCAACATAAACAAGCGTGAAATAACATAATACATATTATTAAACTAAAAGCTTCAATTAATTAATGTGTCTAATCATCAATGTTTGGATCATTACCCATCATTTGATTGGGAGGAGGAAACCGTTGCGGGCATCGACGTTGGTTATGTCTAGTCTCATGACAGAGGCGGCATCTTCGTGAGGGCGCAGTATTTGGATGAGCATTTGCACTTGTTCCAACTTCTGCAGTAGCGGCTTCGCTAGTTTGGGCTTCTGCACTTGCGGCTCCGCTCGTCCCTCCACTGAAGGATGTTGGAGGGTTAGGGCAACGAAGACGGTTATGTCCCCTCTGACCACATCTTCCACACTTCTTAGTTCGACGAGCTTCCCCAACAGAAGGAATCCGAACCTCTTTCGGCCTACCTGCTTGCCTTTTTCCTATGGGTGGTAGTACAATCATGCTTCTAACTTCCGCGGAAACATTCCAATCAAACAATTTAGGAACGGGATTGATCGGACGTGCATATGCAGCTTTCAGCCACTCTGTGCTATAATAATGACTACAAAGTGTATCACAACTGACGCCCTTAAACCTGACAAGTATCATAAATATTTATTTAAATGTAAAAATATGATATGACATTAAATATAAAAATTAACAACGTACAATTATGATACCTGGCTACAGCACATGCATGAATACATGGCAACTGATCTAAGTTCCACTTCAAGCAAGTGCATGTGCACGTTTCAATATTAACCACCGCATCGCCTTTGCTAGGATGTAGAACACTGTATGTCATCGGTTCTGTAATAGGATATACAGTACCTTCCGTTGATAAATTTTTGGCCAACATGATTCGATCGTACGCAGCAGGGGTAACAAAAGTCGTGAGTTTTTCAGCAACACCACGTCTATTATTAAACCATCTTTGTAACACATTTCTCACATATTCATGTGCGGTAGTTATTGGCAAACGACGTGCTTGCATCATGCAATTGTTGAGTGATTCTGCAATGTTAGTGGTCATCATGTCATATCTTCTGTTTGGACAATATGCCCGTGACCACCTGCTTACCCCAACCTGAACCAAAGTGTCATATGATTTCGGATGCAACGCCCGAATTTCTTCTAACATTCTATCGCAGTCATATGGCACATGACTGTATGCTGCACTGTAAAATGCTTTTTCCACTACATTCGAATACTTTTTACAGTGTTGCTTCAGGTTTTGCCACAGGTGGAAAAAACACAATATGTGAGGGACTTCGGGAAAAGCTACACTCATCCCATTTGATATGCTTTTGTGACGATCGGATACGATAAGCAAATCGTTTGACACACCGATCGCCTCTCGTAATCTGCTTAAAAACCAAGTCCATGAACGGTCTGACTCTCCATCAGCAAATCCAAAAGCGATGGGATAAATCATCTCCGACCCATCTTTGCAGGCAGCAAAAAAAATCACCCCTTTGTATTCACCTTTCAAATGGGTGGCATCAATAGCAACAACCGGTCTCATGTAAGATCGAAAACCCTCAATACAAGCTCCAAGTGCAACGAACGAATACAAGAACCGGTTGTTTTCATCCCTCTCAATTGCCGTCATGGTGCCGGGGTTTGATACTTTTAACATTTCAAAGTAGGACGGAAGCTGTTGATATGACTCATCCGCTTGTCCATATGCTAGTTTCTTTGCATATTGTAAAGCCTTCCAAGCTTTACTGTACAAGATCTGCACACCATACTGCTCTAGCATTTCTCCGATCAAACGATTAGGTATATAAATATCTCTCCCCACCTTTCCTGCATATAATTTTCCGATAACAAAAGCCTTCACACTTTTCATATGTGATTCCATGGCTACCTGACGACACGTGTGTTCCGCCACATACTTCAATACAAACCACATCGAACAACCTGTTCTGCATCTTGCACGAACTATAAAGCTACAACTCTTATCCTTGCAACCAGCTTCAAATCGTTCCGCATCTGAACGTCTAACACGATATTCAAACTTGGATTTCAGAGCATATTCTCCAATAGCTGTACACATTTCTTGTTTACTATCAAAGAATGCACCTTTATACAAAGTGCCACGTTGATAGACAGTTGACATAGCGCTTGAAGTAGCCTCAATGTCGCCCAGTTCTACACCGGGAACAATCCAGTATGGTTGTGAAGGATTGTTCTGAAATTGTAAACCCGAAAATCTTATTTCTGGAAACCCTTCATCCTCGTCGACATCATTAATTCCAGCTTCCTCTTCATCACTATCTCCAGTTTCCTCTTCATCACTATCCTCTGTCCCATCACCATTATCATATGTGTCTTGCTCTCCATCATCACTAACATCATTCATATCATCATTATTAATGTCATGAATGAGACCTTCCATAGATGTAAATGGGGTGACCGAAGCATCAACCTGATTGCTACCAGCACCTGAAGTCAGATAAAATTGACTTTGAACAATATACGGATCTACAGGTCTATTACTATTTGGCATCTCATGTCTTGTGTCTGGTATTGAGTCGGTGACATTTGGACGAACGATATGCCTACTAACTCCAGCTCCAAAATCTCTTACAACCTTATCAATGTAAATCTCTCTAACATCAACATTTCTCACCGCCATCAAACCAACCACACCAAGATCGGACATGATACGTATTTTTTTCACTTGACCATTTGTCATGCTTTGTAGTAAATAATATATACGAATATCCCACCTTCTTCTATCAATGCTAGTCTCTCTATACACAACATCCACCAACGATGAAAAACTACTCTCTTTGGAGACCCCACACATGATCGACTCACCCCCAACGTAGTTAGATCCATTCCACTCTCCATCAAAGTTGATGACGATCGTTTCGTGAGTCATTCCTATAACATTCAAAGAATGTTTAATTAGTCTCACTATATATAACAAAATCTAGCACAATAAATCAATGTCCATCATTAAAAACAAAAGATATATCACAATTATGCTAACACTGCCTACGATCATATCTAACCACATATAACACTAAAATTTAATACACGGCATCCAAAACACAACAAATATCGAAAACATCAAAAATTGCTCAAATCGGTTTTTCATATACATGAAAAACCGATTTCGGTTTTTGCGAGACATGAAAAACCGATCAAAATAGAGACTCGGTTTTACGCCTCTGTAAAACTGAAATCGGTTTTTAAATTACCTAAAAAACCGATTTCGTCGCAGATTTTGCAGAAACTGCAAATCTACAAATCTATCTTTCGGATGATATTTATCACAACCAAATCACTCTTAAAGCCTTTACCTTATAATTTGAACAAAATAACCTAAAAACCAACCAACAAAAACACATACATTACCTTCGAAACTCAAATCACTTGAAATGAAAGAAGAAGCTTCAAAACGGATCACACTTGAATGGATCAAAAACCTTCAATGGACAAAGAAGCTCAAATGAAGAATCCCTTACTAGGAGGTTTGACTTTCGGCTATAATGGTGAATGGAAGAGAACAAAAACCATGAATAGAGTAAAGAGAAAGAGAAGAGAGAGGTTTGGATGCTAGGAGGAGTAGGAGGAAGAAGAAGGCTATTTTGGTAATTTCGTTTAGGGCAATTGGATGATTTTAATTTGAAGGGTAATTTAGTAATCTTGGGTATAGAATGGAAATAATTTGTTTGAGAGGCTAAAAACAAATTTGTATAAAATATTGGGTAAAAACAAAAATTTCCTTTTTAATTGGCTGAAAATGATAAATCTCCCTTCTATTTGTTGTGATAAAACGTTAAATGCTAATATCGATAGCCCCAAGGAGTCAAGATGATGATATTTTACACTTTTAAGCATAAAGAAAATTTTAATTATTTTTAATTCAGTTTCAATCCACAAAATCATTCGCACACGTGAAACAAAAAGAAGAATACATTTTCAATTTAAACAAAAGTTATTTGTTTTTAGTTTTAAAATTTCTTTTTTTTTTTTTTTTGAGGTGTTAGGATGAACTCAAAGAGATAATTGTGACTAAGTTAATAGAATCTGAGTGATGCGGTTTGGATAAATGGCTCCCATATGATTGAGAATCATTTATATTAGGGTTGGAGATAACTCATATATATGAGAGAAAATCTCATATTTTATTAAGTAAGATGGGGGCACGAGATATCACACTTTGGTTTAAAACTAAGGTTGGCTTGTGCTCTGCCACCGCGCAACAGACATTTGACTTCATAAAAAAAAGTTATGAGCGTTAAAATCCCATTAGGCTTTGCTTAGAACCATAAATGACTAATTTTGGGGTTAAAAGACGAATTTCCAGTATGTTTGGGACAAAAATATAATTTCGAGTAAGAGAGGAAGAGGGGAGCAAGGGTTTTAGCGTAGTGTTTTGAGAGAAATCGAATCGAAGGAAGGTTTTTGAAGAAAAGATGTTTGAAATCGGAAGAAAGATGTATGCGACAGCATTGAACAACACATTTGTGAGATATTACTCTCGAAAGGCGGCTGTTAATGTCAGGAAGATCAACCCCAAAGTGCCCACCCAGGAGGCCTACTCCATTGCTCAGTCTCTCTACCACATCATCAAGCAAAACGGTCCTCTCTCCGTCTCCAACACTTGGGTTCACGCCAAGGTCACCCTCTTTAACCCTAACATCTGTGTCATTGCTATTATGATTTGGTTTTTTATAATAAGCTCTGCATCTTTGTATAATCGTTGGATTTAGATTCGCGTTTCGGGGTGTTTTAAAAATCAAGCAGAATGCATACATGCTAGACTTGTATTGCTTAAAAAGAATGATAGAGATTTGTGTGTGTGTGTGTGTGTGGTTCATTTTGTGGTATGTTTTTGATGACAGGATGCTGGCATTGGTGGACTGAATAGTAAAACTCACATGAAGATAATGCTCAAATGGATGAGAGGGAGGAGCATGTTGAAGTTGTCCTGCAACCATGTCGGTTCTAGCAAGAAATTTGTGCACGCAACTCTCCCCGAAGACCCTCAAACTGAGCAATCGCCAACTCCTTCGGAGATTAAACCGGAGACAAAGAAGCCTTCATTAAAAAAGGCGAAGAAACCAAAAAAATAAGATGCCCTCTTGTTTTATTACCGTTTGTGATCCGTTTGAAATTTTAGTGCTTACTTTTCCGGCTGGAAGTATGTTAAAACCTGTTCTCTGTTGTGTCTGCAGTCGAGTATGATATTGTGCACATGCTAGGTTTTAGATGCCTTTTTGATACATTGTGTTGTACTCTGGTTTTGATGGGCTGCAATATTCACAAGAATGTATGCTTGTGCCATCATGCATTTGGTAGTGGAACTTGTTAGTAGTTTTGGCTTTACTGTTACTTGAACATTTATGATTCAATAAAAGAACTAATTTATCAATTTTGAAAGCTATTGCTGCATGTTGTACATGTCTTGCAGCTTTTTCCTGGCATTTAGAGTTTTAGAAGTAAGATTACATGTGTTGATTGTTGTATATTAACAGGCGCAAGCAGATGTTTAAGAATGCAATGGGCTCATGAAACTTGGGGATGTTTCATTGTCTTGAGAATTTTAAAATGACTGCAAGGGGCTTTCTGTGTTAGAAACTGAAGGTGAATAGTTGGAGAATAGATAAATTTTGGTATTTTAGGATGTAAATTGGGGCCCTTGTGCAAGAACTCTTGGTATATAGAAGCTGTAGCAGTTGTTGGGAAGGTTGTTTGCTTTGTTGAAACCTGAAGAACGAGTATATTTGGTGGATTGGGCAACAACTTGAAAATTCAATTTCAGCTGTCTTGAAATTTTCAGATTCAAATGGTGGTTCAATAGAAGAAAAATGAACTTTGTGAGTTAAAATGTCACCAAAGTTGTTTTTGGTTTTCATGTTCATGTATTAATATAAGTAAATCAATGGAGTTCAGGTACAGATTCCTGTATCTCTGCCACAGTAATGATTGATAGTTTAACGTGTGCGAGTAATGGCTGAGAATTTTGAATATGGATCCTCTTATAATTTAAGCTTTTTTCTAACCTTGTTTAATACGATGACTCATAAGTATTAGAATTAATGAATGGTTGAATATGAATTCTTATTTTACATTTATTTTATCAATAACTAATGAGATGTTTCAAATATATTAAGAAGAAAACGCAGATTTGGAGAAAATCAAAATTCAATAATTTTATATCTTTCTTGTTAAAAGCAAGAAAACACTAATATTAATTTTATGGTCGTAAATAAATTCACTAGTTGAGAATTACCGAGTATTGTATTGAATTGGAGTTAGATTGTGAGAGAGGAGAATATATAAAAGATTTGTGTAAGCATATGTGAAATTTATGTGAGATAACATGATTTTAAGAGTTCATTTTGAACACCAGATATAACATTGGATTGGATTGGTATGAGCTTGTGTATATTATGTAACAAACTTGTGCAAGCATATGAGATATTCACGTACATTATATGAATTTAAGCGTGCTTTTGGAATACCGGTTATAATGTCACATCGGACAAAACAACGTATTTGTATCATAAGTTTGATGTTTGGCATGAGACAATATCGGTCTAGAGAGATTCAATAAAGTAAATTATGTACTATCTTTTCCAAAAGTGAAACCTAGTAGGATTTACCAAATCCCTTAATGATGAGATTTAAAATACTATTGTACTAAGTTTGGTATGCCGAATATATCATGAGATTGGGATTGAAAATTTCCAATCCTATGAAATCTAGCGTTTGGAGAGGCTAGGGAAAGATTCAAAATCCAATCCCAACCTCTTTGAATTCCTGGTCTCATGAGAATTCACATTCCCAACTTATCTCTTGGGTTTTCGCAAGATGGAATGATCTCTTTCTCCTTTGTTCTCTTCTTTTCACTCCTTATGTTCTCTCTCTTTTTATCTCACTATTTCTTTTGCTACCATTGTCATCATCTTCATTCCTACCCTTTAAATATGTTCAATTCTTTTTTGGGCAATGTTGTGGCTTGGGCTATGGGTTCGATTAAACCCAGAACCAGAAATGTTTTGGTTCAAACCCAAAATAAGATGGTTCTAAGTTCCATCGAACCTAGAACTTTACCTAGAACTTGAAGTTGGTTCTAGGTTCCATCTAACGTAGAATTAGAGCTCTGGTGGAGAGGAAGGGGAGAAGAAGAAGAAGAAGAAGAAGAAGAAGAAGGAGAGAGGAGAGATTGGAGGAGACAAAGAAAAAGAAGAAGAAGAAGAACAGATGGAAGAAATTGGAAAAAGAAAAGAGAAAAAGATGATGGGCATGTTGGATTTTTGAGATGTTTGTGTATTTTTGTTTGTGGATTTTTGTGAATATGTTTGTAGATTTTTGTAGATATGTGTGATAGATTTTTTGAAGATTATTTTTTAATTTATTTTTTTAAAGAAAGGTGGAGTCAGAGATGAGACACAAAGAGAGTTAAGAGTAAAAGAGGAAGAAGGGTAAAATTAACGAGAGGTTTTTTCTTTTTCTCTTTAAAAAAATGTTAAGAGAAAAAAAGGGTAAAACTATATTTTCTCCTCTAACTTAGCTGACTAATAAAAGTTAATGGTTAGTCAATGGTCAGGTTTGAGTGTGATTAAGTCAATACCTTAGGGTAGAATACAATTATAGATAAAGCTAGGTGAAGTTGTGCAATTTATCATTTTTTTTAAATTTTTTAATAATTTTTTATTTATGATAATTTTTTCTTTCAATTTTATAAACAGTTAAATAATTAAATTTGTCCCATGTGTCAAATTTTTATTGGGTAGGGTTTTTTTAATCTTTTTCTTTTTAATTTAAGAAAACATATTTCATTTTATTTATTTTAAGTTCATAAATTTTAATTTTCTCAAATGGTGATGTGTCAATTTGTGGTTGGTCATAGACTTTTTTTTTTTTTTTTTTTAATTTTAAATTTGGGGTGATGCTTGTTGAATCCTTATTGGTTGATGATTAAGGTTAAATTGATAAATTTTAATGATTAAAGGGTAAAAAGATAAGTTTAAGTTCAACTAATGACAGGGCAATTAATATCTTTTTGCAACTTTCGTCATGGTCAAATGTCAAAAATTTGACCGGCAGGACCAAATTGAAGGGTATTGTTGACAATTTTCAAACTACAAAAGTTCCAAATACAGAATTATCTACTCCTTTAGCAATAGCATCTTGGGGCATCATGAAAGTTCTAATTACATGATGCCCTTATTAATTTGGGTGCAAGATTTTTTTTTATTATTTTTTTATTTTTTGGAAATGGTATTAAATTTTAAAAAAATCTAGACCTTATATTTTAAAATAAAAATAAAACTTAAATCTATAAATAAAAAAAAGCACTTAATCACTCCTATTAAATAGGGTTATCATTATTATCATTTTTAATAATTTCTTCTACTTCTATTTCTTGGAAAAAAAAAAAAAAACTAATTTCTTCTATTTCCTCCGAATCTTCTAAACTAGAAGGTAAATAAGCTAGACAAAATCCCAAAATCTAACAGTATTTCCTTGTATGCTTTCTTGATATATCTACTAGACAAAACCCATTATTCTCATATCTAGGGAAACCCATTTCATCACTAAAAAATTAATGCATATTCTCAATAACAGAGGAAGGGAAGTTCAAGTTGGATTTGATTCCTAACTTGCACAACTAAAACTACAGCAATTACATATGCATGTGTTGAAGATTATGTGTTTGATGAATTGTGTGTGGGAGGAAATAAAAAAAAGTGGTTATGGCGAGAAGTAGAGGTGGTGGAGATAAAGAGGAGTCATAGAAGTATCTGGGGTTGTTGAAACTGGCTCAGATACTGTCATTTTTAGTGGTTTTTGTGGCTGTTATTGTTATAGGTTTGTCTACTAAGCCACATATGCACCAGTATTTCACATCACAAAATGTTTTGTTGTTGTCATCCGCCAATCATTTTGCAGCTGCTCCTGTGACTGCTAATGATCCAGGAAGCAGTTGCAACATTGCAAAGCAAAAACAATATCAGCCATCTTGTGGGCAAGTTGGTCGGTGTTCGAGCTTTGGGGGGTTCATACATCCTACAGAGAGTGTTTGAGCTTTGTGGGGTTCACACACCCTACAGAGAGTAATGCCACTAATTATATGTCTGATTCTGAGCTCTTTTGGAGGGCTTCAATGAGGCGCTACAAGGATGGTCACCCTTTTGAGAGAACTCCAAAGGTGGCCTTTATGTCCCTCACTAGAGGTCCATTGCCTATGCTGCCTTTGTGGGAGAGGGTTTTTCAGAGGTCATAATAAGTTTTTTCTATTTATGTTTATTCGCTTCCCGGGTACCAGCTCAATGTGTCTCAAGATTCTCCTTTCTATGCCAGGCAAATTCGAAGTCAGGTTTGAGTTAGTTCATTTTATTGTTTTGTTGGCTTGTTTTGTTCTTTATAATTTGGTGTTGTTGGATTAGTATTATGTTAATTTTATTAAACTGTGGAAATGTTTAGTGATTTTTGTTGGTCTATGGTGACATGGATAGTAAACTAGAATAATGAAAAGGCTACAATGAAATTGGTATGACAGAATTTGTATTGATAGTATTTGAAAGTACAACTAGGAGATTCTTGTCTACTTTTTACAACATAGTTGTTGTTGATGAGCTAAGGGAATTTGGAATACAGAACATCTAAGCTGTAATGCCTTTGCGTAAAAGGTTAGTAAGGTGGTTAAATTAAGGTAATTAAATGCTTTAACGGCTAGCGTTTGCTGGCTAAAACCATGTTCCAAGTTGATGTGATCCAGATAAGTCTTCTGCATGGTTTCTTGCATAACAGATTTAGTCTTCTTGAAGTTTCTTCACAATTATTCAAAGTTTGACTAATCAATGTTTACCAAATATAGAATTAGACTTGATCAATTTCGGTTGGACTTCATTTGTTGTAAGTTTAGTTGTGCGAGTTAGGAATCAAGTCCAACTTGAACTTCCCTTCCTCTGTTATTGAAAATATGCATTAATTTTATACTGATGAAATGGGATTCCTTAGATATGAGAATAGTGGGTTTTGTCTAGCAGATATCAAGAAAGCATACGAGGAAATATTGTCAAATTTTGGGATTTTGTCTAGCTTATTGACCATCTAGTTTAGAAGATTTGGAGGAACTAGAAAAAATTGTTAAAAATGATAATAATGATAATAAGCAAGCCTTGCACCCAAATTAATAAGGGCATCATGTAATTGGAACTTTTATGGTGACCTAAAATACTTTTGCTAAAAGAGTGTAGTACTAAAAGTTTGAACACTTTCAGACATTTTCAAAGCTAGTTGGGATGTATTAATCGAGAAGAATCCATCAAAGCTGATTGGCTAGTTATAGCGTGTAGTACTAAAAGTTCTAACACTCTCAGACATTTTCAAAGCTAATTGGGATGTAAAATTAATCGAGAAGCATCCATCAAAACCAATTGGTTAGTTATACCTTGTCGTACTAAAAGTTCTAACACTCTCTGACGTTTTCAAAGCTAGTTGGCATGTAAAATTAATCGAGAAGAATCCATCAAAACCGATTGGTTAGTTATACAGTGTAGTACTAAAAGTTCTAACACTCTCAGACATTTTCGAAGCTAATTGGGATGTAAGATTAATCGAGAAGAATCCATCAAAACCGATTGGTTAGTTATACAGTGTAGTACTAAAAATTCTAACACTCAGACATTTTCGAAGCTAATTGGGATGTAAGAGTAATCGAGAAGAATCCATTAAAGCTGATTGGTTAGTTATACAGTGTAGTACTAAAATTCTAACACTCTGACATTTTCAAAGCTAATTGGGATGTAAGATTAATCGAGAAGAATCCATCAAAGCTGATTGGTTAGTTATAGAGTGTAGTACTAAAAGTTTTAACACTCTCAGACATTTTCAGGTAGTGTCAGGTAACTTCTCTCGTTCCTTTCTTTGACTTCCACATCTCTCTCACTGTCATAATTCTTTATAAACTCTTCATTACCCCAGATCCTAATCATATAATTTTCCAGTTTTATCTGCTTATTTTTAACTGTCAAAGTGACAAAACCTGCAGATTTGTTGTTTCTCATCAATTTATAATCTTGCTCTACCATGTGAGTCACTGCTACGAGATATCATGTTTTTTATACGTCAATTTTTTTTAATTTATTTTTTGTACATGAATAGAAAAATAAAAATTCTTTTTATGTTAGATATTGTCTGTGTTTTTTACATGTATTATCCTTCAATGGCTACCTTCTTTTTTTTTTTTTTTTTTTTTTTTTGAAAATGGCTACTTTCAATTTTTAATTGGAATGCTTCAAATAGGCGATAGGGTGATGTAAAATCAATCCAGAAGAATCCATCAAAGCTGATTGGTTAGTTATAGAGTGCAGAACTAAAAGTTCTAACACTCTCAGACATTTTCAGGTAGCGTCGGGTAAGTTCTCTCCTTTTTTTCTTTGGCTTCCACTTCTCTCTCTTGGTGTCAGTGTACTTTTGGTTTAGATTAAGGATTCATGTTTTATCATAATTCTTTATAAACTCTTCATGACCCCAGATCCTAATCATATAATTTTCCAGGTTTTTTTTTTTTTTTTTTTTTTTTTTTTAAATTAAGCATATAATTTTCCAGTTTTATCTGCTTATTTTGAACTGTCGAAGTGACAAACCTGCAGGTTTGTTGTTTCTCGTCAATTTATAATCTTGCTCTACCATGTGAATCACTGCTATTACATATCATGTTTTTTATGCATCAATTTTTTTTTTTTAAATTTATTTTTTGTGCATGAATAGAAAAGTAAAAAAATCTTTTTATGTTATATATTATCTGTGGTTTTTACTTTCAATTTCCAACCACTAACAGATCCATGCCACCTTGTTGATTCATTATATTTATTATTATTATTATTTTTTTAAATTTGCACTTTGTTGGTTTTAATTAGGTGGATTAGTTGATATGGATTCTGAGAGTGGGAAAAATGACTGCCTCGGGTGGGCAGCAAGAGATCCCTCTGGAGTTCTATCTCCATACAACTTCACTCGTAGGTGCGTCTTTCTTTTCAAGTCATTATTATATCAGTTTTAGTATTTTGGGCTGCAGTGTTGGAGAATGGTGATTTTCAAGATTATTAATTTACTATCCATTAACTGAATCATTGATACTCCAATGATATCGGCATAAACAATAGTGGATGGTCGGTATAGTTATAATTTTTCTATTTTATGCATGACTCAAACTTGAACTCTTTTGATAAAAAAATATAGGAAAAAAAGGAAGTTAGGAGAGGATGTTTGCTCTTAATTAACATGAATGGTGATTTTCAGAGCTCTTGGAAGCGATGATGTTTCATTGACAATTACGCACTGTGGAGTTTGTTATGCTGATGTTGTTTGGACTAGGAATAAACATGCAGATTCCAAGTATCCTGTAGTGCCAGGGTATGTTCCTTATAGTGATTTAAAATGAACTATATTGCTGTTCCTTGAACTAATCTTTGTATGATCATTTGTAAACCAGACATGAGATTGCTGGAATTGTGAAAGAGGTTGGTTCTAATGTTCAACGGTTCAAAGTTGGAGACCATGTTGGGGTGGGCACTTACATCAACTCTTGCAGAGATTGTGAGTACTGCAATGATGGACAAGAAGTTCATTGTGTGAAAGGGTCAGTTTTCACTTTCAATGGCATTGACGCAGATGGTACAATCACAAAAGGTGGATATTCTAGTTACATTGTAGTCCATGAGAGGCAAGTAACTGTGATGATGTTTTGATATTCTTTTCTCTTCATCCTTGAAATATCTTTAGTACTTGACATACATGGTTATGGAGTAGGGTTTTTAATTCTTGGGATAAGAGACCATAAATGGTGATGTGATTTTAGTTCTCACCATATAGATTCCATGTCAGTAGTTTTTGGTCTATTCATCTCATCTGTTAATCTTGACATGTCATGAGGACACATAGATTTCGTGTTAGATCTGTGTCATACACTGTTCTGGTATTTTGCTTTTGTAAGAGATGCAATTAATTGGAGTATGTTACCTTTCTAGAGACTACAGCTTCATGCTTTGCCAGATGCTAGCATATGCCATCAGAGTAAACAACTGTCATTTCCATGTAATGGTGTGAAGTCATCACACAAATGATGTAACTTTGATTTAAATGATTTGGGACTCTTCTCTGTTTGTTAAGGGAAATTGTGATTGATGCCTAGAATTGAATGCGAGGGTTTGATGGTATGTCACAAGCTAATGTTATTGCTGGCAGAATTAATGTGATAATTATATAATCTAGTCATAGTGCACAGGAAATTTCAGGCAATATTTACCACAAATCAGGACACTAATTTCTGTGCTGAATTTGGATTCAACAGGTACTGCTTTAAGATACCAAACAACTATCCATTGGCTTCGGCAGCACCTTTGCTTTGTGCTGGAATCACTGTTTACTCTCCAATGATGCGCCACAAGATGAATCAACCTGGTAAGTCTCTTGGAGTGATTGGACTTGGTGGTCTTGGTCACATGGCAGTGAAGTTCGGGAAGGCTTTTGGATTGAAGGTAACAGTTTTCAGCACAAGCACTTCCAAGAAAGAGGAAGCCCTGAGTATGCTTGGCGCAGATGAATTTGTCATTTCATCTGATCCAGATCAAATGAAGGTAACAACATATTAAGCTTCTTAGAAATTGTAGTTAAAAATGATGACTACTTGTACTTTTCTGAAATGGTGGTGTTTATATGCAGAGCTTGGCTAAAACACTTGACTTCATAGTTGACACGACATCAGGTGATCACCCATTTGATCCATACATGTCTCTCTTGAAGGTCGCCGGTGTCTATGTCTTAGTGGGGTTCCCAAGTGAAGTCAAATTTAGTCCTGGAAGTCTCATTATGGGTATTTTCACTTTGCTATAACCTTGACTTGAGTTTACTGCAATTTATATTGAAATATGTAAATCGCAGTTTTCATTTTGTTCATCAAGATTCTGCTAGTGTAACGAAGTCCTTAAATTGATATTTTGGCAGGTGCTAGAACCGTGGCTGGTAGCGTTACAGGTGGAACTAAGGATACCCAAGAAATGTTGGACTTCTGTGCTGCGAACAAGATTTACCCACAGATTGAAATAATTCCAATCCAGTATGCGAATAAAGCCCTCGAGAGGCTAATTAACAGGGATGTGAAGTACCGATTTGTGATCGACATAGAAAAATCCTTGAAATGACAAGATGGAGTAATTAATATATGGGAGAACAGATCATAATCTCGAACTATTTTGCGGTTAAGTGAGTTTTATGCATTGAGGCTGGGGAATAGCCTACGTACTGTTTGCTTATCCTAAAGATTTTAAGAGATGTTTTATCATTGTACTTTTTCTAGAAGTGGTGAATGTAAATTGCCTTGACTAAGTTTTTAAATAATGGGAAATAAATAAAATGACTGTCAATAGAACAGGAAAAATCTGTCACTTTGTTTATTTCAATATTATCAATCAAGCTTGTTAAGCAAATTGTCTGGTTTCACAATCATTACATCATTTTTAGTCTTCTCACTTTTGACAGGAAATGTCAACAGCATTGTCATTCTCAGTGTCATTTTTAGCCTCTGGATGTTCATTGACAGGAGCGTCCATCTTTTTGCCCCACAGTACACAGTAAAGTCCCACCACGATAAGAATTGCTCCCACCAAGCTGGGAATCAGCAAATACACCAAGCAAGGGAGAGTTATGATCCTTTTCTTTAATCAGAAGAAACAGTTTTATGTGTATCTGATAGTGGGGTGATAGTAACTGACCGACCTGCCCAAGTGAATTCACTCAGCAAAAGAGCAAAAGCCGAGAGTATTGCCACAATAACAAGCAGAAGTGGAGTGAACGTTGCTGCAAAAACAGGCCCCTTCTTGCTGATAATCCATGTTTGTAGGTAGTACATTAATGCTGAGAGCACAACTCCCTAGGAACCATATAAGAACTTTGTATTAGTTTCTTGTTCAAATAATGGCCACCTTAAATGACAATGACAAGAGTTGAAAACACTTACACAGTAGATGATGGTCCAGAGCTGCACATTCCACTCCAGCTTCCACAAACTAGGATCTCTTGCAAAGAAGAGGGCAAGCACAGAAGATTGCAACGCAGCGATAAAGCAAATCAAGGTGTTGAGTGATAATCGAGCAGGGTAGGCTTTGAAGGCAATAGCCTATATATAGCATTCTAAATCAATTGTTGTATACGCGACATAAATGATAACTATCAGAGCAAAATATGTTGGAGATAATTTTAATAGACATAAACCTATACCAAAATCTAGAAACTCATATTAAATCATTAAGTATTATTATAAAGAAAACATATCTGAATTCATATTGTCAAACTTGAGAATGATTGAGTCTTCCATAGCCAAATCTCCTTAGATTGCTCTATATTTTTTTTTCTTGAATGGAGAAGGAGAAAGAGAGCAAAATATTGTGTATATCGATTTGACTTGGGGACCATAACGCTTTATAATATATGTGTATATATTGGATGCTGGTGATTAAATATTTTTTTACAATAGCCGCAAATCATGCCTTTAGGAAAACACGCGACAGTGACATGAATATATATGTATTGAATTGCCTTTTGCTTGCAATTTGGATGTGAATGCCCTCTATGTTGGTTACAAGTAGAGACCAAAGGATCACTTAACCTTTTGTGGTTTTTTAAGTTATACAGAAGCAAAAGGCTGCACGTAGAAATAACATAGATGGGCGAAAAAGTCAACAAAAAGGATTATTTATTGGGGAAACTTCATTTAGTCCCTAAGGTTTCGCGAAATATCAAAATTTTAAATATCTATTGAAAACAGCTCTTTTAATCTCTAACTTTTCCAAAACTCTTAAAAATAGTCTAAACCGTCAGTCAACTAATGGTCAACAGTGACAGATAGTTTAGATCAGAAGGGCAAGATAGTCTTTTCGTATAAAATGTTAAGGGTTTGACACGTGGACGGTTATGATTTTAAAATATTTAAAAAAAATTGATAAATAAAAAGATTTTAATAAATAACTTAATTTTAAAAAAATAAAAATAAAAATAATTCATTTTCTTCACTAACAAAATCAACATTCATCATCTACACAAATCCAATCCTGAATCATCATTATCAACACAAACAAAAACTCTTCTTCATCACCAAAACAAGAAAAAAAAAAAACAACCACCATACAATCACACCCAAAAATCCAAACAATCTGGTTCGTCGACCTGGTTGGCACCATCTGGTCGACGATCTGGTGCGAACCAGATCGTCACCAGATCGGTGCCAACCAGATCGACGATCTGGTTCGCACCAGGTGCGACAATCTGGTTCGTCGCACCAGATCGTCGACGATCTGGTGCGACAACTAGATCGACGTCGATCTGGTGCGTCGAACCAGATTGTCGCACCAGACGTACCAGATCGACGCTCGTCGATCTGGTTCATCGTACCAGATCGACAACCAGATCGACGAGTGTCGATCTGCGATGAACCAGATCGACGCTCGTCGATCTGGTTCGACAACCAAATCGTCGCCCGACGATCTGGTTCGATAACCAGATCGACGCTCGTCGATCTGGTGCGACGAACCAGATAGACGCGTGTCGATCTGATCGACGAGCGTCGATCTGGTTGTCGAACCAGATCGTCGGGCGACGATCTGGTTCGTCGCATCGAACCAGATCGTCGTCGAAGATCTGGTGAGTCGATCTAACCAGATCGATGCACCAGATCTTCGACGACGATCTGGTTGGTTGCCCCTGTCATTGTTTTTTTTTTTTTTTTTTTTCTTGCGATCTCAGGGAAGAGATAATAAAAAGACAATATTATTTTTCTGCCATTTGTTTTTTTTTTTAATTAAAAAAATAATTATATACACGTGTTGACCTTTTATTGGATGAAAAATATATAATATTTTGATTTCATTAGGGGCAAAACAATTATTTTAAATGATGAGGGTAATTAAGTCTTTTGAATTTTTCTGTTTGGTTTAACCATTAGTTGACTGACGGTTTATACTATTTCGAAGAGTTTTGGAAAAGTTAGGGATTAAAAGAGCTGTTTCCAATAGATGTTTAAAATTTTGATATTTCGCGAAACCTTAGGGACTAAAATGAAGTTTCCCCTTATTTTATTTACTCCTTTTATAAGTACAATTGCAGAGAATGATAATTCTCAAGAGGTCTAGAATTGTAATTAATAGAACTGTACGGCAGTAGTGGCACTTCCAATTATAAAGTATTAGGCTTACTAGCTTTTTTTTTTTTTTTTTTTTTTTTTTTTTAAAGATAACAGGATATTATTGGCTTTGAAATAAACTAATATTGATGATATGCACGATATCAATTCATTATGCCTTTATGTCAGATATTGAGTTATGGTATTAGATATTGAACCTGTTTCATATTCGTAAGTTTTAATAATATAATATATTATTTTCATATATTATATATTCTTTTGTGTTATTGGTATATATATATTTTCATCGTATTTGAAAATAATAATAATAATAATAATAATCTTATATTTCAAAATAAATTGAATCGAAATTATATGTTACCAAAGTAACCTCTATAATGTAAATTTGTTTATTTTGGAATATTAAGATGTGTATGTCTATTGTTTATACGAATAATGACTGGCCCAAAGGAAGGTTGTTAGTTGGCCAAATAATAGGCATACTTGTGGTAATAAATGTGTGACGATTATTAGGTTTTCCATGTGAGCAATAAATCGATCCAAAAAAAGGTTTATTGCTTGACAGGATTA
Source organism: Nephelium lappaceum (assembly GCA_021234005.1). Classification (NCBI taxonomy): domain Eukaryota; kingdom Viridiplantae; phylum Streptophyta; class Magnoliopsida; order Sapindales; family Sapindaceae; genus Nephelium; species Nephelium lappaceum. The sequence goes on from CM038004.1 coordinate 12,837,001, forward strand.
ATTATCAATATTTGATTACTGCATGGAGAGTACCACTTACAGTTGATATTTCTATCCAAAGACTAAATGTCAATGTTGTGCTAGGTGTCTTGTTTTAGGGCCCACCATTATGAGAATTATTTAATCATGTTATGTATAAATAAATTAATTAATTATTCTTGTATTATGACATGATTATTGATTATGAGTTTGTATTTAATTTTGTTCTCGATTCAGTTACTACTTCTGCTTCAACAATATCTGTCAATATCAATTCCATTCCCGTGCTTAATGGCACGAACTTCAAGAATTGGAAAGAGAACGTTATGATTATTCTCGGTTGCATGGATCTTTACCTTGCACTTCAGGAAGAACGGCCTGTAGCTCTTAATGAGAATAGTTTCGCCGATGAAAAGACGAGCATGGAGAAGTGGGACCGTTCTAATTGTATGTGTCTTATGATCATGAAATGTTTCATTCCGGAAACTTTTAGGGGCTCTATGTCCGAAGAGAAAAATGCTAAGCAGTTCCTTGAGAAAATAAAACAACGTTTTGCGAAAAACGAAAAGGTTGAAACAAGTACCCTTTTGGCTAACCTTGTTTCAATGAAGGATAAAGGAAAAGGGAACATAAAGGAGTACATCATGGAGATGTCTCATATCGCTTCCAAACTAAAGGCACTAAAGTTACAGTTGTCTGAGGACTTGCTGGTGCACTTAGTTTTGATTTATCTTCCTGCACAATATAGTCAGTTTAAAGTGAGTTATAACACTCAAAAGGACAAATGGACTCTTAATGAGCTCATATCTCACTGTGTGCAAAAAGAGAAAAGATTAAAGCGATAAGGTCTTGAAAGTGCTCACTTAGCAACTATCTCTAAGGACAAGAAAAGGAAAAGAGGAAAAGAAGCTGCAGTTGAGGCATCACAGCATAAGGTGCAAAAGTAACAGGATGAGTGCAAAAGAAACAGGATGAGGAGTTTACCTGTTACTTTTGCAAGAAAGTTACACATGAAGAAAGAATGTCCCAAGTACGCCAATTGACGTGTCAAGAAAGGTATGCTTCTCAATTTGGTTTGTTCTGAAGTTAATTTAGCTTCTGTACCTAAACACACTTGGTGGGTAGATTCTGGTGTTACTACTCATAAAAGTGTGTCTATGTAGGGTTGCTTGTGGAGCCGAAAGCCAAGTGATGTCGAAAGATTCATCTATGTGGGCGATGACAAAACAATTGCAGTAGAGACTATATGAACTTTTAGGTTATTATTAAAGACTAGTCAATTTTTGAATTTAGAAGAGACTTATGTAGTGCCGTCATTTAGACGGAATTTGGTTTCAGTTTCTATTTTGGACAAATTTGGTTATTCTTGCTCATTTGGAAATAATAAATTTAGTTTTTTTCAAGATTCAAATCTTATTGGTATTGGTTTTTTTGTCTTTGCATGATAACTTATATTTGTTGGATACAATTGCCTTAATTAATGAAACCTTGCATACAAATTCACGAGGTACAAAACGAAAATTAACTGACAGGGATTCCGCCACACTATGGCACAATCGTTTAGGTCATATCTCTACACAAAGAATTCAAAGACTTGTGTTTGATGGAATTCTTGATTCCCTTGATTTAACAGATTCTCAAGTCTGTATTGAGTGTATAAAAGGGAAACAGACAAACATTAGGAGATTAGATGCCAACAAGTGTTCTGATGTCTTAGAACTAATACATACTGATATTTGTGGACCATTTCCTACAGTCTCTTGGAATGGTCAACAATATTTTATTACGTTCATAGGCGATTATTTAAGATATGGGTACCTATATTTGATACATGAGAAGTCTCAATCCCTGGATGTATTTAAGTCTTTCAAAGCTGAAGTTGAAAATCAACTTAGCAAGAAAATTAAAACTGTCAAATCTGACCGTGGTGGTGAATACTATGGTAGATATGATGGATCCGGTGAACAACGTCCAGGACCTTTTATGAAATTCCTAGAGGAATGCGGCATCGTCCCGCAATACACAATGCTAGGTAAACCTAGCATGAATGGTGTTGCTAAGAGACGAAATAAAACGCTTTAGGATATGGTAAGAAGTATGATAAATCATTCTTCTTTACCAGAATCCCTCTGGGGAGAAGTACTAAAGACTGCAGTATATATCCTCAATAGGGTTCCAAGCAAAGCAGTAGCTAAAATCCCTTATGAATTATGGACAAGCAAGAAGCCTAGTATTAAGCATTTACACATATGGGATTGTCCAGCTGAGGCAAGCCCTTACAAGCCAAATGAAAAGAAACTGGACTCAAAAACTGTAAGTTGCTACTTTGTTGGGTACTCTGAACGGTCAAGGGGTTTTAAGTTCTACGATCTCACTATTAGAACATTTTTTGAGACGGAAAATGCAAGATTTCTTAAGGGAATTGAGTTTGTGGGGGGAGATAAGGTTAAAGACATTATCTTTGAAGAGGAATTTACTTCTTTTCCTACTATCGCTTTTGATAATGATCAGGCTTTTATTCCTAACATTGTTCAAAATGCAAATCCAGAATATCAAGACAATGTAGAAGAGCTCCCTGTGCAAAATGAAGAAATTATATCTATAGTACAAACTCAACAACCTCAAGAGAATATGTCATTGAGATTATCCCTAGAGAAAGGAGAAGTGCAATTCCAAATGATTATATCGTTTTTCTCCAAGAACATGAGGTTGATATAGGAGTGGTGGAAGATGATCCAATCAACTTCCATCAAGCCAAACAAAGTTCTAATTCTCAAAAGTGGATTAATGCCATGAATGATGAGATGAAATCCATGAAGGACAATTACGTTTGGGATCTCGTTGAATTGCCTGAAAGTGCGAAACCCATTGGTTGCAAATGGATATTTAAGACCAAACGGGATTCAAAAGGCAATATTGAGAGATATAAAGCTCGTCTAGTTGTTAAGGGTTTCACTCAAAAGGAAGACATTGATTATAAAGAGACTTTCTCTCCGGTTTCAACGAAAGACTCTTTTAGGATCATAATGGCATTTGTGGCTCATTTTGATTTGGAGCTACATTAGATGGATGTAAAGACAACGTTTCTCAATGGTGACATTGATGAAACAATATATATGATGCAACCAGAAAACTTTGTATCCGCTGACCCAAAGAAAATAGTTTGCAAACTAAAGAAATCCATCTACAGTCTCAAACAGGCTTCCCGTCAATGGTATCACAAATTTCATCAAGTTATTATCTCGTATGGGTTTGAGGTAAATAAAGTTGAAGAGTGTGTATATCATAAGTTCGGTGGGAGTAAGTATATATTTCTGGTGTTATATGTCGATGACATATTGCTTGCTAGTAGCGATATAGGCTTATTGCACGAAACCAAGAGATTTCTGACAAAGAATTTTGAGATGAAAGATCTTGGGGACGCCTCTTTTATATTAGGCATACAGATACATCGAGATCGAACTCGAGGTATCCTTTGGTTATCACAAAAGAGCTATATCGAAAGAGTTCTTGATAGATTCGGCATGAAAAGTTGTGCACCAAGAGATACCCATGTAACTAAAGGAGATAAGTTCAGTCTCAGTCAATGCCCTAAAAATGAGTTGGAATGGAAAGAAATGCAAAAGATTCCTTATGCGTCAGCTATAGGAAGTCTGATGTATGCTCAAGTATGCACGCGTCCGGATATTGCGTTCATAGTGAGAATGTTGGGCATATATTTGAGTAACCCAGGGATGGATCATTGTAAAGCAGCCAAACGAGTTATGCGTTATTTACAGAGAACAAAAGATCACATGCTCACTTATTGGAGATCAGATCATTTAGAGATCATCGAGTATTCTGATTTCGATTTTGCTGGATGCCAAGACAGTAAAAGATCCACGTCAGACTATATTTACCTGCTAGTTGGGGGAGTTATTTCCTGGAATAGTGCTAAGCAAACACTCATAGCTTTTTCCACTATGGCAGCTGAATTCATAACCTGTTTTGAGGCATCCAATCACGTAATATGGCTACGAAATTTTGTCACTGGGCTGCGAGTTATTGATAGTATTGAAAGACCATTAAAGATTTATTGTGACAATAATTCGGCTGTGTTATATTCCAATAACAACAGAAGCTCTACGAAGTCGAAGCACATAGACATCAAGTTTTTCGTTGTTAAGGAAAGAGTTTAGAGTAATCAGGTGGTTATAGAACATATTGGGACAAACTCCATGATTGCGGATCCACTTACTAAGGGATTACCACCCAAGGTCTTTCATGAGCACACTACTCATATGGGTGTTGTTTTAGTTAATGATGTGCATGTTTAGTGGGAGTTGGTATTTTATGTTCTTTGTTATGGATATATTTATTTTCTGCAGAATAAAGTATATGGTATATTTACAAACTCTGAATATTATTTGTGTTTGATCTCACTAAAGATCAAAGTAGGACCAGTTGAAAATAGGCATGTTTAAGATCATATTGCATATAATTTTCATGTTACACATCTATACTCGATCTATGTCATTAAATATATTGGTATGGTGACCATTGATGGGTCTAGTTACGAATATATGTAACAAAGGTCGCTTTGATTCCATACTAATATAGTAGATGGACCAGATTGTAATTAAGGGTATATTTCAGAACAGATAGCTTTTCAGCTCGCACTCAAGACTATAGATAATATAATTGTTTCAGGAAACATATGTAGCCCAAGTGGGAGATTGTTGGGATTTTTAATATGTCTTATTGTGGGCTTACATATTAAATAACAATTATATTGTATGCTATTAATTTTAATAGGGTCAAATAAGTGATCTATTAATTGGGCTTTACAAATATCCATTGGGTATGAGCTTAAGTGTGTAGAAACCTAATACTTATGAAATTAGGGTTAATGGATACCCAATTAGGTTAGTATATAAAAAATATTATAAAGGGTTATGGTTCCCAAGTCAAATCGATATACACAATATTTTGCTCTCTTTCTCCTTCCCCATTCAAGAAGAAAAATATAGAGCAATCTAAGGAGATTTGGCTGTGGAAGACTCAATCATTCTCAAGTTTGACAATATGAATTCAGGTATGTTTTCTTTACAATAATACTTAATGATTTAATATGAGTTTCTAGATTTTGGTATAGGTTTATGCCTATTAAAGTTATCTCCAACAAAATATTCAATCACCTAGAAGATTAGCCATCCACTCTAGGCAATATGACTGATCAGAATAAGAACAGAACCTTTGATCTAGTTTTCATGGTTCATTTTACTATTGGTGTTATACATGTTAATGAGAGGCCTCTTCACAAAGCTTTTGAACAAGTAGTGTCCTTTCCAAAAGGTAAAAACTAGTGACCCTGCAATGCAAATAATAGTATCCACCACCTTTGCTTGACCTCTTGCACTTGTGATCTTCACTTTCTCCGTCCTTAATTAGTATGAATCAAACGCTAAGTAAGACGAATTGTGTGGAAATAAATAAAGATGTCAGTGGGGTAGATTCCCTATCCCCTTTTCTACTGTTTTCTCTATTTCTCTAATCTCATTTCATTTTGTTTGATCCATTTTTTTTTTTTTTTAAAGATTAAAAATATAATAAACAAAATAATTTCACCGGGTTTCATTGTGTTAAATCCATGACATTTGAATATGAGTTAACTTCAATTTTAGAAAATTCTCACTTTTTAAGCTTGCTTGCATTCATAACTCCCATAATTCCTATAATTTCAAAGACCCCTCAATTTGGTCCCTACAATTAGTCAAACGTTAGTCAAACTAACGGAAGTAGGGTTATTTTTGTCATTTTAGTTGCTCATTTTCCTTTTAATTAATAAATTAAGAAAATGAAAAAAATAAAAAATAAAAGTGAGATGAATCTCCATTGTCTATCTTAAAGATGAACAATAGAGATAAAAAATAATTAAGATTAAATTAAATAAAAAATAAAAAGAAGAAAGAAGATAATCTCCACCATCTATTTTGGAGATTGACGATGGATATAAAAGTTCAATAAAAAAATTAAAAAAAAAACATTTATTCAAAAAAATGTTATTTTTTGTTTTTTACAAAAGAAAAAGAAAAATTGATGGAGATCTAGATTGGATCTCCATCTTGATTATATGGGTTCAACTAGGTCATCCTTTGATGATCTGATTTCCAGATCGAGCGATGTTTTTCGCTCAATTTGATATTCATTCAACGATGACTATTATTGGCCATGAAGATTTCTTGATCTCTGTATGGTGGAGATCTATATTGGATCTCCACGATCTCCACCAATGATGGAGATCCAATATGGATTTCCATCAATTTTTCATTTTTTTTAAAGTAACATTTTTAATTTCATTTAATTTTAATTGTATTTATTTATTATAATATATATTAAAGTTTTAAAATTTTACAAATAATTAAATTTAAATAAATATAACTTTTAGTTTAAATAAAAAGTGACATGTGTTTGATTTCTATTAGTAAAGGTTTCTTATTTTTTGTATTTTAAATATACAGTGACATGTGTTAGCTCCTCATCAGTAGAATAAATTGTTAAATTTTTTATATGGCAAAGGTAAAATAGTTTTTTTTTTCTTAAGTAAAAATTATCAAGGGCAAAAGGGTCTTTTTACACTTTCTGTTATGGTCAATTATTAAAAATGTGATCAAAATGATGAAATTGATGGCTTTTCAAAATTTTAGGGACCACAGAGTAATTCATGCAAATACACTTAAAACAAGTAAAAATTTTTAAAAAATTAGGGACCAAAATAAAGTTTATCATTTCAATATATGAAATCCACAATATTGCAAAATAATTACAATCCTCTTACATAACTAATAACATATGACAAAAATTCAGAAAATATAAAATCATTTCATATGATAAAGTCATTAAGTAGGAGCTAATAAGAGAAATTATTAAAACAATTCTAATTATTAAAAATATATAAATATTTGTTTTTGTATTTCTTTAATAGAAATGGAGGATATGCGAAAATGGAGAAGAGAGTGGCCTCTTTGATCCCTATCCCTATTTGGATCTAGGGATAGATCTTCATCCCCATTTCCTTCTAAAAATTATCTCCAAATAGAAATGAGGATTCGGGATTCCATTTACTCCGAAAACAAATGGTTTTACAGGGTGTGTTAAAGGAGGAGCAAGTACCTGAGCAGAAAGGCTATGAGAAATGTTAAAGCAAGAATAACGTTACTCAAGCCACTTGCAACGGTAGGAGAAGTGTAGGCTAAACCAACGTAACACAAATTAAGATGGATAATTGTTCTAAGGGATGCCAGTACAAAAATCTTCATCAACACATAAAATGAGAGGTAAAGGCACCCTATGTGGTACAACGCGTATGGTGTCTTTAGAGATAAGGACATGTACGAGATGATCTTGGAAGATGAAGAAAAGCTAAAAAAAGTTATTGAGATGGAGAGTTCAAGTACTGGAGAGAGGCACCAATCTCTTATACTTACGAGAAAGAAAAGAAAGGTGGGATGAGAGAAGAGAAGAGAAAGAAAGGTTGGGGGGGGGGGGGGGGGGGGGGGGGGAGGAGGAGGAGGGGGAGAGAGAGAGAGAGAGAGAGAGATAGAGAGAGAGAAGAAAGGTAGGTTGAGAGAGGAGACAAAAAAGAGCTAAGAAATGAAGAAACGTGAGAGTGATGAGAGATTTTTTTTTCTTTTTTCTTTTTAAAAAGATGTTTTGAGAAAAAAGAAAGGGTAAATTGTATTTTCTCCTCTTGACTTAATTAACTAACGGAAGTCAATGATTAGTCAACGATGAGATGGGGTTTGAGTGTAATTAAGTTAACACCTCACTGTGGAATGCAATTATAGATAAAGGTAGGGAGTTATTGCAATTTATCATTTTTTAATTTTTTAATAATTTTTTATTTGTTATCATTTATTTCTTTAAATTTTATACATAATTAATATTAAATGATTAAATTTGTCACATGTGTCAAATTTTTATTGGGTAGTTTTTTTTAACCTTTTTCTTTTTAATTTAAGAAAAATAATTTCATTTTATTTATTTAAAGTTCATAAATTTTAATTTTGTAAAATGGTGATCTGTCAATCTATGATTGGTTGTATATTTTTTTTAAGTTTTAAATTTGGGAAGGCACATGTTGAATTCTTATTGGTTGATGAGTTAGGGTTAAATCGATAAATTTTAATGATTAAAAGGTAAAATTAGGGGTGGTGGGCATTACCATGATCGGTTCTCCACTTTTGGATTCAAACATGGTCCATTAAGGGGGGAAGAACCAAATCGAACAGAACGACCTTGGTTCTGTTCGGTTCGGTTCAAAACACCTAAACAACTCATCAAACCAAACAGCTCCAACCCTTCACTAACAAGCCCAACTCTACAATACCCACAAACCAAGATCCCAAAACTGAACTTATTTGGCCTATAACCCTTCCCAGACATTCTATCAAACAGCTCCCTTGCCTTCATCAAATGATTCGAATCATAAAGCCCTCGTATCGTAAGATTGAAAGTGTAAGTCGCTAGAGAAACTTAATCAACAACCAAGTCATTGTACAACCATAACACATAATCCATGCTCCTCTTTTCGATACAACACTCAAAGAGGACATTATACGAATAGACGGAAGGCGGGTGTTGGGAAAACGAATTCTTATAGACTTGAACTACGAGAAAGCTTTATCTAAAAACCCCATTTTGGCCAAGATCCTGACAATGGGAAAGATTGAAAAATGAGGGGTTTCATGGGGATTTAAACAAAGGAGGGAACTTTAAAGAGTGTCGATTTCATTCAACATGTTGGAGCGAAAGAAAATGGGAATGGAAGTGGGTGAGAGATAAGAGATGCAGAAGAAGAAAATGGGAATGGAAGTGGGTAGCTGATGAGAGAGATAAAGAAACGATAGGATGAAAGAGAAGAAAAGATGAGATGAAAGAGAAAGATAAGAAAAGATGAGGAACGGCTCACAAGAGAGAGAGTGCAAGAGATTAGGGGTAGGTTTTAGGGTTGGGGCTTATATATGGCCATTAGGAAATGACGTGTTTTTAGTGTTTCGTGAGTCAGATCGGTTTTGGATACCCAGAACTAAATCGATCTGTGAAATTTAATGTTTTCTAGCCATGAGATCCAAACACCTTTAATTTGAACATGAGAATTGAACCGAACATCCGTGGATTGGTACGGGTTAGGTTGTTCAGGTGGTTCTATGTTTTCATGTCTACCCTTAGGTAAAATGTAATTTTAAGTTCAACTAATGAGATGAACAATAACATTTTTTTGCAACTTCTGTCATGGTCGAACATAAAAAAATAGGTCAGTAGAACCACGTTGAAGGGTTTTTTGATAATTTAGCGATCCAGGAAGATAATTAAGCAAACAGCTTTAAAGAAATGCAGACAGAGTCAAAGCTTAGGAACTAAAAAGTGTTTCCCCTGTAGATAATGTCACTGCTTACCTGTAATGAAAAACATGTCATTAATAACAAGTTGACATATGTTGTTGGAATGCATCGAATAGGCGATAGGGTGATGCAAAGTCAATCCAGAAGAATCCATCAAAGCTGATTGGTTAGTTATAGAGTGCAGAACTAAAAGTTCTAACACTCTCAGACATTTTCAGGTAGTGTCCGGTAAGTTTCTCTCCTTCTTTTCTTTGACTTCCACTTCTCTCTCTCGGTGTCAATGTACTTTTGGTTTAGATTAAGGATTCATGTTTTATCATAGTTCTTTATAAACTCTTCATGACCCCAGATCCTAATCATATAATTTTCCAGGCTTTTTTTTTTTTTTTTTTTCAATTAAGCATATAATTTTCCAGTTTTATCTGCTTATTTTGAACTGTCGAAGTGACAAACCTGCAGGTTTATTGTTTCTCGTCAATTTATAATCTTGCTCTACCATGTGAATCACTTCAATTACATATCATGTTTTTTATACATCAATTTTTTAAATTTATTTTTTGTGCTTGAATAGAAGAATAAAAATGTCTTTTTACGTTATATATTATATGTGGTTTTTTACTTTCAATTTCCAACCACTAACAGATCCATGCCACCTTGTTGATTCATTATATTTATTATTATTATTATTATTTTTAAATTTGCTCTTTGTTGGTTTTAATTAGGTGGATTAGTTGATAATGGATTCTGAAAGTGGGAAAAATGACTGCCTCGGGTGGGCAGCAAGAGATCCCTCTGGAGTTCTATCTCCCTACAACTTCACTCGTAGGTGCGTCTTTCTTTTCAAGTGATTATTATATTAGTTTTAGTATTTTGGGCTGCTGTGCTGGAGAATGGTGGTTTTCAAGATTATTAATTTACTATCCATTAACTGAAGCATTGATACTCCAGTGATATATCGGCATAAACAACAGTGGATGGTCAGTATTGTTATAATTTTTCTCTTTTATGCATGACTCAAACTTGAACTCTTCTGATAAAAAAGTATAGGAAAAAAAGGAAGTTAGGAGAGGGTGTTTACTCTTACTTAACTTGAATGGTGATTTTCAGAGCTCTTGGAAGCGATGATGTTTCGTTGACAATTACGCACTGTGGAATTTGTTATGCTGATGTTGTTTGGACTAGGAATGAACTTGCAGATTCCAAGTATCCTGTGGTGCCAGGGTATGTTCCTTATAGTGATTTAAAATTAACTATTGCTGTTCCTTGAACTAATCTTTGTATGATCATTTGTAAACCAGACATGAGATTGCTGGGATTGTGAAAGAGGTTGGTTCTAATGTTCAACGGTTCAAAGTTGGAGACCATGTTGGGGTGGGAACTTATGTCCACTCTTGCAGAGATTGCGAGTATTGCAATGATGGCCAAGAAGTTCATTGTGTGAAAGGGATAGTTTTCACTTTCAATGGCATTGATGCGGATGGTACAGTCACAAAAGGTGGATATTCTAGTTACATTGTAGTCCATGAGAGGCAAGTAACTGTGATGATGTTTTGATATTCTTTTCTCTTCATCCTTGAAATATCTTTAGTTTACGTTTGTACTTGATATAGATGGTTATGGAGTAGGATTTTTAATTTTTGGGATAAGAGACCATAAATGGTGATGTGATTTTAGTTCTCACCATATAGATTCCATGTCAGTAGTTTTTGGTCTATTCATCTCATCTGTTAATCTTGACATGCTATGAGGACACATAGATTTCGTGTTAGATCTGTGTTATACACTGTTCTGGTATTGTGGTTTTGTAAGAGATGCAATTAATTGGAGTATGTTACCTTTCTAGAGACAACAGCTTCATGCTTTGCCAGATGCTAGCATATGCCATCAGAGTAAACAATTGTCATTTCCATGTAATGGTGTGAAGTCATCTCACAAATGATGTAACTTTGATTTTAATGAATTGGGACTCTTCTCTGTTTGTTAAGGGAAATTGTGATTGATGCCTAGAATTGAATGCGAGGGTTTGATGGTACGTAACTAGCTAATGTTATTGCTGGCAGAATTAATGCGATAATTATATAATCTAGTCATAGTGCACAGGAAATTTCAGGCAATATTTACCACAAATCAGGACACTAATTTCTGTGCTGAATTTGGATTCAACAGGTACTGCTTTAAGATACCAAACAACTATCCATTGGCTTTGGCAGCACCTTTGCTTTGTGCTGGAATCACTGTTTACTCTCCAATGATGCGCCACAAGATGAATCAACCTGGTAAGTCTCTTGGAGTGATTGGACTTGGTGGTCTTGGTCACATGGCAGTGAAGTTCGGGAAGGCTTTTGGATTGAAGGTAACAGTTTTCAGCACAAGCACTTCCAAGAAAGAGGAAGCCCTGAGTATGCTTGGCGCAGATGAGTTTGTCATTTCATCTGGTCCAGATCAAATGAAGGTAACAACATATTAAGCTTCTTAGAAATTGTAGTTAAAAATGATGACTACTTGTACTTTTCTGAAATGGTGGTGTTTATATGCAGAGCTTGGCTAAAACACTTGACTTCATAGTTGACACGACATCAGGTGATCACCCATTTGATCCATACATGTCTCTCTTGAAGGTTGCCGGTGTCTATGTCTTAGTGGGGTTCCCAAGTGAAGTAAAATTTAGTCCTGGAAGTCTCATTATGGGTATTTTCACTTTGCTATAACCTTGACTTGAGTTTACTGCAATTTATATTTAAATATGTAAATTGTAGTTTTCATTTAGTAACTGCAGCTTGTTCATCAAGATTCTGCTAGTGTAACGAAGTCCTTAAATTGATATTTTGGCAGGTGCTAGAACCGTAGCTGGTAGTGCTGTTGGCGGAACTAAGGACACCCAAGAAATGTTGGATTTCTGCGCTGCTAATAAGATTTACCCACAGATTGAAATAATTCCAATCCAGTATGTGAATGAAGCCCTCGAGAGGCTAATTAAGAGGGATGTGAAGTATCGATTTGTGATCGACATAGAAAATTCCTTAAAATGACAATTTGGAGTCAATTCATATATGGGAGAACAAATCATAATTTCGAACTATTTTGCGATTTGAGTATTAAACATTGAGGCTGTGGAATTGCCTATGTATTGTTTGCTTATTCTAAGGATTTTAAGAGATCTTTGTTAATTGTTCTTTTTCTTGAAGTGGTGCATGTAAATTGTCTTGACTAAGTTTTTAATGATGGGAAATGATGACGGTCAATAAACAGGAAAAATCTGTCACTTTGTTTATTTCAATAGTATCAATCAAGCCTGTTAAGCAAATTGTCTGGTTTCACATTCATTACATCATTTTGACGCAGAAAGACTTGGAAAAATATGAGTTTCTTGGGAACTTTGGAAAAAATATGAGTTTTTGTTTTTAGTTTTTGAGGGTGAATGATGACGAAGCACTGGGTTTGTGTCGATGATGAATTCAAAGGTGGAGGGAAGTGTTGTTGTTGAAGAACATTGTTGTGTTTATTGGCCTTCATTTATTGAAGAACATTGTTGTTCTTCAATGTTCTTCATTGCTCGAAGAACAACAATGTTCTTCAATGTCTTCAGTGTGAATTGAGATCCAATTTGGAATTAAAACTCCATTTAAAAAAAAAAAAAATCCTGTTGTCATTTTTTTTAAAAAAAATTTGGTCCAATTAATTTTCTAATTCAATCTCCACCGCCCATCCAGATTGATCGACGGTGGAGATCTATCTTTTATATTAATTTTTTTGAAAAATAAAAATATTTCTTAATTTTTATTATTACTTTATATTTTTATATTACTACTTTTATTATTTATTATTATTTTTTTAAATTTTTCAAATTTTATATTTTGTTTTCATATTTATCATTTAATAAAGAGATTCATATACCAACGGTAAAGATGTCATTTGGTGGTTTGCATAGGTTAGAATTAATTTTGTTAACAAAGACCAATGACAGGGTGTAAAATGATTATTTATGAAACTAGAGGGTGCCTTTTCACATATGGCAAATGTTGAGGTTTTTTCAGAAATAGCCTGTGTAAAAGATAAATAGATATTCCAAGAACTAGGTGTGGGCAAAAAAACCGAGACCGACCCATCCCGATCCTAATCAACCCAACTTGAAAATGTCATTTTCTAAGTTAACTTTCGGTCGGATCGTTTTAGTTGTAAAATACCGATAATTTTAGTTTCGGGTTTGGATAGGAAATCCTAACCCGACCTAAAACCAAATTCAAAGAAACCTAGCTATAAAAACCTTACTTTCACTCTTATCTCATTTCTTTTCTCTCTCTTTCACAAACCAAGCCGTCGTACTCACTCTTAACTTCTCACATCTCTTTCACTTTGAACACTTTCATCTCATCTCATCTCTTTCACTACTACCACTATTTAACACATCACCCTAATCTCACCTCTCATTTCTCATATTTCATCAAAACCAACCGCCGTTAGCACCCTTAATAGTCGCCAATGCATCTGTTTGCACCTCTATTGGCTGATGCTATTGTTCGCATCCCCAACCGCCCCTGATGTCGTCGTTCGCACCTCTAGCCGCTGATGATTGTGTGTATGTATGTGCGCGCGCGCGCTTGCTTGTGTGCGTGTGGTGTTTTTTTTTTTTTCATGTAAGTTTTATTTTAAAGTTTTTAGCTGTTGATTGATGATTTGATTCTATAAAGTTGTAGAGATTTTGCAACGTAAAGCTTAGATGTGTGAATTAATGTTTATAAAGTCATTTAGATCTATGTTTGTAAACTGACTTAGATCGGTGTGTGTTTGTAAAGTTTATTTGTGTTTTTTTTTTTTTGTTATTTGGAAACTAAGTTTATTTATGTTCAGTACTTCAGTTTGCTGATATTTTGTCACCATTATCAATATTTTTTTTTTGGTAAATGAGAAATCGACGTGGACCGACCCGATTAACTTGGTTCATGTCAGTTTCCTTACCCATTTCGGGTTAGGTTGGTCTTCAATTTTAAAAATCGATTCATGTCGGTTTTTTCAAAAACTGACCCGATCCATGCCCACTGTTATCTAGGGGTGAGCACATGTTGGGTTGGGTTGGTTTTCTTCAAAATCGACATTGATTTAAAAGTTGACCCGACCCGAAATGGGTGAGGAAACTGACATGAACAAACTTGGTCGGCTCAATTCGATTTGGGTTGATTCATGTTGATTTCTCAATAGAAAAAACAATTTTTTTTTTTTTTAAAAAAAAAAAAATGATAATGGAGATTGGTAAGAAAAATGCAAAATAGCAACAAACTAAACACAAATAAATGTTACACACAGACAGATCAAAATCATCTTACAAACACATATCTCACATTTGCAAATTTTACATCACAAAAAAACAAAAAACAAAAAAAACACCAAAACTTTAAAATAAATGTTAAATAATACAAACACAAAATCATCAATCGTTAAAGGTGGGAACGACGATTAGAGGTGCAAACAATAGCATAATGATGGTTGGGTGCGAACGATGGTTAGGTGTGCAAACGGTAGCATCAGCAACGGTTGGGGGTGTGAACGGTGGTTGGATTTGATGAAAGATGAGAGATGAAATTAAAGTGATGTGGGAAATGGTGGTGGTGTTGAAAGAGATGAGATGAGATGAGATGAGAGTGTTAAAAGTGAAAGAGATGAGAGGAGATAAGAGTGAAGAATGACGATTATGAAAAAGAGAGATAAGCGTGAATGAGAATGAGAGATGAACAACGACTGAAAGATGAAAATAAGATGAGAGTAAAAGTGAGGCTTTTTTACTTATGGTTTTTTAAAGTCAGTTTCAGGTCGAGTCACGTTTTTTCAACCCAAAATCAACCTGAAATAAAAAATTATCGGTTTTTCACTAATAATATCGACCCAACCCAAAATTAACTCGGAATCCAACATTTTTGGTTCGGTCAGGTAAGATCAGGTCGGGTCGGTCTTGGTTTTTTTTCCCCACCCTTAAACACTCCCAACTCATAGAAAACAGCAAACTCACCATCTATAAAACTTCTTGCCGAGTGTTTAATATAAATTAAATTTAAATAAATATTTATCTCTCCTTAATATAATATTAATTCATTAATTGTTTAATAATAATTTAAAATAGGAAAAACTTTAATTTAGTCCCTAAGTTTTGGCATAATACCTACTTTTAAGCTTGTTTGCTTAAATACATCCCGGGACCCTAAATTATAGAAAATTCATCAATTTAGTCCCTAACATTAGTAAACTATTAGTTAAACTTAATGTTTTAGGGTAATTTCATAGGTAGACATCTATACATTACGTGTCAACTCCAAAAAATTAAGAAAAAATACAAAACAAACAAAAATTAAATTTAAAAATAATTAAAATAGGAAAAATAAAAAATTTAATAAAAAAGATTTAAAAAGCATGAAAATTAAAGAAAAATTAAGAAAAATAAACACCATAATGAAAATAAAAACTTTTCAAGATTTAAATTGTGGATTGTGTATCTTTGAGCTCCTCTGTGAATGCCAATGAATATAAAACCCGCAACTATCATGTTTGTAACAATGGTCTCTCTTAAAATACATTGAAAAAAAAAAAAAAAAAAACCCTTCAAACAACAAACAAATCTTCAACATCAAAAATCAAACACATTCACCATAAAAAATCAAATCTATCATCAGTCATCCCTTTTCAGCCTCATCATCTGTTGCCAACCACCATTGCCTCATCATCCTCTGTCGTCATCAATACAACAACAACTACCACCTGTCTTTAGATCATCAAATCTAGGTGGGTCATTGAACCCAACAACAACCTCCTGTCTCTACCATTATAGCAGAGCAACACCCGTGGTGGATCGTGCTGATCATCGAACCCACCTAAGATAGTTTGATGCCTAACCCGAAAGGGTTCATTCAATGACGAACCCATTTGGGTTCATTTCATACCACGTCAAACAGACCCTCTTAGGTTTGTCCAACGATGAGGTTTTTTTTTTTTTGGTAGATTTTTGAATTTGCTTCATGATTGATGATGTTGGGTTTCTAGTGATAATGCTGGGTTTAATGGTTTTATGGAATTGATGATGTTAGGTTTGATTTATGATGCTTGGTTTTGGATTGATGATGTTGAGTGTATTTTTTGGGTTTTCTAGACTGAGTTGATTGGAAACCCAGATTTGGGTAGATGAATCAATGAATTGTTTTTTTTTTTTTTTTAATTTTTATTTATTTTTGTTAAATTTGTTAATTTATTATTATTTTTTAAACTATTAAATTTGTTATTTTTTTTTTTCAAATTATTCTTCATCGTCCATCTTAAGATGGACAGTAGAGATTTGATGAATTAAATTTCTATTTAAAATTTTAATTTTTATTAATTTTTTAATCATTTCAAATTAATCTCCACCGTCCAATCTGATAAATTAAATTTATTATTATTATTATTATTATTATTATTATATTTTTAGTGAAAAATTTTCATTTTAGTCCTTAAGGTTTTGAAAAATATTAGGTTTTTAAATCTCTTTTAAAAACAATTTTTTTCATTCCTAACTTTTTAAAAACTCTTCAAAAATATCCAAAACCGTCAGTTAACTGACAGTCAACATTAACAAAATATGTAAAAAAATATTTGTATCCTTGATGATTGTTAGTTTTACGTAAATTACCGGATTATCTTAATAAAACAATGAATTTACAAATAAAATTATTTAAAATATCTCTGAATTTAAGTTATTAAAAATGGCTTACAGTAATCATTAACCATCAGTTGACTAACAGTTTGGATTTTTTGAAGAGTTTTAAAAAAGTTAGAGATGAAAAAAAATGTTTTTAAAAGAGTTTTAAAAACTTGATATTTTTCAAAATCTTAAAGTCTTAAATGAAATTTTTAATTTTTTAATTTTTGGTGACACATGTTTAATCTCTATTGGTTGGTGGGTTAAGGTTACATAATTTATATTGTTAGACTACAATTGATTTTTTTTTTTTAAGTAGGGTTTTTTTTTTTTTAAAGGGTAATAGTATCTTTTTGCCCTTTCTATTATGGTCAGCTAACAAAATTTTGCCACCAGAGACTAAATTGAAGAGTTTTATTATATTGTAGGGTTCTAGGACGTATTTAAGTAAATGTGCTTAAAAAGTATATATTACGTTAATATTTAGGGGCTAAATTAAAAGTTTTCCTTTAAAATATAATTAGATATTTCAAAAGATTATCTATCCCAAATTTTAGTTAAATTATTTGAAAATAAAATTTCATTTAATAATAAAATAATTTATGGTAAGTTTTAATTTATTTTATTTAAATAATTAATTTTATTAATAATTTACTATAAAAAAGTGAAAGACTACCTTATATTCAGTGTAATTCAATTCCAAATTTTAACATTTAATTCAATATAATATTTAATTAATCTAATTCAATCTATCAAATATATATATATATTTTTAAATATTACGATTAAATTAATTTTTGAGAAAAGGAATATAATTCAAACTCATAGATTTTAAGACACAAGTGTAGAGGCTTATTATTACATCGATCTTATCTTAGTTTCATTAAAAGAAGAAAGAAAATAAAGTTATTAAAGTGTTTCTTTCAACAACAACAACAAAAAAAAAAAAAAAAAAAAGTTTGATAAGGAGAAACTTCATTTTAGCCCTTAAGTTTTTATTATATCTCTATTTATTAAATATGTTTTCTTAAATACCTCTTATGATCCCTAAATTATGAGGAGCTCTTTCAATTTGGTCCCTCGTGTCAATCAAATGTTAGTCAAATTTAACGAAGGGAGGTTTTTTTTTTTTAATTTTTTTTGTCATTTTAGTGGGTTATTTTTATTAAAATAATATTAAAAAATATTTTTTTTATTAAAAAAATGAATCTCTATCGTCCATCTCAAAGATGAATGGTTAGAGATAAAATAATCAAAATTAAATGAAAAGAAAAAAACAGATAAAAGATAAAAAAGATTAAGGATCTTCACAATTAGCCAAAAAATAAAAACTTAAAAAAATGGAAAATGGACAAAACCATCTTCATCTGGTTGATGATCTTCATTTTCAATCAGATAAAGATAAAGAATCATTTTAAAACAAGATCAAGTTTGATCTGGTTTTTAAAACTAGATCATCAACTTTTGGGTTTTAAAACCCAAAGAACCAGATCTAGGTTTTGAAACCCTAATCCAAACAAACTTCAAACGAACATAGGCGACTTGGGTTCATTTGAAGACAATTGATCTTCGAACTAACTTGGGTTGCCTGAGGCCATTTGAACCGAACGAACCCAAGCTGACCTAGTTAGTTTGAAGAGGAATAAACCCAGAACATGGGATCATTCGTTTATGAAAGAATCCAAGATTTGGGTTCATTCGTTGATGAACCTGGGTTTGTTCTTCCTCTACTCCATCTGATAGAGATCCGGATTATATGTCTACCTTTTTTTTAGGAAAATTACATTACCTTCCCCTAACTTTATCTATAATTACACTTCACCCTGAGATACTGATTTAATTGCACTCAAATACCATCTAACCATGGACCAATATTGTAAGTCACTAAGATCAGAGGGGTAAATCAGTCTTTCTATTGAGTCCATTAAATTTTTTATTTTAAATTATTAATTTTAATTAAAAAACTAAAAAATGCAAATATAGAAAAAAGAAACCCAAATCACATCTCACAAAAGACCAAATTTGGAAGACTAGATTTGAATATAAGATGTATTAAAAAAAAAAAAAGAAAATTTCTCAAAACATCCATTAATGGAAGCTGAGAGCAGTAACAATAGGTTTGTCTTCAGCCATGACCATGACACAATAAATTTTAACACAACAACACCATCCCCCATTACCAAAAGCCTCACAAAGACCGTACACCATAATAAGAAGCCATTTGTGACTTGTTTAATGGAAGTCACCACTCCCCATAATCCTTCCTTCAAGAAGACACTTACATCATCTCCAACCTCAAATCCTTCGAGAAAAAAGCTCTATAAGACCTTAAAAACAAGCTTAACGAATCTTATGGTAGCAACAATGAGTGCTCCATTTGGGGTATTCCTCTTTTGGAAAAAGGAGACGAGAGAGCAGATATTATGTTCTTGAAGTTCCTCAAAGGGAGAGACTTCAAGGACCAGGACTCGTACAACATGCTAGTCATGCGTTTGAGGTTGAAGAAGAGAGTTTGTAGCTAATAGGATCGTGGATAAGGACTTAGGGTTCAAAGAACTTGAAGGGGTGCTTGCATACATGCAAAGCTATGACAGGTAAAGGCAGCCTATGTGGTACAAAGCGTATGGTGTCTTTAGAGGCAAGGACATGTATGAGACGATCTTTGAAGATAAAGAAAAGCTAAAAAATGTTATTGAGATGAAGAGTTCAAGTATTGGAGAGAGGCACCAATCTTTTGTATTTATAAGAAAGAGAACAAAAGTAGGATGAGAGAGAAGAGAGAAAGAAAGGTGGGGGAGAGAGAGAGAGAGAGAGAGAGAGAGATGAGAGAAAAGAGAAGTAGGTTGAGAGAGGAGGCAAAAAGAGAGCTAAGAGAGGAAGAAGGGTGAGAGTGATGAGAAATTTTTTTTTTCTTTTTTCTTTTCAAAAAGATGTTTAGAGAAAAAAATGGTAAAATTGTATTTTCTTCTCTTGACTTAATTCACTAACGGAAGTCAATGATTAGTCAATGGTCAGATGGGGTTTGAGTGCAACTAAGTTAACACCTCAGTGTGGAATTCCATTATAGATAAGTTGGGGAGTTAATGCAATTGATCCTTTTTAATTTTTTAATAATTTTTATTTATTATCATTTTTTCTTTAAATTTATAAATAATTAAATAATTTTATTAAATGATTAAATTTGTCACATGTGTCAAATTTTTATTGGGTAGGTTTTTTTTTTTTTTTTTATCTTTTTCTTTTTAATTTAAGAAAAATTATTTAATTTTATTTATTTAAAGTTCATAAATTTTAATTTTGTAAAATGGTGATATGTCAATCTGTGATTGGTCATATATTTTTTTTAAGTTTTAAATTTGGGAAGACATGTATTGAATTCTTATTGGTTGATGAGTTAGGATTAAATTGATAAATTTTAAGGATTAAAAGGTAAAATTAGGGGTGGTGGACATTACTATGTTCGATTTAGATCTTGCTGGAACCGAGCCGAACATGGAAAATGTTCGATTCTCCACTTTTGGATTCGAACATGGTCTATTAAGGGAGAAGAACCGAACCGAACAGAGCACCCTTTGTTCGATTCGGTTTGGTTCAAAACACCTAAGCACCTCATCAAACCCAACAACTCCAACCCTTCACTAACAAGCCCAGCTCTACAATACCCACAAACCAAGA
Source organism: Nephelium lappaceum (assembly GCA_021234005.1). Lineage (NCBI taxonomy): Eukaryota > Viridiplantae > Streptophyta > Magnoliopsida > Sapindales > Sapindaceae > Nephelium > Nephelium lappaceum. Next base: position 12,857,695 of record CM038004.1, read on the forward strand.
TCCCAAAACTGAACTCATTCAGTCTATAACCCTTTTTAGACATTCTATCAAACAACTCCCTTACCTTCATCAAATGACCCAAATCACAAAGCCCTCATATCAAAAGATTGAAAATGTAAGTCTTCGGAGAAATCTCATCAAACAGCTTTAAAAAAATACAGACACAGTCAAAGCTTAGGAACTAAAAAAGAGTTTCCCTGGAGATAATGTCACTGCTTACCTGTAATGAAAAACATGTCATTAATAACAAGTTGACATATTTAATTGGAATGCATCAAATAGGCGATAGGGTGATGCAAAATCAATCCAGAAGAATCCATCAAAGCTGATTGGTTAGTTATAGAGTGCAGAAATAAAAGTTTTAACACTCTCAGACATTTTCAGGTAGCGTCGGGTAAGTTCTCTCCTTATTGTCTTCGACTTCCACTTCTCTCTCTCGGTGTCAGTGTACTTTTGGTTTTAGATTAAGGATTCATATTTTATCATAATTCGTATAAACTCTTCATTACCCCAGATCCTAATCATATAATTTTCCAGGCTTTTTTTTTTTGTTATTAAGCATATAATTTCCAGTTTTATCTACTTATTTTGAACTGTCGAAGTCACAAACCTGCAGGTTTGTGTTTCTCGTCAATTTATAATCTTGCTCTACCGTGTGAATCGCTGCTATTACATATCATGTTGTTTATACATCAATTTTTGTTTTTTTAAATTTATTTTTTGTACATGAATAGAAAAGTAAAAAAGTCTTTTTACGCTATATATTATCTGTGGTTTTTACTTTCAATTTCCAACCACTAACAGATCCATGCCACCTTGTTGATTCATTATATTTGTTATTATTATTATTATTACTTTAAATTTGCACTTTGTTGGTTTTAATTAGGTGGATCAGTTGATAATGGATTCTGAAAGTGGGAAAAATGACTGCCTGGGGTGGGCGGCAAGAGATCCCTCTGGGGTTCTATCTCCATACAACTTCACTCGTAGGTGCGTCTTTCTTTTCAAGTGATTATTATATCAGTTTTAGCATTTTGGGCTGCAGTGTTGGAGAATGGTGATTTTCAAGATCATTAATTTACTATCCATTAACCGAATCATTAATACTCCAGTGATATATCAGCATAAAAAATAGTAAATGGTCAGTATTGTTATAATTTTTCTCTTCTATGCATGACTCAAACTTGAACTCTTTTGATAAAAAGGTATAGGAAAAAAAGGAAGTTAGTAGAGGATGGTTGCTCTTAATTAACATGAATGGTGATTTTCAGAGCTCTTGGAAGCGATGATGTTTCGTTGACAATTACGCACTGTGGAATTTGTTATGCTGATGTTGTTTGGACTAGGAATAAACATGGAGATTCCAAGTATCCTGTGGTGCCAGGGTATGTGCCTTATAGTGATTTAAAATTAACTATATTGCTGTTCCTTGAACTAATGTTTGTATGATCATTCGTAAACCAGACATGAGATTGCTGGGATTGTGAAAGAGGTTGGTTCTAATGTTCAACGGTTCAAAGCTGGAGACCATGTTGGGGTGGGAACTTATGTCAACTCTTGCAGAGATTGCGAGTACTGCAATGATGGGCAAGAAGTTCATTGTGTGAAAGGGTCAGTTTTCACTTTCAATGGCATTGACGCAGATGGTACAATCACAAAAGGTGGATATTCTAGTTACGTTGTAGTCCATGAGAGGCAAGTAACTGTGATGATGTTTTGATATTCTTTTCTCTTCATCCTTGAAATATCTTTAGTACTTGACATAGATGGTTATGGAGTAGGATTTTTAATTTTTGGGATAAGAGACCATAAATGGTGGTGTGATTTTATTTCTCACCATATAGATTCCATGTCAGTAGTTTTTGGTCTATTCATCTCATCTGTTAATCTTGACATGTCATGAGGACACATAGATTTTGTGTTAGATCTGTGTTATACACTGTTCTGGTATTGTGGTTTTGTAAGAGATGCAATTAATTGGAGTATGTTACCTTTCTAGAGACTACAGCTTCATGCTTTGCCAGATGCTAGCATATGCCATCAGAGTAAACAATTGTCATTTCCATGTAATGGTGTGAAGTCATCACACAAATGGTGTAACTTTGATTTAAACGATTTGGGACTCTTCTCTGCTTGTTAAGGGAAATTGTGATTGATGCCTAGAATTGAATGCGAGGGTTTGATGGTATGTCACAAGCTAATGTTATTGCTGGCAGAATTAATGCAATAATTATATAATCTAGTCATAGTGCACAGGAAATTTCAGGCAATAGTTACCACAAATCAGGACACTAATTTCTGTGCTGAATTTGGATTCAACAGGTACTGCTTTAAGATACCAAACAACTATCCATTGGCTTCAGCAGCACCTTTGCTTTGTGCTGGAATCACTGTTTACTCTCCCATGATGCGCCACAAGATGAATCAACCTGGTAAGTCTCTTGGAGTGATTGGACTTGGTGGTCTTGGTCACATGGCAGTGAAGTTCGGGAAGGCTTTTGGATTGAAGGTAACAGTTTTCAGCACAAGCACTTCCAAGAAAGAGGAAGCCCTGAGTATGCTTGGCGCAGATGAGTTTGTCATTTCATCTGATCCAGATCAAATGAAGGTAACAACATATTAAGCTTCTTAGAAATTGTAGTTAAAAATGATGACTACTTGTACTTTTCTGAAATGGTGGTGTTTATATGCAGAGCTTGGCTAAAACACTTGACTTCATAGTTGACACGACATCAGGTGATCACCCATTTGATCCATACATGTCTCTCTTGAAGGTCGCCGGGGTCTATGTCTTAGTGGGGTTCCCAAGTGAAGTCAAATTTAGTCCTGGAAGTCTCATTATGGGTATTTTCACTTTGCTATAACCTTGACTTGAGTTTACTGCAATTTATATTTAAATATGTAAATCGTAGTTTTCATTTAGTAACTGCAGCTTGTTCATCAAGATTCTGCTAGTGTAATGAAGTCCTTAAATTGATATTTTGGCAGGTGCTAGAACCGTGGCTGGTAGCATTACAGGTGGAACTAAGGATACCCAAGAAATGTTGGACTTCTGTGCTGCGAATAAGATTTACCCACAGATTGAAATAATTCCAATCCAGTATGCGAATAAAGCCCTCGAGAGGCTAATTAACAGGGATGTGAAGTACCGATTTGTGATCGACATAGAAAAATCCTTGAAATGACAAGATGGAGTAATTAATATATCGGAGAACAAATCATAATCTCGAACTATTTTGCGGTTAAGTGAGTTTTATGCATTGAGGCTGGGGAATAGCCTACGTACTGTTTGCTTATCCTAAGGATTTTAAGAGATGTTTTATCATTGTACTTTTTCTAGAAGTGGTGAATGTAAATTGTCTTGACTAAGTTTTTAAATAATGGGAAATAAATAAAATGACTGTCAATAGAACAGGAAAAATCTGTCACTTTGTTTATTTCAATAGTATCAATCAAGCTTGTTAAGCAAATTGTCTGGTTTCACATTCATTACATCATTTTTAGTCTTCTCACTTTTGACAGGAAATGTCAACAGCATTGTCATTCTCAGTGTCATTTTTAGCCTCTGCATGTTCATTGACAGGAGTGTCCATCTTTTTACCCCACAGTACACAGTAAAGTCCCAGCACGATAAGAATTGCTCCCACCAAGCTGGGAATCAACGAATACACCAAGCAAGGGAGAGTTATGATCCTTTTCTTTAATCAGAAGAAACAGTGTTATGTGTATCTAATAGTGGAGTGATAGTAGCTGACCGACCTGCCCAAGCGAATTCGCTCAGCAAAAGCAAAAGCCGAGAGTATTGCCACAATAACAAGCAGAAGTGGAGTGAACGTTGCTACAAAAACAGGCCCCTTTTTGCTGATAATCCATGTTTGTAAGTAGTACATTAATGCTGAGAGCACAACTCCCTAGGAACCATATAAGAACTTTGTATTAGTTTCTTGTTCAAATAATGGGGACCTTAAATGACAATGACATGAGTTGAAAACACTTACACAGTAAATGATGGTCCAGACCTGGACATTCCACTCCAGCTTCCACAAACTAGGATCTCTTGCAAAGAAGAGAGCAAGCACAGAAGATTGCAATGCAGCGATAAAGCAAATCAAGGTGTTGAGTGATAATCGAGCAGGGTAGGCTTTGAAGGCAATAGCCTATATATAGCATTCTAAATCAATTGTTGTATACGCGACGTAAATGATAACTATCAGAGCAAAATATTCAATCACCTGGAAGATTAGCCATCCACTCCAGGCAATATGACTGATCAGAATAAGAACAGAACCTTTGATCCAGTTTTCATGGTTCAGTTTACTATTGGTGTTATACATGTTAATGAGAGGCCTCTTCACAAAGCTTTTGAACAAGTAGTGTCCTTTCCAGAAGGTAAAAACTAGTGACCCTGCAATGCAAATAATAGTACCCACCACCTTTGCTTGACCTCTTGCACTTGTGATCTTCACTTTCTCCATCCTTAATTAGTATGAATCAAACGCTAAGTAAGAAGAATTGTGTGGAAATAATAAATAGAGATGTCATTGGGGCAAACATAGATGTCATTGGGGTAGATTCCCTATCCCCTTTTCTCCTATTTTCTCTATTTCTCTAATCTCATTTCATTTTGTTTTATCCTTTTTTTTTTAAAGATTAAAAATATAAAACAAAATAATTTCACTGGGTTTCAACGTGTTAAATCCATGACATTTCAATATGAGTAAACTTCAATTTTAGAAAATTCTCACTTTTTAAGCTTGCTTGCATTCATAACTCCCATAATTCCTATAATTTCAAAGACCCCTCAATTTGGTCCCTACTATTAGTCAAACGTTAGTCAAACTAACGGAAGTAGGGTTATTTTTGTCATTTTAGTTGCTCATTTTCCTTTTAATTAATAAATTAAGAAAATGAAAAAAAATTAAAAAATAAAAGTGAGATGAATCTCCATTGTCTATCTTAAAGATGAACAATGGAGATAAAAAATAATTAAGATAAAATTAAATAAAAATAAAAAATAAAAAAGAAAGAAGATAATCTCCACCATCTATCTCGGAGATTGACAGTAGATATAAAAGTTTAATAAAAAATTTAAAAAAAAAAGTTTATTCAAAAAATATTAATTTTTTTTATTAAAAAAAAAAAGAAAAATTGATGGAGATCTAGATTGGATCTCCATCTTGATGATATGGGTTCAACTAGGTCATCCTTTGATGATCTGATTTCCAAATCGAGCAATGTTTTTCGCTCAATCTGATATTCATCCAACAATGACTATTATTGGCCATGGAGATTTCTTGATCTCTATATGGTGGAGATCTATATTGGATCTCCACGATCTCCATTTATTTATTATTTTTTTTTTGAAGTAACATTTTTAATTTCATTTAATTTTAATTGTATTTATTTATTCTAATATATATTAAAGTTTTAAAATTTTACAAATAATTAAATTTAAATAAATATAATTTTTTTTGTTTAAATAAAAAGTGACATGTGTCAGATTTCTATTAGTAAAGGTTTCTTACTTTTTGTATTTTAAATATACGGTGACATGTGTTAGCTCCTCATCAGTAGAATAAATTGTTAAATTTTTTATATGGCAAGGGTAAAATAGTTTTTTTCCTTAAGTAAAAATTACCAAGGGCAAAAGGGTCTTTTTACACTTTTTGTTATGGTCAATTGTTAAAAAAGTGATCAAAATGATCAAATTGATGGCTTTTCAAAATTTTAGGGACCATAGAGTAATTAATGCAAATACACTTTAAAAAGGTAAAAATTTAAAAAAAACTAGGGACCAAAATGAAGTTTATCATTTCAATATATGAAATCCACAATATTGTAAAATAATTATAATCCTCTTACATAACTAATAACATATGACAAAAATTCAGAAAATATAAAATCATTTCATATGATAAAGTCATTAATAGGAGCTAATGAGAGAAATTATTAAAACAATTTTAATTATTAAATATATATATTTGTTTTTGTATTTCTTTAATATAAATGGAGGATATGTGAAAATGGAGAAGAGAGTGGCTTCTCTCATCCCCGTCCACATCTGGATTTGGGGATATATCTTTATCCTCATTCCCTACTAAAAATTCTCTCTAAATGGAAAAGGGGATTCGGGATTTCATTAGCGACTTCATAAACAAATAGTTTTACGGGGTGTGTTAAAAGAGAAGCAAGTACCTGAGCAGAAAGGCTATGAGAAATGTTAAAGCGGGAATAACGTTACTCAAACCACTTGCAACGGTAGGAGAAGTGTAGGCTAAACCGGCGTAATACACATTAAGATGGATAGTCGTTCCGAGGGATGCCAGTACAAAAATCTTCATCATCACATAAAATGAGAGGGAAGGAC